>VZSF01010878.1:48951-82078 GCA_013398295.1 Chionis minor
TTTAAGGCCAATCCTTTCCAGAGTAAGAAATAAGGTTTTCTGGGGGAAAAAAAAAAGCTGTTCTGAGAGTTTTTTCTACCCCCTGGCTCCAAGGACCCTTGAAATGCCTGCTGTGTTCTCACCAGCGTGCCTGCCCCTTGTTTTCCCCAGATATGTGTAGAAGCTGCTCTGGGGCTTTCACGCATGGCTGGAAAACCGTTTGTTCAGTAAATCTCCCACATTCCAGCTCGTGAAGGTCACAGCGAGTCTCGTTCCAGAGACATCCTTCCTGCACACAGACGGATGCACAGCCCCTGTCCCACGGGTCCTCGTCCAGACCCACTTCTTCAGGCTGGACGGAGGTGCCCCTCAGCAGAGCTTTGGTCTGCTCAAGGGTTTGGGGGCAGAGGAGCTAGCAGGAGGCAGCTCTGCTCTCTGCTCCATTGCCTCAACCGCTGCTTTATGTCAGCAGAGAATCCAGCCTTTTGTTTCCATCCTGACTCCTCCCTTCCTGCCTTTCCAGGCGAAATGTTCCCAAAATATCCCCCATCCCTTAACCAGAGAGGCAGAAGGTAGCCCTGATGCTGATCTCTTTTGCAGACAGTGGCTGCTCCTCTCCATGGTCCCTACAAACAGCTGTTAAGCAAAGAAATCACATCAAGAGGGTGATTTTAAAGATTTATTTTATTTATTTTTCCTTTTTTTTTTTTTTTTTAAGAGGAGATTTGGGATTTCCTCTGTTGGGTTTGCATCTAGCAGAAGAAGGATTGCAACCATCCCTTGTGTGTGTCTCTCCCCTCCTAGAGCCAGCCCCGCGCAAGCCCCGCGTAGGGGCCACGCTGCACAAAGAGCTGCTGTAAATCAACCTGGCAGCAGCAATAACATCTGACAGTGCCAAAAGAGCCCCTCGTTGGCTCTGCAGACTGGAAACGTCTGGCCCATGGCAGGGTTTGTATTTATGCTTCTTGATAATTTGTCCATACATCAGTTTATATATTTATTTATATATTAATAAGCAGAGCACTTGCCCAGAAAGAGCTGTGTTTTCTTTGGCCACCCCAAGGGTCTCTCTCTGTTTGGTTTCCAAAGCACACACGTGGAAAGTGAAGGGGCAAAACTGCTGCACCAGGAAGAGTTAGACATTTGTCAGCACAGCCGCCGGGATTATTTTTCCAGGTGGATTTTATAAGAACCACAAGGCAGGAGGGAGTACTGTGCAACTGAGTCTGTCTCCCCGAGTGAATTCTTGGCCCCTCCTTAGGACATGGTCTTCTCAAACCTGACAACATCAGAAATGAAGCAACCGGGTTAAAAATGGCACCTTTGGTTTCCTTTCCAGGGGAGGGAGGGTCCAAGGGGCTGCAGGAGATTTTGGGGGTTGGTCTCTGCTGGTTCTCACAGGGCTGATGGTTGGACACTGCAGAGCCAAGGCTGCAACGCCTTTTGGACATGCCCCAGGTCTCCCGGCAGGGCAGGGGTTTGGAATGGTGCCTGGTACCTCCGCGGGGAGCAGCGCTGCCCCGAGGCTGTGGAGAAGCCCCCCGAGGCCGTGGGGAAGCCCCCCGGGGCAGCTCGCTGTGGGTGGGCAGACACAGCTGTGGCCAAAGTGGCAGGAACACCATTTACGAGCCGGGGGAAGCCATGGCCCCACGAAAACCGGTGGGAACGCTGCCATGGCTTGCAGCAGAGCCAAAATTTCAGCCTCTCTCCCCGTGACGTGGCCATAAGCCAGGGGCTGGCACATGGCCATCCAAGTGACTCGCTGCAGACCTGAGCTGGGAACTACTGGTTTCTGACCTGGCAGATAAGGGGCACTGCGCAGCACTGGGGGATTCAGTTGCCTAAATGCAGGTGACTCACGCTCTGCAGTGCCTGAGGCATCTACACAGAACTGGAAGATCCAGCAAAGACCCACCGAATCCCCTTTGGGATACCCCAGGGCACCTCCAAAAACCAGTACAGGTTTATGTCGGGGCAGCTGTGTCCCTTCCTCGGTGTCTCTGGGCAAGGCTCATCCGCGTGGTCTGGTACCTCTCACATCCACCTTGGTTAAGTTTCCCAATTTGCAGCACAGACCACTCAGCTCTGCCCTGAGCAGCCGAGCCACATTCAGCCAGATCGGAGCATTAATCCAGACTGAGTCCAAAAGAGTGGCTGAAATGCTGTGAGCTTGTCTGTAGAGATGCTTGTGCTCCTCCCTTGGCTTGCTCCTCATCTTCATCTCATCCTCATCTCATCCTCATCCTCATCCTCATCCTCCCTTCCCTCCACTGAGAAGAAGCAATGAGTGAAAAATCCTCCTTGGGCTTTTCAAGCCTGGACATCTGTATTGAGCCTCTTGAAACCTGTATTCAGCCACCTGCAAAGGACTGGCTCTTGGCCGAGCTGGCTGACATCCAGAGCTGCTGACCAAGGTGGAGTTGTGCCAGACTGACAGGAATAATGCTGAAACCTGTGGTTCCAGAAGTATGGTACCCTGCCCTGCCCTTCTCATTGGGCTCCAGGACCGTGCTCATATGAACCAGGTCACTTCTACAGGAGTTCATGACTTTTCAAAATGAGAGGTAGGGAGGCAATCCAAGAATGATGAGTCAATGAGACAAATACAGCAGCCATAAATCCTACTAGACAAACATAAACCACTTTTTTATATACCATGAGAAGTCATGGGAATGACAAATATGGCAGACAGAACATTTACTTTTGGAAAAACACTGGCTCTGAAATTTCTCCAGCCCACCGGCCTGGACAGCCCCAAGGTCCTGGTGAATGTTGGGTAACTGCAACGCCATAGTACACAGCTCTAACAGGCTCTGCAGCTGCCAACTCACCTGCTCTGTGTGGATTTACCTTCCCAAACAGTACCAGCCCAAGGAGAGCTGAGCTCTGGTCTCCATGTGAGGTAAATTAATCAGGGTTTGTGTTTGGGGCAGAAGTAGCAGAAGAATTTGTTTGGAGGAAGAGCGGGTGTGCCTGAGAGCCGCTTTGTTTTTTTCCTAAACATCCCAAATAAGGGATATCACTTGTCTTCAAAGACCCTGTGGCACCTATATACCTGGGCTGCCTCCCACACAGCTCTGGGAAAGGTAGGACAAGTGCCCAGAAGCAAGTTCTACCCAGGGCAGTGCAGAGAGGTGCTTACAGGGGTAGAGAGAAACTTGCAGTCAGTGCCTGGGTTGTCCAGTGGTGGAAGTCTCCCCCTCCCAGGGCAGTAGAAACGGAGAGGAGGCCAGAGGCTGCAAAGCCACAGCAATATCTGCCCCATTGCCTTGATGCCTGGGCAGAGGGCAAGCTCACAGCGTGGTGATGGTGCTCAGACAGGCTCCTACTAGGCCAACAATGCCCCTCCAAGATGCTTTGCCTGTGGGCAGCTCTTAAGCCTGCTGCCTCCAGCTGCAGACACTGGATGGGCTCTCTCCATAATCCTGCCCGGACGGTCATTAACCTCTGTCCAGCTCCTCCACTAAACCTCCTCCTTGGCTGGTGGGGTGAGACATCCGTCCAGCCACACTCAGCCAGCTCCCCTTGCACCAGGGTGGTTGGACATAGTGCACTACCTTGGGCGTGCTCCACATCTCCGGTGCTACAGAGTTTGAGCAAAGACTGCATGGTCCTACCACAGGAATAAGCAGCCACCAGCAGCTGCTTCTCCTGGAGTTCAGTTGTGCCTCAGTGTGGCCAAGGAGATGTCTTAACTCGAGCACACACCCCAGTTCTTTGTACAGTTGTCCCAGCTGCCTTGACAAGGTGGCAAAAGTCTCTCCTTTCCCAGTGACCCAACACTGACTTTCCAAAGGAGATGCAGCTTCTCACCTGCAGACTGTCTCTGCTGGCTCTCTGCTGAGGGCACAAATCTCTCCCTGATGCTATTCTGAAGTTTACTGCTGCTCTATACATTACCATGGGATGCTGGTATAATTTTTCACTCAGTCCTATGTAGGCCACTTCTTATTTTTAAAAAGGAAGTTCAAAGTCAAACTCCTCCCAAAAACTCCTTGAAAAGTGTATTAAGGCGTGACCTAGTTTCGTACAAGTTCTTCAACCAGGACACTTCCCCCCCACCCGTCCTCCTCCAGCCATCCCTCCACAGGGAGCACACATCAGTCATGTCCCTATCCATTTGGGAACCTGCTCCATCCCTCCTGCTCCCACCAGGTGACCTAATTATATCTGTGTTGTGAGCAGGTAAGTGCTGTAGGGGATACTGTGATGGCAAGCTGGCTGGTGTGACCTCCTTTTTCCCTGCCCCAATGACAACTGGAAAGAGCTCTTTGCCTTCTTCCATTCCCCTGTGTTAGTGAAGCTTTCCCCATGTAAGAGCAGAACTGGCCAAGGATGTAAGAGCTTGCAGGCTGGGCATTGGCCTTGAGGCACCATGGTGGACACTTGGACGTGATTTACTGCTGGCAACCTAGTGGCTTAATCCCACAACGAGATTCAGTGGAGGATCTCCAAGAATGTCTGCTACACACTACTGAGCTTCTGCCCAGCTCTTAAAAGAAGAAATGGCCTCAGTGCACATGGAGCTTCTTTGTTCCAGGTCACCCTTTCAGAAGGGACTCTGTAGGTCTGAGCAATGCTCTTGACCACTCTTAAGCCTTAAAATGACCATTTGCACTGTATTTAAATCCTAAATCCTGCTTCACTCCTGGTTTTTACCTTAATTTGCCCATTTCTGCATTGAGGCAGCAGAAACAGTTCCAGTCCCTTCCATGGGGTTTAGATCCATGGTCACACTGGCAGCCCCTTCCTGGCCTGCACTGTGCCATCGTACCTGGCTGGCCTGGGGAACCTGAGAAGGCACCATCCAACTCTACAGGCAGGAATGGCCAATGGGTAGGGAGACACCCGTAATTACAGCTGAGCCTTCTTCACACCCATTTGTGAGCAGCTCCCCAGAAGCAGCAAGAGCACATCAGGTGGTGGAGATGTTGGAGGTGCTGTTGGAGGTCAGACCCACGGTCCTGAGCTGTCTCCTGGACAGCCGCTGTGGGTTGAGGATGGGCACGCAGCCCTGAGAGGGATGAAGTTTTGATGCAGCCCGGGAACAGCGGTTTCTACAACATCCCAGCAGTGCTGCAGATGTAGATCTACACACAGCAGCATCTCTTCTGCCAAGACAGTATCTGCCGTTAATATGACAAGTCAGCTTAATTTGAGTGGGAGAAAGTTGCTTCTTTTCAGCCTGAGCAGATTGTCTGCTGGTGGGACCTTGCTGATTTGCTTCCATCAGAAGAATAAATAATCACAGCACCCCCCTGATTTGAATTTTTATTTGTTTTGTTCTGTTTGTTTTGTGCTGTCTCATTAGCTCTTGGCAAAGGACGAAAAAATTGCATTTCCCTGGGCAAAACTGAATCAAACAGGAAGAGGCATTTCCATGTGTAGAAATCTCAGGCTGCCTCTCCAGAAAGTGCTGTGCCCTCCAAACCCATCCTCTGGCTGCCCCACACAGAAAGACCTTCACCTTCCCTGCTGCTGCTGCTCTCCACACACACAGAGTCACAGAGTCACAGAGTCACAGAATGACAGATGGGAGGGGGTGCAACCCCCCGGCCAAAGCAGGGTCACCTGCAGGTGGCACAGGATGGCATCTAGGTTGGGAATGTCTCCAGAGTCGGAAACTCCACCACCTCTCTGGGCAGCCTCTGCCAGGGCTCTGCCACCCTCAAAGGAAAGAAGTTTCTCCTCATGTTCAGATGGAATTTCCCATGTTCCAGTTTGTGCCCATTGCCCCTTGTCCTTTCGCTGGGCACCACTGAAAAGAGTCTGGCCCCATTCTCTTGCCACCCGCCCTTTCCCTATGGAGAAGCATTGGTGAGATCCCCTCTCAGCCTGCTCTTCTCCAGGCTGAACAGCCCCAGGTCTCTCAGCCTTCCCTCATCAGAGAGATGCTCCAGCCTCTCATCATCTCCGTCGCCTTCGCTGTCCCCTCTCCAGCCATTCCCTGTCCTTCTTGAACTGGGGAGCCCAGCACTGAACACAGGACTCCAGCTGTCCCTCCCCAAGACAGAGCAGAGGGGGAGGATGACCTCCCTCCACCTGCTGGCCACGCTCTTCTTGATGGCCCCCCAGGATGCCATCAGCCTTCTTGTCCACGAGGGCTCATGGTCAGCTTGTCCACCAGGACTCCCAGGTCCCTCTCTGCAGAGCTGCATCACTGACCTGTCCCGCTGCATGGGGTTATTCCTCGCCAGGAGCAGGCTCCGACACTTGCCCTTGTTGAACTTCATGAGGTTCCTCTCCACCCAGTTCTGTAGCCTCATACACAGGGCTACAACCATCCCCTCTGACATATGCAGCTGGTTCCCAGGAAAACTTCTATCCTTTCATCAGCACAGAGGGCAAAGCTTGACCCTGCAGCAGGGGAGGCTGGTGGAATTCAACCTCGTGGTTACCAGGATGCACCCACAGCCACCTAACCCTGCCAGTGAGTCCAGTGATCTCCAGTCCTGTCTTGGAAGCATGGGCTGCCCCATGGTCTTCTGCTCCGGGCAGGAGGAAGGCTGCTCTTGAGCTGGTGAGTGCCTCCTGGGATGACCCTTGGCTAGTCAAAGTGAAGCGGGCAGCATCGACGGGACCCAGCTCTCAGCATCTGGTCTGGAGCCAGCTCTGAGCTCTGGCCTCTTCCCCAGTGCTGCGTCCTGCTAGGTCCAGTTCATCCTGTCACCCTTGTTCAGGGTCTTGGACATGACTGCTGCTTTTAGCACGTGTTCCCGAGGGCAAGCCCTCGGGGTGGAGCGTGGCATGGGAGACCAGGGAAGTCCTGCTTCCAAAGCTGTTTTGCCCAACCACATGAATATTCGTGGCTGCTCTGACTGCCATAAATCTGTCTTCTTCCCGTCTCTGAAATCCCTTTTGGTGCCCACAGGCTCTCCCCTGGCCCCATCCATGACTATTCCACACTCAGTGCCAACTGGTTATTCATGTGGAAACCAGATCCTCTAATTGAGATTTTCTCCGGGCTGGCAGGAGCCTCCCGTGCTCCTTCCTGGCACTTGGCTCTGCTTGGCCAGCCCTCGCCATGGCTGGTTCTGCTGTCCAAGCTGGACTTCGCTGTGGGTTGATTCACTCCCTCTGAGGGAGGGATATTTTGTGGGTTTTTTGTTTGTGTGCAGAGGGCATCAGAAGACACCCGGGAATACCATAAGATTGGGCATTAACTGAATGCTTGAATATTATAGGATGGGTAGCCCTGCTGCAGAGCATCCCTGAACCCACCACGGCAGTGGCCATGTATCACCTCTTTACCACTTGCTGAGCCCCCTTATTCACCGCACCAGGGCAATAACACACCCAGATAAGGATGGAAAAGGCTGTGAGTAAATTAGCAATGTCACCTGCTGGCTCACTGAGGTGGGACAGGATGGAGATCCAAATGATCACAGTCACCGTCAGCTCCTAAAGGGTGTGAGAGGCACATCCAAAGCCAGTATGTGGCTGGCAGACGAAGAAAAACAGAAGAGATGTGACAAGGCCTTGTTGGTGTCCTCTGTGTCACTGCAAGTGATCCTGAGCACACCAGTGGGGTAACTGTGTCCTGGTGATGGTGAGTTTTTGGGTATGTGAGAATAAGTGAGATCAGCCGGATTTAAAATAAAATCCCCCTGCCTGTCCAAAGAGTCTTGCGCTGAACCCTGAAGTGTTTGTTGAGCTGGGTTGTTGCACGCCTGCTGAGGAATTTCAGCCACCTGAGCCTCCAAGTGGGAAAAGACCTCGGGAGGTTTGTTCCTGTGCTCTCAAGGTCCCCCCTCCGGTTATATTTCCACTCTCAGGATGACATATCTGGCTGCAAGCTGCAGTAAAACAAAACACAAGAAGCTGCCAGAGCTGGCATGAAAGGTTTCTTGCAGTCCTGGGCTTCTTATCTTGATTCTGACCACCGTGAAGTCTCTTTACAGGTGCTGCAGCCTGTGGGCAGTCAGTGGGACGTGCCACGTGTCCATTCCCAATGGCCCCGTCCCCTTGTGCACGCTGGATGTTCAGCGGGATGGCCACACAGATGTGCTGCTGTACCCCTGCAGAGCAGCAGACTGAGGATTTAGTACAGCTCAAGCAGGAAGAAGAGGAAGAAGGAGAAATGTCTTTTTCTCCAGTGCCGAAAGGAGACTTCAGCGGAGCAGGGTGGCTGCAGAAAACAGACGCTGGCTCAGTGTCCCGCTGCGCAGAGTGGGTGCTCCAGCCTTCACCTCCCTCGTGCCGTGTGGGTGGGCACAGTGGCATCTGCCCAAGTGCTCCCAAGGGGCAGATAGGACCACAGGGAGGAGGACCAGCTGCCATCCAGGCCCAGACCCTCGTGCCTAACCCATCTGCACGGGGAGATGGACCTCATTCTCCATTCAGCCACTCCCAGGACGCAGTCTGGAGCCCACGGCCCCTTTCTAGCCTCAGCTGTGTGGATCTGAGCAGGTGCCGGTCCGGGCTGCCTGTGTCTGCCAGAAGGTGTCCATCATGGAAGGGGATGATCTCTGCCGTGTTGCAACTTTCCCACTCTGCAAACGCGGAGCTGGTGCCAGGATGAATTTGACTTCTTTCCCCAGGATCTGTTCAAGATGAGAGTTTCCTGGCTCAAGTAGCTTGTGCTCCATTGAAGATCAGCTGCGCAAGGAGATATTTATGACTGTTTTCCTCAAGGTTTGAATCTTCCCAAAGACAGTGAGAAACCTGTCTCAGAGGCGTAGGAGAGAATCTGTCCTCTGCAGCAAATGCTCTCTCCCCGGGATGAACTCGTAGGTGTCATGAAGGCCAAGAGAAAATGGGTCTTTTTGATCCATGAAGCCAGAAGCAGCAGGCTATCATATACTAGGATGGAGAGGAAGATTTGTGGATTAAAGACCCTGACTTGGGACTGTATTCCTGGCTACCAACCCCTGAGATATCTGGGTCTTTTGTAAGGTATCTCCTTCTCTCCAGGGAGGGGGGCTGGAGAGAGCCAACTGGTGACAGGGGGAATTGAGCAGAGGCAAGAGACTCGATAGTGGGCACATGTGCAAAGATCTGGTCTAGAGCCCCAAACTCAGGAGCACCTTACAGTGCATGGGGATGAAGGTGTCTTTGGAGATGATGTAAATGTCTAACTGCACTTTCCAGACGTGTGGATCTGGGGTTACTCCACTCCTCTGGGTTTCTCTGGTGTATTTGGTGACTCTCCCAGACCTGACCATCAGCCTTACTGACAGAGATGTGCTAGATACAGCAATAAGCACCTCGGGAAGGAAAGAGCGTATGTGACATAAAGCACTGGCTGCTCCTCAAAGGAGATCTTACTGGTGGCTTCCAGGGGCCTGGGTTTCAGTCAGCTTTCATAAACAAAAGGAAGAGACTCCCTGGAGGATGGGAAGCATGGACAGGTAATAGGACTATTAACAGCTAAAGCCATTATTAAATCTATTATCATCATCAAGTTTATTAAAATGCCTGCAACTAAACAGACGCGTTAATAATGACAATACAAACAAGGCCACAGTGTTTGGGCTGACTCATAAGAAATCAAGCATTTTGCTTCTCCACAGTAATAGTACCAGTCCCAGACAGCATGCCGAAGTCTGTATCATAGTGAAAATTGTTCATGACAGCTGGAAGAGCCAGAGAGTGAGTCATGGTTGCTGTTGATACCTACAAGATTTTCCTGAATGACTGGATACTAGAAATAGAAAATGCAGTTGAGGAGAGACTGAAAGAGATAAATCTCCCCAAAGCCCTGATTCATCACTTTTTTGGCCATCAGCTCTGTGGGAAAAAAACTCCTTGGCCTCCACATGAATAACCCTGTGTCTTTAACAATGATGTAGCTTAGGAGAAACACTCGAGCCAACACAGAAACATTCAATTGTGTGAAGCTGAAGCTTGTCTCCGTAGCACTGTGTATTTTTAGAAGTGGCAGGAATGTTATCCGGACACTTCAGAAACCTCTCCTCATTCTTGCCCTGCCTGGTGTAATGCAGCTGCAGCAGTGCTGGCGAAGCCGCAGTTCACGTGGACACGTTAGAGGGAAAGGGAGTGTTGAGGGGTTGGCTTGCATAGTTTCCTGGGAAGCTTCCCAGTAAAGCCTGTTCCCAGTAAGGAGAACTATACTTTCCAGCATAATTTTCTGGAAAGCAGGATGGGAAGCCCTTTTCCCTGTTCCTGGGTTCCGTATATTCCCCCTAATATGTGCTCCAGAAGAGGTGAAGCGTCTCCTTTCTTCCCCTGAAGTCAGTTGGGTTTCTTTTTGTTTTATTACTAAATCAGCACAGGTCTTGGGCACACAGCAGCAATTTTTATCACCAGCTGCTGTATTTTTTTTTTTTTTTAATGCTAAAATCAGGTGGCTAGCTATGGGGGTTGGCTTGCTTTGAATTCTTTTTTTAACAAAAATACCTGGATTAGCTGTGGAGAACAGGTTGGGTTCAGGGTGGCCATAAAGGCAAAGAAAAAAGACTGAAATGTAAGATGACCTGCTTTCTGAGCCAGTACTGTGCTTTTGTTCTGCGGGTATTTAGCAGGTGATCCTGTGAGTCTTGGAGAAACCTGCTGGGAGCTCTCTGTGGGGTCTGAGGTGCTCTGCAAGACATTAGCACCTGGAAAAGGAGGGAGGATGCTTTCCACCCCGTGGGAAGAGGTTGGGGAAAGCTGTACAGAAAGTCCCTGTCCCATCCTCAGCCCTGCTTTATGCCAAAGTCAGGGTTTCTGCTGCTCCAGCCAATGCTCCTTTTCAGAGGAATGTTTATATCGGGGCTGCTCAGCCCACCCTGTACACAGATATTTATTTATTAATATTCACCACTGTTCCAAAGGGAGAGATTCTCTCAATTAGTCAGTCCACAAGTTTAGAAGAAGCTTGTTCACTTATTCCTATGCAGAAAAGCCACTGACACACAGGCTGATTTCTTGTCCGTCTGTCCATCTAGTCCCTGGGCCGTGGGACTCACCCCGAGCACGGATCCTGGCCCTGGCCACAGACTCCCGAAGGCTCCCAGCATTTTGCAGAGCCCTGCGGGCAGCCTCTGACCCCTTCATCACACTGTGTCCCCTTCCCAGGGTTCAGGCCACCCGTGGTGTATGAACCCCAGAGAACCAGCAGCCTTGGCCATGAGTATCCCTGGGGCGCAAGGCGACAAATGCAACCTCGTCCATGTAGAGAGAGTGCTGGTCTCCGGAGTGAGCTCCTCATTGGAAACCCTTGTTAAGTGGCTATTTATATCTCAATCAGCTAAACTGCTTTAAAAATCAGGTCTTAATTCCTTTTGGTTTTCAGTAAGTCCTGCGGTGCTAAGCCCAGGTTTACCGGGGCAGACCAAATGTCTAAGAGACACTTTCTAAACCATTTTGTGAAGGCCAGATGCCCACTGAGCCACGCTGTGCTGAGCACAGTCATTTTCCATGCTAAAATAGCAAGAGTCACGACTTCCCAGTCAAAAGCACTGCTAATTCCAAAATTGTACTTTCTGTGTCTCTAGGAACCTACTCCTGGGCGCTTCTTAGCGTGTTCCAGTATGGTGTCACCGTTATTTATTAAATTGTGTCACTCTCCTGGAGCCCCCGGGACAAAAGTCCTGGGGGAGCCTCAGGAGCACCCAGCTACAGGCCCTGCAGCTGGAGCAATTTGCTCTTTTTGGATGTCCAAGCTTTGCCTTTACTATTAGCTTGATAATTACTTTATTGTAAAAACTCGTCACCCTTGGAAGTAATTAACTTCTTGGAACCAAGCACAACAGATGGGCTTCTAATTTATTTGAAATCACATAGGAAGCAGGGAAGTCTCTACCCCAGTTTGATAAACACAGCATTTTAACCTGACGCTTTATTCCCTTTTAGAGGTCTAAGGAAATATCCCTTTGGGTATTCGATGCTGACTCACTGCAGGGCTGAAAGGCTCAGGATGTGATCAATTTATGAAACATGGCCTTGCATTAATACTTTTGGTCACATTTCCTCCAGGCAGGATGTGCAAATAGCACGATCGGAGCTGCCCTGCCGCGATGGCTGTTGGCGGCTGCTGAATTCATGGCAGATTTATTGGGTTGGCCAGGTGCAGAGGTTCCCTGCAAACAGCTGGAGCTCTCCTCATCCCTTCTTGACAAGGAGGATTTCTCACAATATACCAGCCTTGCTCCAGCCCCCTGCTTGCTTCCCCGCCGCTGGGTAAATCACTGCCCTCGCTGCAGCCCTGCAGGTCTGTGGATGTGGTATTTCTCATCTCCATGTAGGCAAAGGTTTCCGTCCGTACTATGATCTGCCCATCTGTTCCCTGGCTCAATGAGTCATAAATTTGCCTTCCTGCCAGCGGAAAGGACAGCTGAACTCTTGAACGCTGGGGTCTGAGAACGGATAGACAGCTGAGAGAGAGCAAAGCCCCCCGGCAAGTCAATCAAGAGGGTGAAGCAAGACCACAAGAGCTTGGGCTGCACCGAAACAAGGCGGGGAGCAGACTGGAGCTACCTGGAGCTGGTGGGGTTTCTGACCAAAATCCGCGTGGGGGTGAGCCAGTGAGGGAACAAATCTCAATTGCTATGTGCGTTGAAAAGAGGTCTAGCACATAGGGATCCTCCGTCTCAATGGGGATGCAGATCACGGCTCCACTCTGCAATTTTGGCTCCTCCAGGGCCATTCTGCTGGTGAAACTGTGACTCCATAACTCTCAGAGCCCAGAAAAATGCTTTTTGAACGATGTCAGGAATGCTGGTAGAAATTTCTGATGAAAATCATAGTGAAAATTCCTACTTTTTTTTTTTTTTAGTCATATTGTCAGTGGAAAAATATCTCCTTGTCTCCCCCGTCTCAATTTTACAACATTTCTGCAGAAATCAGACCTCTTCCAGGAATTAAGGTTTTGTTATTTTGTACAAATCCAGCTTTTCCCCTGGCAAAAGGTTTGTGTGGGAGGCTTCCGGACAGTTGCTTTGTATCTGTCAGGAGTACATGAACCTAAATCCTTGAGTGAGTGCTGGGGGCAGATGATAACCAGAGGCTACTGAAAATGTGCAATCATATAGAGCACAATCATTAATGTGTGATGATTAATAGAGAGAGCAGTGAAGGCCCCTAAGGGTCCCAGCCCAGGGGGGAAGCGGCAGGACTGCATCTCCCAAACATCAGGGCTCTACTGGCTCGTGCCACCTCCTGCGGATGTGCTTTAGCCTGGAGGAACCATCTGGCCAAAAAGTCTCTCTGTCACTGCAGGGACAGTGTCACGGCTGCTCTGGCTCCCCCCATTCATTTACTCCAGGACTGTGTGGGTGTTGAGAACTCGGTCTGCCTTTGCCCATAACAGGAGAGGAAACCAGGGTGCAGACCACTTGAATCCTTGACATTTTCTTCCCGTTCTTGCTGGGAATGACCTAATCCACACTATTGTTTCCTGCTCCACTTGAATTTCCACTTACCCACATTTCCATTCTTTCAGCAGTTCTTAAAATATTATTCGACCATTTTACCAGGAAAGAGTGGGGACCCGACAATGCCTTTCTTGTTCTGTTTGTGAAAAGGTCGTTCCTCCACAACATATTTTGTTTCTGTTTATACAGAACTTAGCAAAGAGAAGAAAAATGTGGAATTTATTCATACTGAGGAAAAAACAGATTTACATGTTACAGCTCTAGCTCAAACAGGCATTAGCCCTCACTGTCAGCAGTGCTGCTCTGTCCCCTCTGCTGCCCTTATTCTGGTGGATTAAGACCAATATTGATCTGCCTGCTCTGCTTGTGAATCTACTTCCTACAATAGGAGGCAGATGCAGCTTTGGAAAGAGAGGCAAGTTATGGCTGTATCGTCACCTTCTTCATACCTTGTGCCGGGCTTTCTTTTCTGCTGATTTCAACTGGGAGACTCAAAGGTTTCTCTCTTCAGCTGGGACTCGTTTAAACCCATTCGTACACCCTGCTTCCGGGAACTCATCATTTGACCCCGATCCACCCTAACTTATTTTCTTAGGAGCTCAACAGCTCCTTGAAGAACACATCCAAGGGCAACTTTTCCAGGTGGCCTGAATCTCTCTCCATGCCCCTCTCTTTTCAGCCACTAAATGAGGTGGCAGGGACCCACTTGCCAACTTCAAGAACTTCATTGAGGTGCTTGGGCCCAAGGGAGACGAGTAGGTTTGTAGGACTGACATAAGGAGTTGGGTTCACTACAAATGGTGTGAAGATCCATGGTGATGATAGCAACCCTGGAGAGCTCTGCCTTCCTCCTGCCTGTGGCAAAGGACCTTTCACAACTGACCCTCTATGGGTTTGAATGGATGGATGGGGAAAAAGCTTCCCTTAGCAGTGATCTGGTCAGGAGGAGAGGCAGAGGTGTGCTGCCACTGGTATTAAACACTGAGCAATCAGCTTAGAAAGGTGGAGTGGTATTAAATCCTGCTATGCTTTCCCAGGCAGACATTTGAGGATGCACCAGACGACCTCTCCTCAACATCAAAATCTCTCAACGCCTTGACCTCTACTACAATAACAAGAAAAAGCTGCACTTGGAGACATCTCACCTATATTGGCTCCATCTTGTGATCTGTTTTGTGGGGACAAAGGACTTGTCAACGCTGCAAGCCTGTGCCAGTGACTTCCATAGGTCGTCTGTCCCTTGTGCAGCCTGGCACCTTGAGAGTTTGCCCAAATCTTGTGTTCACTGGGGCAGAGAATGTGCACATGACTTCCCAGCATCCTTTATTTTCTGGTCTTCCTTTGATCCTACACATCTGATGATGCAACGTGACTGGAAACCCCACACAGCAAGGAAGACTAGGGATAATCCTTGTGGGATTGTACATCTGATTCTTTCTGCCCCAGGTCCCTGTAGCAGCTTCCAAATCTCCTTATACTTTCGCGTGATAGAGTTAAAGCAGTTGGCTTAAAAGGAATCACAGCATGGATACAGTACAAAACCAGATATGGGATATAAAAAGCATGCTTCTAAATTTAAACCTCAGTTAAAAGCTAATTTAAGCAGCTAATTATACTAAAAATGCATGAGCCCTAAATTTGCCAATTAAAAGTTAATTAAAGGAAAACTCAGTGGGCTTCAATTTGTCAGTTAAATCCATCTGCTTCCTGCAGCTTCCTGCAATCCCACAGCTTCAAAGCTCTCTCTGCAATGGGAACCATTCTCCGAGTCATCTCAATCAGACAGATGTCCAAAACTCTAGAAAAAGCCCAAAGCTTACTAAAACCCAGGCACAATTAGCAGCCTTTGGGAATCTGCCCAAACATCTCATGATAGATGTGGCCATTTAGGAGATGAAATCTCTGGACAGGCTGGCTCGCTGCTGCAGCCACTGTGCCTGCTGGATCCCTCCCCATCACCACCTTCATGCGGATGGGGTGACGTGTACCAGCGCAAGGGTCCAGGCAGTGGACAATTCAGCAGGTCTTCAAGCCGGCAGCCCTATTAATGTGTTTACTCTCATGGAAACTGCTCTTTTTTTCTAGCTCCACAAGGTCTACTCCATCCTCTGCCTGCAGACAGCAGAGTAGCGTCGCGGATGGAGTGATGCACTTCACTCACAGAAAGCAGCAGCGACACATTTATTGATATAAAACAGGGATTTAACAAAGCTTGACAGTAAACGTGACAGTGTTTTAACGAGATTCAATGGCAAGGCACACTTGGTTATTTACTGCATAGAGGACGGGGTCAGACAGAACTGCCAGGGAGACCCTCCTGTTCAGTCAGGAGGTTCAGAGAGGACCCTCTTGGTTTTCTAGATTCCTTTGCAGAGAGGAGTTTGGGTGCAGCTGGATCCAACCCTCATCCCAGACTAGGTCAACAGTTTCTGTCTAAAGGATTATAGATCCGCAATCAATCCCTTACATCACCTAGCTAAGATTTCACAGTTCAGCATGCTGTTAGTCACTTACTGAGGATCTGTTGTGGCAAGGAACCTCTTACCCTCGAGAAGTAACCTTGAGTGGCATCCCTTCTCAGGTGGAGATCCTGGCTTGCAGCCTCCTGCCATGCAGGACAGCTCAAAGGGCATTTGGGCTGTTCACTATTTATGGGGGTAAGATGATTGACTTATAGTCATATTTGCATATTCACCACAGGACCAGTGTTGTGGTTAGGTGGGCACATTGTTAGCCCTTGGCTGTTGTTTCCCCAAAACCACGTTGAGCCGCGAGCAGCCATCACGACTACATGCACCCATTGTGACCACCACGGGTGGTTATCGCTTGGGCAGGGCTGCGGAGACAAAGGTTAGGTTGGTGGAGCACACCGTCACAAGTAGCACCCCTTGGATCTTGTCACCAGGCTGCACATGCCGCGGCTGTGCCATTCCATTTAAACTGGAAGAGGGCAGGTTTAGATTAAACATTAGGAAGAAGGAATTTTTGACTTTGAGGGTGGGAAGGCACTGGAACAGGTTGCCCAGAGAGGTTGTTGAGGCCCCATCCCTGGAGGTGTTTAAGGCCAGGCTGGATGTGGCCTTGGGCAACCTGGTCTAGTGGGAGGTGTCCCTGCCTATAGCAGGGGGGTTGGAACTCGATGAGCTGCAAGGTCCCTTCCAACCTAAACCGTTCTAGGATTCTATGATTCTGTCATTGCTTCCCCTGGTTGCCTGATCCCTGCTCACTTCATCTTGCAGGATGCAGCAAGACCCCGGGTGCTGCGTTGTCCCACCGGGGCAGAGGGCTGGAGTCGCTGGGGTGGAGGACGGTGGCCTCGGCTGCTGTTAAGAGGCTCAGCCAAGCTGATCTGCATGTGACCCGATGGTTGCAACACTGGACAATGTTCTGTAATTGGCAGCCTGTTATGCTTTTCATCAGCCACACCTGGCGCAGGCTTTCTTATTGTGTTAGTTAAACAGACCAGCACTTTAAAAAGAAACCCAAATCCAGGTATCAGCACGTTCAATTACAGCAGGAAAATTTGTAAAGGAGAGCTGCCACCTGAGCGGACCGACGCATTGCAGGGAGAATGGGCTCTGCTCCGCTCTTGTCCCGTGTGATGTGTACTAAATACAACGGAAAGAGAGCGGGATGCTCAGGTTCTTTGCTGCTGACTCCAAGGAGTTACCATGGTTCACAGGTTTGGCACGCTCAGCTTGAGATCAAAGGAACTCACTTCCAAAATAAAATGAAAAAATCTGAACATTTCTGGCCCTCCCTCTGAAACTCACGCAGCCCCTGCTTTTCAGAGTGGAAGATTTTCACTAACGTCTGAGCTTCAATTTAAATTTCAAATGGATGTAAATTAATGCTCTGTGGTCCAGTTTCTGCTTTCACACAGACTGCTTCTCTGCAGAGCTGGGCATTATGCAAGCGGCGATGCTGCCACTGCCAGCACGTCAGCATTTAGCCAGAATGCTAGAGCCAGGCTGGTGACACACCTGCGTTTTGGGCAGCTGAATCACTCCAGGGGCACAGGGGGAGGCAGCTAACACCCCCCTCATCCCACCCGCCGTTGTGTCTGGGCTGGGATGTGGCTCCTTGATTTTCAGCACCTGCATTTCTGCAACAATTTCAACAAGCCCCCGCCCCCCCCGCAGCACCACTAGTACATTCAGGGCTTTGCTTTGATCTCTTTTAGTCTTAATTTTCTCAGCTGCCCATGTGTTTCCCAGTTGCAAGTCGTCAACTTTCTTTGTGACTTTTCCCCACTTGCTTTTCCCCCACCCTCGCGGTGTGAGTACTTTTATTCCAGTCCCAGCTGCATTTATCTTTCATGTGACCCATTTTGTCCTTTGTTTTCAGACAACACCGGGATGGCTGGCTTGCTAGCTACGTGGCGGGGATTAAGATGTGCTGTGGTGCTGATGGGAGGGAAGCAGCTCCTAGGGATGGCTGTATGAAGCAGAAATGGACAACAAGATCAGGCATGCGCTTCCCCAAAGTGTCAAAGCAAACTTTGCCTGCCAGGCAAAGCCAGGGATCCTCAGAGTGTTGATGTAGCATGGTTACAGCCTCTGTACACCAAGGAAAACCTCCCCACGCAGTAACGCAGGAGCCCCCCATGGTGCCCTGGAGGTTCCAAGTCCTCCTCTGCTCCCCGTTTCATGACCTCAGAGGCAGCGTGGCCATGGAGCTGCAGCAGGAGCTGAGACCTGAGAGCCAAGCTACGAACCTTGGGGAGGGAAAGGGGATGTCCATGGCTGGCCTCACACAGGCCTGGGGAGAGATGGAAGCTGCTGGTGCTTTCTGCTGTATGGGAATAATACGTGAGGGACATGAGAAGACCTTTATGACTCCCCTGTGGCACGCTTTGTGTTTGCAGAAGAGCTATTACACATATCCATCTGCAACATCACCTCCACGGGAAACATCAGGGTAGAGCAGAAGTGTGACGTGCATGGGGCTTTCTCCTCGGGAGACCCTCTGGCTGCCCTGGCTGCAGCCCAGTTGGAGACCCCAAGGAGCAGGAGAACAGCAAGCCCCTGCAGGGTGCTCCGGAGAGAGGGACTGAAGGTCTGGCCCAAAAGGCACCAGCACATTTCTAAGCACTCCCATCTTGTAGCAATGTTTGAAAGTACTGGTGTTCCAGGGAGGTGTGAGGTTGAGTGGAAGAGAGAAAATAATTATATACAGCCATAAAAGTTGGGATGAGATGACTTGTGTGGTGAGTTGAGTGGTGACCAAAGCACGTATCCTTGGACCAAGTAGGTAAGCGGACCCAAAGCAAAGAAGTGCGGAGCCTGAGAAGTCTCCAACCAGAAACCACAGGCAAGGACCAGAAAGAGTTATAGCTTCATCCTGAGACAGAAGCAATTTGTTGCGGTGTCTTTCTCCCTTCGCTAAAGGAGCATCCAGTTATCTCACTTGGTTTCTTGGTGCAGCTGTAACTGGGTGATCCCCCAAATTTGACTGCAACCCTGGTTGCTGCTAATCAAGTACAAGAGTGCGGAGAGCTGCGCGGAGAGCTGCGCTTTTTCCTTCGAAGCGGCAGCGGAGGCCTTCCAGAGAGCCATCCCTTCTCCCACGGGAGCAAATAAAGTCGTTAGTGAAGCTCACCAGTCCTCTGGCACTGGCACGAGTCCAGCCTCCTGTCTCTGCGCCGCTGCTTTCTGCGCTCTGCTCCTTACGAGAACTGATTAAATAACCCAATAACACAGCTGGAGGCTGCAGCCCTTGCTTGAGTCTGTAACAAGCCTCTTTAAGAAAAATTATTATTAGGAGACACAGCGTGGACTGGTTTGTTTTACAAGGTTTCAGCGCAGAGTGCTGGCTTTATAAACGAGGCTGTGAGTCAAATTCTTCCTGGCTTTTTAGGAAAGACTGGTTTACTGGAAAACCAACTACCCTTTGTTTAGGTAAGCAATCTTATTGCCCGTGATGATGTCTTAGAGACACAAATGTTGGCCTTTTCTAGTGGCAGCATACTGGAGAGGCAGTGCAGGACATGAGGACAGCCACCAGAGATGGTGTTTGTATCTGCACAGAAACACATGCGCTGGCACCTGAACCCATTGCCTCATCCCCACTGTGCGCCCAGTTGTTGCTGCACCTGCCACAAACATGGATGAAGACACACACCCCTCTGGAAGCATCTTCTTTAGATTTGCAGCGCTGTCTCTCAGCAGCCTTTTTGCTTTATCGGAGGGACTTGTGAGCTCAGACCTTGAGGATTTAGGGCACTGCTCTGCTAAACATGTTAAAAATCTGGATATCCACACAGCATTTTGCAGACATCCTTCTGCTTCCATCTTTTTAAGCACCTGATGTCTGAAGGCTGTGGATCTGTTAATATAACCTTAAGCTGAGGATATACTACAGCAGAAGTGTAAACTGGTCTGCACTGTGGCTGCTACGGTCCTCTCCCATACCCAAAGACCTGTTCCTCCCTTGCACCAGCACAGATGTGCCTCTGACCCTGGGTGAGCTGGTCAGGGAGCTCAGCCAGGGACCAGCCAGGACCACAGGAGGAGTAGGAACACCTCCCTGGGTGGCTTGGCTCCTCAGATCAGCGTGGCTGTACTGAGGGGCAGCCAGTGCCACTCACGTGGCACAAGGGAAGGGGCAAAGCGCCGCTGGATCAGGTCCTCAGGATGGGGCAAGGAAAACCTATGGCTGACCTTTTCTAGAGAGCCAGCAATGGACATCTGCTCTGAGCTGGACGTGGGGCTGGGGACCTCCAGAAGCTCCTCCTAGCCTGCTTTTCTGTGATAGCACCTGGACATCAAGAGTACACTGGCAGCTGAAGCTGGCATCAGACCGCAACCATGGGCAACATGAGCCCAAGGAGACACCATCCCCTGAAGCAAGAGTGTGGTGATCAAGCGACCCTGGGAAGGATGGCTCCCCTCCCATGTGTACCAAAGGACACCTTTGCCTTTCCCAGACGTAGCCTGGGTCTGCAGCAGCTGGGAATGGTTGAGAGGAGCCTTCCCCACGGCACAGTTTGGTTTCCAGCAGTGAGAAGGGCTAGAAGGTAGTGGAGTTTTGCTCTCCTTTGGTCGAAGCTCAAGTTCAGGGTGCTTTTTGGAGAGTTTTCTCTGCAAATGACCATCTTTGCTTTGCCAGCCTGGCTGCTGAGGGCAGCGCAGATGTTACTGGACTGACTGTTCTGCTGCCTGTTCATATGGATGCCTGTTTGAGAGGAGAATCCGTGTTGTTCAAACAACTACAGGCTTCTGCTAAAATGAACATCAGGATTTATTGACAGAAGAAGTAAATATTGACCAGTGGAAAGTTAAAGCCAATATTTACTCTGAGCTTCCCTAAATCCAAATGTTTATGGTAAGTGAAATGTGAAGCGCTGACCCACAGGCTCCCATTTGTGATACTGCCTGGCCCCAGGGCAGCAGGACTGCCATCCAGGCCTGTGATTCTCCAACCTATCTGCATCCTGATTGCCAGGCATTTCCAAAGAAGGCGCTTTCTGTGGCTGTGGGCTTGAGCAGGAGGTGCTGACCTATATATTAAACAAATATCTTAATGGAGAGAAGAAATCAGGGATGCAGAAAACTGAAGATTTAATAATCTCCAGTGTCAGAGTCAGGAATTTGATCAATATGTGAGATAAATTATTTGCATGTAAACTCATGAAGGAGAACAAATAGAAGTGCATTCCTCCTCTATGGCTGGAAAGGATATGTGGACATCTCAGTGCCTCTGCCAAATGGAAGGTGGAATGGCCATGCTACAGCCAGAGACCAGGGCCCAAATCCTCAACAATATCTGAGTCCAAATCCATCTGAAAGGTGGAGCATGGGGCAGTTTGTCCAAGGTGCCAAGTGGCAGAAGTTTATTCTGCTCTAGGGACTCGGATGTGTTACCTTCCAGCCTGGCTGTCCAGCTCTGCCCTGCAGGAGCTTTGCGCACTCTTCTGCTGCTCCTTCTCAGACAATGGGGTTTTACCTTCATGCACCTTCTGTTTGTATAAAATTGCCTTTCCTCATTCTTCCACCTGGACACGGTGGAGAGAGTGGAGACAAGCACTTGTAAAGAAGGGTCCAGATATCTCAGTGGGCACCCAAAAACAGAGGTCTCTGTTTCTAGCAACACCCATGTATTTACCGAGCAGGCATCAGCTTTCAGGTACCACTCCTGTCTCTAAAGCTGTGAAAAACAGTTTTGCAGAAGGAAAACAGAGATTTGTGGGATGATTTTAGCCTGAAATCTAGATGAAGACAAAAATCTTGATCTATTTCTCAGAACACGGTATCTTGACAGATTGGGTCAGCTTTTCTGAAACACTGGACTGGGGGTGAGGAGACTGCGTTCTGCAAAGAGCAAAACTTTTGGGACCTGGTTCACACTTTTCATCTATTACATCCTACAAAAGTTGAGGTGCTAGTGTTGAAACCCATATTTCTACATTCTCAAAACAAAATATAAGTACTGACTCTTTATAGAAAACATTAGTTGCATTATACATTCCTGCTATAGTTTGCTCTGGGTGCATCAACATTTTCTTTGTGGTTCAGCATAGCCAGGGCAGCAGGAACTGTGCAGCCGGTCAGGCCTATGGGCAGCTGCCCAGTTCTGTATTTGGTCTGTCTTTGCTCACCGCCAATATTTGTCATACCCCCGGTGAAAGTCACTCCATGAACAGATTGAGCAGCTTACGGAGAGACATGCAATCCAGCTGCACGTTCAGGCTGGCTGCAGGTGGAGGTGTGCTGCTATTCCCAAGTTGCAGAAGAAATTTCCCTGTAAGCTGTCAGTGTGCTCTGGGAGCAGATGGCTTCTTGTCAGCAGGAACTGTGGCCAACAGGGAGGCTGTTAGGAGGCTTGGTAAGAATTTTAAACTGTTTGCACTTCCTTAGGCCCTTTGTGTTTTCAGCCCTGCACTGGTGGGCGACTTTGTGGCCTGGAATTCTCTGTTATTTTGAACCTTATTTCACAGATAAACAGGTTTCCCGAGGGGACGTCAGTGATTTGACTGATAGCTGGGCAAGCACCACCCAGTGCAGCATCTGGCACATGACTGACTGGGTTTGTGATCACAAACAGATTCCTATTAGACCCCATCCTATTGCATTTTAGGTGCTTTTATTCCACCTGCCCTTTTAGAAGCGGCACCTCCACCCTTTGAAAGTGCTCAACCGTAACCCTTCTTGATCCTTCACCTCTCCATTAAATTCCTTGGGTTTTTTTGGGTCCCAATATTTTCCACGCAATCACGTTAGTCTAACAAGCCACCCCTCCTGCTGCTATTTACTGCCACAATGTTTTGATTTCCATGTCGCAGATGTTCTTTTTAACGGATATTTACAGTTGAAAGGAATGGGGATCCAGCTGTGCTGATGGGATAGAAATAGAGCCGCGTTATCGCTCCTGCATCCAGGCATGAAATGCATGACCAAACTTGCAGAGGAATAAATGTTTTTAATGCCGGCGAGGCATCCTGTTCAGCGCTGAGTTCAGTGATTTATTATCAGGACAAGGGCCTGATATGCCTTCCTGGTTAGCACTCATGTCTAGGTCCCTCACTCAGTTTTCGTGAGTATTAGCAAAATATTTTGGGGTAAGAATATTGTTCTGGTAGGAGAAAATACTAATGCTCCTTCATACTTTAAATGCTAGCTATTTCTAGGGCAGGGAATAAGAAGATGCTTGGAGCTCCAAATCCACCTGTTAGGAAGTAACTAAAAACTTACACCCCTCACTGAGATCAGAGTCAGGCTCCAGCCCTGTTCAGGTGGGTGCAGAGCTCTGTTTATCAGAGGGGGTTGAAGGATGAGTCAAAGAGGGCATTTTAACCCACACCTTTACTTTCCGAGGTGGAGATGAGCTGGGAAACAGGCCTGCGACTGCTCCTGCGTTGACCATGAGGCAGCTGCAGGCTCATGCCATGACCCTCTTTAGCCTGCCCAGGACTTGCACTCTCGGATCTGAGTTTCCAGGTAGCAATCCAACCTCCTTGGCCATTTCTTTTGCCATCTGAGGGCTCAGCAGCAACGTGAAGCTCTAGATTTTGAATGACTTTGGGTAGATACCGATAGCAGAGGTTCAAGTGTGCTCAGCGTGTTGTTGTCTGGTTCCTGCAAGCTCTTAGGACAGCAACATCAGCATCAGCTGAACCAGAAGGAGCTGCTGTACCAGCCCTGACAAAGACTGCAGACAGCATGGGGAAATGATCTCAGCATCTTGGCCGTGGGGATCTTCCAGCAGCATTTAAAATTGACTCCTTCCAGCTGGCCTGTCAACAGCTAACAGCACTTCATTGTAGGAAGAGCTTTTGCAGGACCTGGCAGAGCAAACATGAGTCCTGAGCTCCACCTGAGGCTCTGAGGCCACCAGGGAATCGTTATGTGCTGCTTGCAAGCTGCACCCGATTCCTCTTGGCTGGTGTCTGGGGGAAAGCAGGATGGGACGATGGACACTAGAGTCCCAAAGGTCACCAGTCTGATGCTCTCCTGAGCAGAGTGAGGAACAGCCACTGTGCCTATGCTGTGGCAAAGCCTGGGACTGACGAGCACCCGGGCTCGCTGGGAGGCCAGGGCACCTGCAGCTCCTGTGCTCCTGTCTGGGACTTTATAACACAGGTGAGAAGTGTTCAGGTAGCACCTGCAAGTATTGAGATCCTTCCCAATGCTCCTTCCTGTTCCCCTGCTCCCAGAGCAGTGCTGCTCCTTCTGCAAAGCTGCTGCATGATGGAAAATGGCATGACAGGCTTGAGTCAAAACAAATGCAGCCAGTTTCTTTTCCAAGCTGGTACCCTCCCTCATAATGGCCAATGGCATAGGCTTAGGAACAAGAGAAAGAGAAATCTCAAGAAAGAAAAATCTCAAGTGATCCTTTCCTGGTTCACCCTGTTTCTGGCCACAGTAATTTAGGAACATCCTGAGTTGGAGGCTGAAACCAAAAATCTTCACCTTATTCAGCTTTTCTTGACCCTGGAGGCCACTCACTTACCATCTTCATTCCTCCCACTTCATTACCAGGTTTCTCCCACCTTGGTAGCCTTCCTACCTGCATCAGTGCTGCCATCAGTCCTCCAGAGGTGACAAGAAACACCTCCCTGCTGCTCAGGTCTTCAGGACAGAGCTGCACCTGGCTATGTGCTAGGGAGTCAAGACCCTTGGTTTATCTGCTTTGACTCCCCTTCCTGGGCCAGGTGCGCATATGAGAAACAAGCAGCAAGACCTGTGGCAGGCAGCACTGATTTTGAGGCACTGCAAGGTTATTGCACTAAAGGGCCACTCTGTATTTGCCTGCTCTTAATAGTTTTTAATCCACGAGTCCTCACAGGTGGCCAGTGCATTTTCAGTCCTGGCAGAGCGACTTGGGGACCAACGTCTGCCAAATGCCAGCCCTCGTCTTCTGCTCTGGGAACACCAGGAGCCCCACACTGATTTCCCATCCAGGTCATCACTATTTCAGAAGTGGCCTGCTTCCCTTTCAGAGAAGCTTAGGGAAAAGTCTCCTCTAAAAATTTCCAGGAGCGCTCTGAGACTGACTCGCAAGAAATTCTGGCAGCAGAGAGTGGGAGAGAATAGAGGACACACAGTTTGGGGACACCTCTCCTGGGATAAGAAGCCCTGGGCAGTTAAAACAGAGCCAAAGAGCCCATTCCTTCATCTCCGGGTTATTATTTTCCTTCCATACTTAGCTCTATACATATCCTTGTTGGACCATAAGGGCAACGAAGCAGTTTCTGTCCAATCTCTAGGGAAGAAAGGCAGCAAGCAGCCCAGAGTGAAACCTCTTTGGATGGTGTCTCCATCCAGACAAAGGCAGGAGAACTTGGCTTTCTGGCTTGTGATTTGGCCAGTGCAAACCAAGTGGTTCGTCTCACACAGCAGCCAGCCAAGCCCCATGCATACTCCAGACTGGACACCTTGCCTTTTGGCTGGGGACATTTCACAGGAGCTGCAGTGTGAAGGGACCATGGGAGGAGACTGGAGAAGAGACCTGGGCAAGTCCCCAGCACACAACTTCATATCCTCAACCACTCACAGAAACCATGCAGGCTAATGATAGATTCTTGCTGGCCTGGCCTAGGTGGCTCTTGGACATGTTGTCCTGAAGGTTATAAGGTCCTCCCAACTCACACTGTGCTACCACACACCATCTTTCTCACCTTTCTTTTCTTTGTGTAGGCTTTGTTGACTTTTTAGAGATCCCTCCATGTCCCGTAGTGTGCCAAGCGGTGAGCTGATGCTCAATAAATTCTCCAACTCACATAAAAATCTTCAACTGGTTGTGTGAAAAGCAGGTTTCCTCCCCAAAGAGCTGTTGGCTAGTGATGTGCAAGCAAGTTCACAATCAGCAGAGGGGCTCGACGAAAGAAAATGGTCATGGAGATACCATAGTGCTCAGTGTGGGCCCAGGGGGATAGTTCATCTGTGGTAGAAATAGGATGGCTTTTCACTCTGGATCTCAACTCTCTGGCAGGAAAAGATACCGGTACCAGGGACTGCAGGGTACAAGCCACTGTTCTCTTTCTCTCACTCTCCCTCAGACACACTGCCCTGCACATCTCTTACCAGCAAAGGGACTGGATCAAATGTTAAAGACTACCAAGAAAAAGTCAGGGAAATGATTACATCCTCTTCCAGTGTTTTGGTTTTGCAATGTAAAAGGAGATTGCTTTTTGCATAAAATAAGCATGTTCTTGTCTTTTCCTCCTCAGGAATGGATTCCATTTCAAGTTAAGAGTATAAATAGAGCCAGAAAAAACTTCATGTGGCAATAAAACAGTTTGATATTAACTATACTCCCTCTGGGGCTGCTGTGAAAATTCCCTCTCCACCCCCCACCTTCATCACTGGTTTAAGAAAAAGTTGCACTAACTCAGTACTTTTCTTTCGGAAAACTATTTCTGGAATGTCTCTTGTTCCAACAGATTACATAAAGTGACTCCAGCAGCTTTGTGGAGTCTCAAAGGCTCAGCTGGAAAAGACCCATTAGGTCATTCAGGCCATCATCTGCCAGAGTCAACCTCTTGCCCACAACTACAGCTATCACAGGCTTTTCGGACCTTTGCTTTCTACTTCTGCTTGCCTCCACCCAACCCATTTCCTTCCTTTCCCTCTGTTTCTGGGATTTATCTTCTTTTCATCCCCTTTCTGGCCCACCCCATCCCATCCCACTCCCTGTGCATATGTGTTGCTCTTCCTGCCCTGTGGTCTTATGCCATGGTGGGGCTCAGCTACTGCCTTGCCTTCTTTTTTTATTTTTATATTTTTTTATTTTTTAAATTTTTCTTTACAGTTCAATATCTGGAAAAAATGGAACCGAGAATGAAATAATGAGCGGAGCAACTGTGATGACCACAGCAATTTCTTGATGAACTGCTGAAGGCTGCTTTTGTCGTGCATCATATCTGTGTGTTTGGTGACCTCTGCAGCAGAGTGCATGTGCTCTTCAGGAGAGCCCCTCGGTGTCACTGGTCAAAATAGGTAAAGAAAAATGCAAGTATTTGTGAATTTTACTTTCATTGGAAGTTTTCTAATGTCAAAAGGGCTTCAAGTAGGCTTTGATAGAAGTGATTTGAGATATGCCCTGATGATCCAGCAAGAGAAAGAATAAATACTTCGGGTGGCTTCTAAGCATCTCCCCATCATCCCATCTCCTTCATCCCATTTCAGTGAACCATTAGGAGATGGCAAGGCCGATCTTAGGGCAAGACCCAGAAAGAAATTAGTTTCCTAATGGATTTTTCAGACTGGGGCTGAGGAGGTTCCACCTGCACACACTCCTGAAAATCCCAATATGAGGACCTACGCTCTCCAGTCATGCACCTAAAGTAGGGAAATTTGGACACTTTTGGACTAAACAGCTAGTCTTGTAATATGAAGTGCGGCGTCTGAATGAAGTGCCAGAGCAAAACCCACAAAAAAGAATCAGCCAGGACAGCAGCTCCAGCTGAGTAGAATTGTTCAGAATTAGAAAGGAAAAGGTAGCCATTGTTTTGGTACAAAGATTTACCAAAATTTCATGAAGATAAGACCAGGTACATACATCTTTAGGCCACAAATGTCCTTAATCTTTAAAAAGCACTTGTCAAAACAGCTGCAGCTTTGAATGCAATCCAAATATAAGGTCTGCGATGTTAGCGTCAAGCAACTTCTTTCTGAAAAATGGATCCGTAAGATGCAGTGATTGTCAAGATTCTTTTAGCAGATATCAGAGGAAGAATACATGAGGGTCCTGAAAACCTTAATGAGGAAGTGTTCTTTTATATGCTAAATATAGGAAATCCTTGCAGAACCAGAAACACAACAGCATTCAATATAAGGCAAGACCAGAAGGCAGAAGTGCATTCAGCACTCAGCAAAGCTTTGGAAAACCTCAACAAAAAGCAGAACAAAATTCTGTATGTGGTGTGGTATGGTATGACAATGTCACATTCATATGGAAAAAATAAAAATGTCTAAAATATTTAGTTAATGACAAAAATCGCTTAATAAGAACCATTGAAATCTTGCTCATAGGAAGAGTAGTTGCAAAACTCTTCTTTCACTGAGGCTCCTCCTCAGGTTGCATCTCCCAAGATCCATCATGAACTCTCCTGCTGAGGAAGCATGATCTGGGTATGCGGGAAGTACATCGTGCCTGGTGTGTCCAGCACAGGAGAGTAGGATTCTCCTTGCCCAACCGTAGGTGCCGGCAAAATGGAGGTCTCCACCTGATCCAAGGGCCCAGGAATCTTCTGCAGTGATGGAGACCTTTGCCATGTGGGGTGGGAGAGCCCTGGGTGAGGTGAGTCCCCCAGACTGCACTGTTTTTGTGACTGGGTTTCTTCTGACTGCCATAGGGGTGTGACACATAACACGCTGTAGACACCGGCAGTTTAGACGCTACAGTTAGGAAATCACACCTGATTATCTTTGCTAACTGTTCAGTCTGAGCAGAAGTCCCAGCCTTGGAGCTCAACAGGATGTATTTTCAGTCACAGAACAGTCAAATTGCTGTAAAAACATTAGAATTTGGGGGTTTGCTTTCAAATAAAATCATAAACCAAATCACTTCAAATTTCCTTTTCCACAGATTTTTTTCCCACAAGAAACTCATACTTTTCAGTATGGTGCTTTGTGGAAGCAGGAGTTCAGCCATTTGAGGTGGAATTAATCTTGCCTAATGGCCGTGCTCTGCACATCTCATAATACCTTATTTTCCCGTGTCCACTTAAAGCCCTCACTGCAGCCCTCCTGGGCTCTGCCCGTGTCCCAGGTCTCTTGGCAGTATCTGCAGGTCTCCCTCCAGGCACTGCTCTCCCAGCAGAGTGTTGGCACCTTCTCCCCTGGATCTTCACCAGAAGCTGGAGGTGGGAACCAGGCATGTGGTCTCCACCTGAGCATCCCTGCCTTCCCTTCAGAGGGGGAATCAGTTTGCATTTAATTCCTCCGTCAGTTGCTAATTCTCGTATGACTAAGCAAACCCAGAATCTCTGAATTTGTTTTCTCCCACCAGATCCAGTTGAAATTGCCCAGTGGATCCAATGTGAGCCCCTAGGGAGGTCCGACAATGGGCAAGCACAAAACACAGATTGAGTGTTCATTTAGCACTCATTTCTGGTGGAAACCAAGCTAACATGGGTGGCCTTCCTTCGGACAGGTGGACATGGTCCTGGGGCAGTCTGGGTGGTGAGATAGGAGGGGAGAGGGCAATGATGCACAATACAGGCGACTTCCCAGCTCATATTTCCCTCACGCTGTAAGAAGCGCAGTCTGCGCGATGAGCATGACAAGTAGTGTATGAAATACACTGGTTTAAATATTGTCTACTGAAGTCTACCTCTTCCCTCTTGTGCATGTGAATTGTCACCTAGTTTAATCGCATGATCAAGTATTTTGATTTCTACTGGCTAATTGCTTCTTAACATTGTTATTCACAGAGAGTTTCTCTCCTTTGTTCTCATTTCAATGAAACTGAGACAATAAAATGTCAAGAAATACCAAAACAAAAGCAAACCTTCTATAAATGAAGCATTTAGGTGGCACAGTTGACAGAAAAAAGATGGGGAATGCATCATTATGGATTTAGTGTTGCTGTGAAATCACCTTCATTTCAAGTTGTAGTTTCTGTACTGTTTTCTGTTTGTTTGATTAATATTTTACAACTTCTGACAGAAAATGCATCCTGTAAAGTACAAAAAATAACATCCATGGTAATAAACAGCCTACTGAGTCTTCTCTTCTGTGCTTTTACTGCAACTGAATAAAATAGCACTGACTGAACATCAAGAGGGTTTTTGTGTACAGAGAAGTAATACTTATATATGGAAGAGAGTTATTTCTAGATAACTATCATTGGTTTTGTTCATAAAGGCTTAGGCATAGAATGGAAAATAGATTTAAAACATCACGTATTTCCTCTGACTTGCTTTCAGGTGCTGCAAACCTGGGAAAGTGTCAACATGTTATAAACAAAACCACGCTTCATTTGTATTTCGTGTGCCTCATAAAACAAAAATATGGATTGCAACCAAAACAGCGTCTGTATTTGTAATCTTACATCTAGCGTAACTCCAGGCTGGTGGAGTTACGGCCTGGTGGTGCCAGGGATTTCATAGTTCTGAGGCTACGTTTACTGTAACAGCCAGCAGCTCCTGGTTTTAAGACATGAGTTTTAGATGTGCATAAAGTTGCTTATTTGGCTTGAGGATCCTTTGGTATCCACAGGAAAGTCCACGTGTGCAGTAGGAGCATGTCGTCTTTTTGGGGATCCTCCGAGGACGATTGCCCATGAATGATGGGGTGGGGAGGAGGCTTCATTGCGGGAGCCCGTACCCTTGGTGGGGAGTTGGGCTGGAGACCAAGGAGATCATCTGGTCCTTCTCACGTCTTGTTGTCTCCCACCACTGGGACTGGTGTTGAACTGGCAAGGAGCTGGGGATGGTGCCGCCAAAGGGGTAAGGGAGCAGCGTCCCTCTGCACGAGCACCTGCGTTTGGATGATCCTGTGCGAGAACAGCAAGAGCTGGCAGAGGGGCTGGGCTCTCCCACCCTCATGGGAAGCACCGAAACGGTGGTACCCGCTGGAAACGCAGCTGCAGAGAGTGTGAGATGCTGATGCAAGTTCTCATATCTCCCCTCATCAGGAATCACAGTGTTTATGCCAAATAATAGTCCTAATTATAATTAGACTCAAACTAAACTCCTAAATGAGCCCTAGATTATATTTAACCAAAATCTACTATAATGCAATGGTTAATCATATCTAACCTTAACACCAGCCTAATCCTTCAAATCATTTGAAATTTAATTCCAACCCAAAGGCAATTATCTCTTGAAATTTAAAATCTAATTCTTTGAGTTTAATCACTACAGATTTAACCCTAAAACCTGTCTAAACTACAGATACAAACAAAAATCTAATTGTATATTTTAACCTTAAAAGTATCCCACTGCTAATTATAGCTCAGCACTAAACTCATATCTTTATCCTAGCCCAGATTAACTCCAATTGTAAACACTGATCCTGATCTACAATTTTAGCCATAATATCAACCATAACCTTGCTCTAACCTAAATTCCCTAGATAAAAGGAAAATAGCAAAGGAGAAAATTTATTTTGCGGGTGGGTGTTGCAAACAGACGAGGGAAAGATGTGGAGAACTTCAGCTTGGCTTTCAGGTCTAAAATGGATGTCCTTGCGTCCACCTTGTGCCAGGGGAGGGACGTGGAGGTGAGCCCTCCCGCAGGCATGTGAGACGGAGGTCAGTGCTGGAGCTGCAAGCAGAAATCTCTTTAGTCCACAAAATGAATCTGTTTTTGGAGCTTTTTATAGCTCCTGCGGCTGCGGCTGTTTGAAGCTTCACATCAGCCCCTGTGATGGTTAACGGTGGATCTCAGCCAGCCTCTGCACAGAGACATGCCCAACTCCACCAGCGAAACTCCTGCCTTTGGCAGCAAGTGTCCCTCAGAGTGACCTCCCTCCCTTCCCTCACCCAGGTGTCCCATGCCCAGCAGTCATGGGGGACTCTCAGCAAGGTGGGACCCCCCCGGCCCGGCAGGGACCACAGAGTGGGGTTACCAACGCAGGCAGGAGCACATGTCAGAAGCACAATGCCATTTTTTATGTTGATTTTCTGCCAGTTTCACTAGGATTTAAATTATGACCCTCCTTCAGAGGCCCCCCCCCCTCCCCCAGCTCTCACTTTACTGAGCTACAATCTGACCATAAGGTACAAATGTTGCGGAGATCACTGGCCTCAGCACCTCTTTGGGGTCATAACTGTGGCCTTTCCGTGGCATTAATTTACACCATGCCACGGTTTGAAAGACAAAACTCTCTTTTCACTTACTCCTGCCAGCTCCCAACAGCCTTGGTACGTGTCTGCCTGCGGCGAAGCCCCCAGCAGCTGTGACGGGTTAGTGGCTGCTTGTGGGTGCTGGTGCTCCTCACCCACACGGGAGCTGCTTGCTTCCTGCCAGGATGGGATATGACAGACAACAAAACATAAAAAAGTGGAACTCTCATTTGCTGGCGACCTGATTTTTTTTTGAGAAAAAAAAAATAATAAAAAAGATGACGTTCTACAATTAGTTGATGTTTTTTAACTGCAGGTAGAATTTATTTGGCTTGCTCTCATTTCCCATGAGAAGGGGGCATGTAGACTATCACGCACAGGCGCCGTGGGGTTGCGTTTAATGCAGTTATGCTGATGTTCACAGCCGTGGTGGGGGATGGCTTTCTAACGCGCTGTGGTTTCTGGGCATTAACTGACGGGCTTCGCTTCCCCGCTTTTGCTGGAGTCTGCTCTTCAGCCGTGCACTCTCCTTCTCCTGCGCCTGGGCGCGGGGACACGCCGAGCTCTTTCTGCGCAGGGGTGCACATGTGTTTGACCGGTCTCTCAAGCAGGGCTGGAGCTTGGGGTAGGCTGGGCAGGAGGGGTCAAGGAGGGACGAGGGTTTCCCTGGCAGCCTGCACCGACCCCGCAGTTCCCCCTGCCCCATCTCCTCTCCCAAAAGTCTCCGCCGAGCGGGGCTGGGAAGGCACCGCTGCCACGTGCCGCCCACGGTGAGGAAAGGCTCGGCTGCCAGCCAGACTCATGGGAAAACAGATGGGACATGTGGGATGAAAAGGTGGTTCCTTGCTGTGGAATTTCACTTATTTCCCTCCTCGCTTCGCTTGAGGTTAGGATTTTCAGATGAAGAGATATCACTCCTGATACCCCCTCAATTCCTCCTAAGCCTCCTGCTTTCAGCACAGGATGGCTTGTCCTAGCTGCAGCTGCCCTCTCTTTGCTTTTAAGTTTTTTTGCGCAGTGCCTGCAGGGAATTTTTTTGAAGTCATGTAACAGTGCCGGGTGGGGGAGGACGGGGGTGTCTGAAGGGCTCTCGGCGCTGCTGCCTTGTAGTTTCAGTGCCAGAGGGAAACACGTGGCCCAGGTGTCCACGGCGTGGGGCGATGCGGGGCCGGGAGTGGAGCAGCATGAGCCCTGCGGAGCAAGGCTGGGACACGTGTCGGGCTGTCACATCTCCCTGGGTGAACTACAAATGCCAGACCCCCTGTTTGTGACAGTGGGTCCCTGACTGGCACGTCATGGCCTATCTTGGGTCATCTCCAGCTTGGGGTCATTGTGGTCGAGGCTTTCAGAGCCTGGAAGGAGGGCTGAGAAGAGCCAGAGCGAGGACGGAGGGAGGGCTGGGAAAAGAGAGGTGTGATGCGCCGGCTCCTTTCTTGCTCAGGGTGTAGGTTCATAGGGATGATATCGTCTTCCTGGGGGCGTGAGGGAGTCCTGCCCTACAAGTCAAGAGGAGGGAAACTCACCATAACTAGAGACCCCCAACACGTGCATAACTGTGAGTATGATGGAGGGCCACAGTCCTCAAACTGGTGTTTTTA
>VZSF01010879.1:0-43635 GCA_013398295.1 Chionis minor
CATGAGGTTCACATGGGCCCACCAATCAAGTCAGGGAGACCTGGACCTGTCCAGGTCCCTCTGGATGGCATTCCTTCCCTCCAGCATGTTGACCACACCACACAGCTTGGTGTCGTCAGCAAACTTGCTGAGGGTGCACTCAATCCCAACATCCATTNCTGTCCATGTTGCCAACAAAGATGCTTAACAGCACTGGTCTGGTCCCAGTACCAACCTCTGAGGAATGCCACTTGTCGTTGTCTCCACTTGGACATCGAACCATTGAACACAACTCTTTGAGTGCAGCCATCCACCCAATTCCTTATCTACTGTGTGATCCATACATCAAATCCACGTGTCTCTGATTTAGAGACAAGGATGTCATGCAGGGCTGTGTAAAATGCTTCACACAAGTCCAGGTAGATGACATCAGTTGCTCTTCCCTTATCCACAAACACTGTAATCCCATTACAGAAGGCCACCAAGTTTGTCAGGCATGATTTGCCCTTAGTGAAGCCATGTTGGCTGTCACCAATCACCTCCTTATTTTCCATGTGCTTTAGCATAATTTCCGGGGTGATCTTCTCCATGATCTTGCTGGGCACCGAGGTGAGATTGACTGGCCTGTAGTTCCCCACGTCTTCCTTTTTACCTTTTTTTAAATGGGGGTTATGTTTCCCCTCTCCCAGTCAGCTGGAACTTCACCGGACTGCCATGGCTTCTCAAATATGGTGGAGAGTGGCTTAGCAACTTCATTTCCCAGTTCCGTCAAGACCCACAGATGAATCTCATCAGGTCCCATGGACTCGTGCACCTTCAGGTTCCTCAGAGGGTCTCATATCTGATCTTCTCCTACAGTGGGCAGTTCTTCATTCTCCCAGTCCCTATCTTTGCCTTCTGCGACCTGGATGCTGTAGCTAGAGCATTTGCCAGTGAAGACCAAGGCAAAAAAGTTGTTGAGTACCTCAGCCTTCTCCATATCCCAGGTGACCATGTCTCTTGTTTCCTTCTTGAGAAAGCCCACATTTTCCCTAGTCTTCCTTTTATCACTAACATACCTATAGAGGCTTTTCTTGTTGCCCTTAACGTGCCTGGCCAGATTTAATTCTATCTGGACTTTAATTTTCCTAACCTGATCCCTGGCTGCTCAGTCTATTTCTCTGTATTCCTCCCAGGCTACCTGTCCTTGCTTCCACCCTCTGTAGGCTTCCTTTTTGTGTTTGAGTTTGTCCAGGACTCTTTGTTCATCCATGCAGGACTCCTGGTGTTTCTGCCTGACTTCCTCTTTGTTGGGATGCACAATTCCTGAGCTTGGAGGAGGTGATCCTTGAATATTAAACAGCTTTGTTGGGCCTCTCTTCCCTCCAGGGCTTTATCCCATGGTACTCTACCAAGCAGATCCCTGAAGAGGCCAAAGTCTGCTCTCCTGAAGTGCAGGGTAGTGAGCTTACTGCATGTCCTCCTTACCGCCCTAAGGATCTTGAACTCCACCATCTCATGGTCACTGCAGCCAAGGCTGCCCTTGACCTTCACATTCCCCATCAGCCCCTCCTTGTTGGTCAGAACAAGGTCCAACATGACAACTCTCCTCATTGGCTCTTCTATCACTTGGAGAATTAAGTTATCATTGATGCGTTCCAGGAACCTCCTGCATTTCTTATGCCCTGCTGTGTTGTCTCTCCAACAGATATCGGGCTGGTTGAAGTCCTCCATGAGGACCAGGGCTTGTGAACAAGAGGCTGTTCCTATCTGTCTATGGAGGGCCTCATCCGCTCGGTCTTCCTGGTCCGGGTGGGCTGTAGCAGACATCCCTTGTAACATCACCTGTACCTGCCCTCCATTTAATCCTGACCCATACACTCTCGGTCAGCTCCTCATCCACCACGAGGCAGAGCTCCATGCACTCCAGCTGGTCATTGACAAAGAGGGTGACACCCCCTCCTCATCTCCCCTGTCCTTCCTGAAGAGCCTGTATCCTTCCATTCCAAAACTCCAGCCATAGGAGCCATCCCACATCTCTGTATTGCCAATAAGATCATAGCCGTGCAGGCATGTACATGTCTCTAACTCCTGTTGTTTAGTGGTGACTTTTATTTTGGTTTGTGGTTTTTATGCCTTAGAATTAAATATCCATATTATGTTTCTTTTAAATATATGAATTCTATAAAAGTGCATTAAGTGTGCTTTTCTTTTCTGTAATTCTTTGCATTATTTTCTATATCCCATGACTCATGTTTGCAGGAAAGCTCTTATAAACCCAGCTTTTTGAAGTATTTAGGCTGGGGGGGGGCAGGTTCTTTGAACACTTTATGGTTCCTATCTTGAGTTGGCAAGTTAACAAGTAGCCTCAAGCAAAGACAACAAGCTGTGGCATATCAAGGGACACGCAGCCTGTGTGGGAGCCCAGCCTACGCCAGAGAACAGAACCCTAAATTTCCAAGCTGTAAATATGATGAGGCTTCAGATAGCGTTTCTGAAAATATGCTGGGGATAAAAGGGAGATGGTATAAAAAATATATTTTGCCAAAAAGCCGAAATCTTCCACAAGATCGAAAAAAAAAATATGATGTGACTTGCAGTTTAGAATGAGTATAACACCGTCTCTTATACCATACAGTGTTTCCACAGAAACACACTATGATGTCAGACATACGACAGATAAATTAATTTGTAATACAACTTCATGAAAGGCAAAGTTTCACTGCAAATGTGGATCTAGGATCTAGTGGGAGAGACATAGCCATTAAAGAAATACAAAGATGCCAAACAGAAAGAAAGACACCACAGGCATCCATCCTCCACCAAGAAAACAACCCAAAACTTAAGTTGTTAGCTATGGTGTGCTACCTGTCCTTATCCCTATTCTCTGTAGTACAACCATCAAGTCCTGCATTTCCACAGCCACTATGGCAATCAGTAGGTTATGAGATGAAACACAATGGGGACTGACATGAGCATCCTCAGAGAGTATATGAACGGGAGGTTTTATGTGCTCTATATTTCGTAGGCAGATGAAAAAGTAATCAAGCTTAAGAAGTCATCAGTTCAATCACTCCACATTGGCTTTTTGAACAAATTAGAAGCTGGAGGACACATGCGGTCCCCTTTCCTTCCCAGCACATTAGAAGGATTAGATAAAGCTCCTGCAGAGAAAACCATAAAGATTTCCCCAAAGAGATTTGTGTTGGAATGAACAAAGATGTTTGCTGTTATCTCCAGTATCCCAAGGCAAGGAAGAATAGTATGCAGGCACAGGGCAGTTATCCATGCATGCTGGTACCACTTCTCTTGTGCTGACCAATCCCATACATCTTCAAAGCTGTTGCACACTTTTCTGACAAATCATTTAATTTTGCTACATAAATTCACGGGAATAAATTTCACATAAACTCAACTAGATATTTGCTTACATCCTTATGTCTTGTCCTTATGGACCCCTTCTCATTTTATGTGGCTTCTAACAACTGCAAGTGATACCTGAACTGAAAGGGACAAAGATTTTATTTTATTTTTACAATATCAAGAAACAGTGAGTTTCACAGATCTGCTAGCTTGGAATCCGTGAAAAAGATGTCCCTTTTAGATCTTTTCTCCCAAGCTGCACTTATTTGCATTCATCTATATGAAATGTAATCCACAGGATTTCCATAGGTGATGACCCTGGCTCTGTGCCATAGCACTAAGCTTGTATCTTCTCCCTCTGTGTCTCAAACCTGCAGCGTCAACACCTGCGCCAAACCTGTGCAAAATGCCAGCAGCAGAGATGTTGGGGCACTGCAACAACTGCGCGCCCTTTGGGTACCAGGTGCACAGAGCAGGCCCCTTATGGCCCGTAAATAAGCAGGTAAGATTGCCTGTAGCTGGTGCATCCGAGAAGGTGAAGCACACACAGCCAGAGCGAGCCTGAGAGGCAGGATTCAGGCAGAAGAAGGCTGCCGCTTCTGGTAGCCATGCTGCATGTGAGCGAGAGAGCGAGAGAAAGATTTATAGCAGCACAACACGGGTTCACCCTAGGGCCACCCACAGGTACCCGCTGGCATCAGTTTGCTTTAGCTTTGTAAACAGTGCTAATGGTTTCAGCTCCGGCTTTCCTGCAGTGATGGAGGCACTCGCTTTCTCCTGGAACAGCTAATCCTAATGGGCATGCTGTGACTGCCTGGAAAATATCCTCCCTGCAGCACGTTTCAGTGGCACCATGTTGTAGATCCCGGTGCTCAAAACCTGTGCCCGCTTATATGAGGGTTGCCTGTCCCAAAGTGGAAGGGAAAGAGGAGAGGGGGCAAAAAAAACCAACCAAAAACCCTCCAGCGGTCCCCTCCAGGGAAGGTGATCAGCAGGTCTGATGCTGGGCAATCCTTTCACAAGCAGAGAGCGGTACGCGAGGAAATCCTCAGATCTTTGCAAGAGCAGCTGCCTGGCAGCAGAGGGAAGCTGCCAAGTGGTGGGTGGCTGGCGTATGTGCTGGGAGAGGGGAAACTCAGAACGCATATTTGTGTTAGCAAAAATGCTGTAATTCTTCACAGTGTAAGCAAGAGGCTCAGCCCTGCCAATTCTCAGGCTGGGGAAAAAAAACATCACTTGGCACCAGGCACTTTTTTCCCACTAAAATGCCTCACCTTGACACTCTGACTGCATTTTAGACCAGAATCAGCCCAATGGATGCAAAGCAGAACATCAAGAGGGTAAAATCCTGCTGTGTGGACTGGGGCAAATGAACCCATGGTGGTGAGGGAAAAGGGCCGTTTCTCAGTCCCCATCTGCTCTGCTCCCCTTCCAGCCTGCTGGGGTAGCATCACCTCTCCTGTCGCTCATTGTTCCTCTCCATGGGTCATCAGAAAAGGCATGTGGCCCTGAAAATGGCAGGGGCCCATACATTAAAGCATAATTCAGTTTAATGTAGGCAAGCAGGGTGATGATGAAGCCCTGTCACAGATGGATGGGATTCTCCATCCCTCAGCAAACACCACAGGGATTGGGTAGAAGGTGATTATAAATTAAAATCTGTCCAGGATCTGGTATTGCAAGTTTTCAGGTGAGCTTCCCTTGTAAGGTGTCTCTCTAGAATAAATCTCTCTTACAGATCTGCTTCTCTTGCATTCCCCAGAGGTCAAGCCCAAGCAGCTGGAGCTGCTACCATTTCAGTAAGACAGGAGTCCATCCAGATTAGCAATTGGCTCCTGCTGTACATAAAGTGTTTGGAGAAACTGATAACCCCTTCATCAGCAACTGCACTACAGCCAATGCAACCTCTATAAAACTGTAAGCACCAAAAGAGAGCACACAGGAACTGACTGTTCACTGTCTCTTCTAAAATAAGACAAAGGTGGCACCAAATTAAATTAGCAGGTGGCAGATTCAAAACAAGGAAAAGAGAGTGACTCCTCACACAACACCTGACCAAGCCATGAGGCTCCTTGCTGCAGCATTTTGTGGATGCTACATGCTTACCTGAGTCAACTGGAAAAAAGAACAGAAGAGAAAGAAACAGATTTTAATTCCTGCTCTGGAAATCCCTGGGAAACAAGCTGAGTATTGCATCTGTATCTGGGACCCCCAGCACAAGAAAGACATGGACCTGTTAGACCTTTTAGAGTGGGTCCAGAGAATGGGCAGGAAAACAATCATAGGGCTGGAATATCTCTCCTGCAAAGAAAGGCTGCAAGAGTTGGGGTTGTTCAGCCTGGAGAAGAAAAGGCTCCAGGGAGACCTTGTTGTGGCCGTTCAGTATATAAAGGGGGCTTGTAAGAAAGACAGAGACACCTTTTACTAGAGCTTGTAATGACAGGACAAGGGGTAACGGTCTTAAAGTGAAAGAGGGTAGATTTAGATTGGGTATAAGAAAGAATTTTTTTACTATGAGGGTGCTGAGACACTGGGACAGAAGTTGTTGATGTACCATCATTGAAAGTGTTCAAGGTCAGGTTGGATGAGGCTTTGAGCAACCTGATCTAGTGAAAGATGTCCCTGGACATGGCAGGAGGGGTATACTAGATGACCTTTAAAAGTCCCTTCCAACCCAAACCTTTCTATGGTTCTACAATAAGTTGCTAGAAGCTGGAAGAATATTCATAGGAAGTACCATTGCTAGCTTTTCTGATATTATACTCCTTCCTAAGCATCCATTCCTGGCCATTGAAAGAGACACAACATGATGTTCACGCCTGCAATCTTTTCCTTAGGTTAGGATGGTCGTGCTGCTTGGCGTAACTAGGAGCCAGCAGATGCGTGACTGTGGGATGTTGAGGGTCTGGTCTAAGCTGGGATCTTTGTATGATCCCTACAGGTCCTGAGCTCCTGTAGCTCCTCGAAGCTAAGGAGAGAGAACAGCTGCTCTGCATCACACACAACTTGACCCCTTGCCCGAAAACCACCAGCCTCAACGCAAGCTTCAAGGAGGTGAACTGCAGCCTGTGTGCTGAGGCACCATTCAGCAGGGAAGAGATCTCCCGTAGGATATCACAGAATACTCTTCTTACTGCACAGACTAACAAGCAGTTGGTTTCCTTCTGACAGTTCATGGAGCTCAGTTTAATCCTGCTCCTGAGTAGTTCAGTTACAGACTTCACTGAGCGCCAAAGCAGTCCCTCCCGTTTCTTTTAGGAGTACCATCACAGCCTGCGCAAACAGGAGCTGTTGCAGAAGTAACACACAGGAAGTCTGCACCCCAGCATTTTGTGTTAAATTAACTGACAGGACTAAACTAAAGGCACAATGTAAGCAGACAGTAACAGAGACCAAAGAACAGCAGTCACTCCTCTAGAGCTTATTTCCTAATTCAAAAGACAGATGGGAAGAACAGCAAGGTAGTTCAACGTAAGGAACCTTCAGAGAGGGAAAAAACATTCCTACTCTAAATGTGGAGCAATTAAGAAATGTTGCAAGGAAACACAGTGGAAACCAGGCAAGAAAGAGGGTAATTACAGTATTGCTTTGCCCCCTAAGGATCTTTTCCATCCACTCCCACTTCTCAACGCCCCACCCTTGCCTTGAGAAAGAGCAACACAGGTTTTTGTCCTCCACTTACCGTACACCCACCCTACACAGATGACTTCAAAAATGGCCAGGAAGAGCAGGCACGTGCCACTGGCAGCATAGTAGTCAAAGAGCTGGAAGACATACATCCCACCCTGTTGAAAAGGTAGAGAAGAGAGAGTCATGGCAGGACTATTCCATGTGAGGGAAAAATGACTGAGGCAAGCAGAAGAATAGCAGCAGAAACACCACACCTAGAACAGGTGAGAGAAGGAGAAGAGCCTTCTCTTGGGCCTGCCCCAACTCTGTCCCAAAAAGACAGTTCAGCCTGGTGGCAGGTGAGCTTTTCATGCCCATTTTATGATACTGCCAGGCTAGGCTGGTTTCTATGTCCATAGGAGCAGAAGCCAGTGTGTTTGCTTGTTTTAAATCAGTTAGCAAGTTTCCAGTATCATTTCAAAACACCATGTAGCAGTGCAGAACTTTGCACCCAAGAATTGGGATCCTGAGGATCGGGACATCCAGATACCTGATTTTTGCTGCATCCATCTTTACATATTGCTCAAGGTCCAAGACCTGCGATGACAAAGGCATGTGGCTTCCCTGCTGCCTCTGCTGTCGAGCTGAGTCCTGCACAGTTGCCACGTCTGTGGGTCAGTGGATGACTCCACTCTCATATTTTCACATGTTTTCTCAAAGAGAAAGCCTCTCTGATACAAGTCAAGCAGATGCCTTCAAACAGCGTGGAAGGGCTCTAGATACTACCAGAGTAGCAGAGCTACTTCCTTCCTCTTCCTCCTGAAGAGTTACCCCCTCATCCCACCAAGTATGAAGCGACATCCTGCAATGATAGGAGTAGATGCCTCCGTGCAGCTGGACATGCAAAAGTCTTGGGAACCCTTAAAGCAGTTTCACTCAAAGCTCTCTTGATTGCAGTGAGAGCTGCCCAGGACCATTCTGCTTTTCCTACAAGGTTTAGCAGGAATTAGCAGTCACTACACAGCACACGGAGGCAACACAGAGGAGTCCTAAGTTACCTGCCCAAGCATGGGGTACGCATGCACAGGGCAGCACACCACATCGCTGTGCAAGAAGAGGTGCTTGGCTATTAGCTGCAGAGCAGGGCAAACACCATGCACTTACCATCGTACCCACGCAGCTCTGCTGCTTCTGGTCCTGGGGATCACAGGATGCCCACTGGCTCAGGCAGGGTTCTGGTGCAACCATTACCCCCAGCCTTCCCTCCCACTGCTCTGCTTCTTGTGGAAAACAGCCAGCAAACGATCGCTGCCTTTAGAAGAGCTTTGGCTTGAGCAGCTCAGCTTGTTTTAGCCACCAGGCCTGGTATTTGCGCAAAGCTATATGTCAGGCAGCCTCTCTGGGCTGTGGGACTGTCTCTCTGGAAGGCTCAGTACTATGCAGCGAGTACACTAGCATCACACAGGGTAAAAGCAGCACCAGCTGTGAGAGACACCAGCTAATGCATTAGAAATGAAAGATAATTAACAGCATCAAAGACAAGCTTGCTGTCTCTACCCACTCCTCCAGAGCAGTGAAGCAGGGTTTCTGGTGCTCAGCTGTGGCCCAGCTACTCTTTCCTTACCTCAGTGACCAGCAATAAGCCCAGCAGGTAGCATATGACTGCAATGGCCAGGATCAGCAGCTCCCGACGCCCCTTCTTTCGAAACACTCCCGGGAACATGTCAATAAGAGCCGTCACCATGCTTTCTACACAGACAAACTGCAGAAGATGACAGGTTAGAAAAATCAGTGTCTCCCCTTCCCCGAGAACACATTCCCTCTCACAGTCCTTTTTTCCTCCAACCACCCAAATCCTTTTTTTTTTTTCTCTCTTTCTGTCTGTCTTGCTTCCACCAAGGCCCAGCTGCAACTGCAAGGGACCCAAACACAGCTCAGTATATCAGTGACGTCTCCTCTGGAGCTGCAGACCAAAGGGGTTAAAAGTACAGCCCCATGTTGGGGAGATAAACTGTTACATGTACAAGAAATTGGCTTAAACCCAACAGAGCATGCTGCTGCACAGTAGGAATGACCAAAGGATGGGGAGGCAAGGGGCAGACTGTGTCCCTTGAGCAGGGTGAGGAAGCACCTCAGGTGGCACAAGGGACCCTTGTGACAGAGGGGAGCTCCCGCTGCCACCATGAAGCTAAAGGGAGCCATGTGACTGTGGGGGCACAGCCCTAACGTCAAGCCCACCCCTCGTACAGCAGGACTGTCTGCAAAATATGACATGACTGCTTGGGACAACTCAGTAGAGCCAGTGGCCAAGGGTCCCACAGGTGAATCGCTGGCTTTCAGGGCTGACCATGGGGCAGGACGCTTATCACTGCGTGGCTTTTGGTCGCAGAGCGCACATCACCCATGGGCTACGTAAGAGGTCATCAGCCACTGTTAGGACAGCCCTGCCAGCATGAAGCAGAGCCATAAGCGAGGTGAGACAGGAGGGGACCTTGACTCAGAGAAAGAGAGGAGAGAGACCTCATTCTCCAGGTGCACAGGCTGAGGTGCTGCAAAGTGGAGCCTGAGCAGAGCACCCTGCCTGGGAGACATGCCAGGACATCCCCTCGCCCTCTCACGCCAGCACACCAGGGTTGCATGCTGGGCTCCACAGGGTGCTCTGCTGACATAACAAGGGTATGGGAGGGTAAGAGGTGGGCACACCAGCATGGAAAACACACAGGGATTGCTCTGGTGAGATGCAGCTGGGAGAAAACAGCCCCATTCCCCTTCCCAGACTGCCCTGCCCTGTGTCAGACCTCACTCCACAGTGTGCATGGTTTCAGTGCTGGCACAGAGGTGGGAGGGGATGTAACTGGGACACCCTCATGTACACAGGGAGAAGGATGCCAAACAGAGATGCCAGCACGCCTAACCACTGGCCTCCCAGCGGCCCTGGCTCTGAGCTCCCACAGTGTGAAAATACTGCAGATAATGTGGAGAATGCATTTGAGGTACCAGCAAAGCACATAACCACCTCATTCTTTCCCATGGCCTTGGGGAGGGCTCAGGGTAGGGACAGGCACCTGGGCGTTAGATGAGGAGGGGATGTTTGCTGTACCTGGCTGTCCAGTCCCAAGAAGATCAGCATGAGGAAGAAGAGGCAGGACCAGAGCTGAGACGCAGGCATCATCGTTACTGCTGTTGGATATGCTATGAAAGCCAGGCCAGGACCTGCCAACAGACCACAAGATGACCCCATGTGCCCCCCACACTACCACCTGCCACCACCATGCTGCAGCACAGAGTGAGTTCACATGCTGCTTCAAAACTCATCCCACCACAGCTCCTTGCCCACACAGGGCTGAAAGCTCTGTCGGGGAGCACTGGTCCTGCAGACCTCACTGCAGTTACCTATAGTGATAGAGGATGTAGATAACATCCCAGGCTTCACTTCAGAAAGGTCCCCTCCCCTTCAGGCTTTCTGTTTTACCAGAAAAACCTACCTGATTCAGCCACTTCTGCAATGGGTACACCCTGCTCTTGAGCCATGAAGCCCAGCACGGAGAAAATGGCAAAGCCAGCAACGAAGCTGGTGGCACTGTTCAGGAAGCAGAGCATGATGCAGTCCCTGCCGGAGGGAGACCATAGAGAAGTCGGTGTTGCCTGCTGCAGAATGGGTCCACTTGGGATCATATCTGTACTCAGCTTCCCCACTCCTACAGCATGGACCAAGGAACAGCAATGCTGCTCTTGAACTCCATCCGAAGTAAAAAACTCAGAACAGAGCCAAAAATCTGCATACCTACTATGTACCCCACCATTCAAGAGTTATAGGACTATATGTGGAACAAAGAGACACAGGGCACCACCAGTGGCTTGTGAACAGGATGCCACAATGACTTGTGTAGGGACATGGCAACAAAAAAAGTTGTCAGGAGTCAAGAGAGTAAGAAAAACAACAGCAATAATGAGAAAAACAGCAAATTAGAAAAGGGAAGAGATTGCAAAAGTAAACATAGCTAAGAAAAAGGAGCATCTGAAAGCATGAACATGCACAGGTTCAGCAGGTCTGGTAAACAAGGACTAGTGGGTTAACAAAAATCCCTACCTGACAAGGGTTCTGTCTACACTGTCTTTATTAACTATGCTGGGATGAAGACTGGAGTGAGCTATGCCGCTTGTTCTGAAACATTTGTGCACTTGCTCTCTGTGAAAAAGGGGCACCAGTATGAGCTGGCTGGGCTGGAAACCCCACAGCCCTGGGTCCTGCCTGGGCAGCTGCCAGAGCCGACCCACAGCGTCAGCTGCTATGGGGCAGTGTGGACACCCAGCACATTTGGTCCACCCAGAGCTAAGCTGCCAGTCCAAGGCACCAAAGGCATTAGAGGAAGGCATCAGTGCACAGCTCCATTGGTGACAGATACATTTCAGGAGAGCCAGGGGAAAGTACGAATTGCCTGACCAACACCCTTGGCAGCACCTATGTGAGAACAGAAGAGGAAAGATGATTGATGTCTCTAGAGTACCATTATATTTTCCCATATTGCTGAAGCAATACATGAAGGAATAACAAAGCCCCTACTCCTCATGGCCCTGTGGAAGGTGTGAGAAATGTTCCTGATGTCTTCACTGAGCTCCGTGTCACGCCATGGACAAAATAGATCTATAATCCAAAGGCAAGGAGGAGGCCAGACAGACTTGATTAATTTCCTTGATAGGATCAAAATGCCACTGGCAGTACATTACCCTGATGGCAGTAAAGCACTGGAGACAGGGGGCCCAACCATCATCTTCATACCATTTCCCCTGCCTAGCAAGTGACAGCAGAGCTGGCGGTGCCACCCCTGCTCACCCACCCTGTCAAAACAGCCCGTGGTGTCTCCACAGTGGCTGGAGACATGCTCCATTTTCATTCCTCCCCCTCCTTCAGTCTGTCCCATTTCCCAGCTGACTCATGCGGGAGAGCAGTACTAAAGCCATTTTCTGGAGCTCCTGTGTTTCCTCAGACACTCTCCATCCCTACACTGAGTCCTCTGCAGGTCCCACACTCTGAGCAACTTGTTAGTCAAAGCACCATGACCTGAGGTCTCCCCAGGGAACAGAAGCTGCCTCAGATGCAGCTCTGTCCTTTTTGTCTCTGAGCAAATTTCCAGAAGGGAAATGTGGGGAGTCCAGGCTCCTCTTACCTGTAACAGTTGTTGGTATATTTGTTGTAGCTGCCCAGAGCTGTCAGGCACCCCTGGCAAATGGCGTAAGAGAAGAAGATCTGAGTGCCTGCATCCATCCAGACCTGGAACAGAGAAGGTCAGTGGTCTCCAGACCTGGCGACAAAATAAACAAATGGCTGCACCCTGTCTGACGACAGCCCCTTGATCCATGCAGAACAAACAGCATGAGACAGAGGGGAGCTCAGTGAATGTAGAAACAGATACCTCTCTGGGAAAACTCAGCTATAGGATGGAAAGTCCTCTAGAAAAAGGCTCCTCAGGGGACCGTATTAGCACATCACACTCAAAGCGACACGGGGCACTGATTGATGCCTGACACCACCCCCCCATCCCACACCTTTGCTTTCTGGGTGGACACGGCATCCCTGATAGTGTGGCTCTGGCTGAAGTTGGCACTGCAGGTGTCTGTGGCCCCTACATGGCTCAGGGTTCACGAGGTCACTGGTGAGCCATCCGAAGAGAAAGCCAGTGAGTCCTTTGCACGACCATGACCTGCTTCCAAGTCTGGTTCCCCACATCTGTGAGGCCACAGTGCAGGGTGAAATGGGGAAAATTGCAGGGCTGAGATATCAGGCCAGTGGAGTGTCCCAGGTTCCCCTTTGCCCTAACATTGCATGGGAAAAGCTGAGGGGGCTTGTTCACCGCTGCTCCAGCCCTCTCCCCTGGGCAGGAGTCCCTTATTCACTTCTGTGGGTCGAACTGCAGCACCACTCTCATGCCCTCCCAGGGAAAGCCCTGAGCTGCGAGTTAGCAGGCAGGCAGGAAAACAGCCCACCTTTCTGTTTGTCTGTGTGTTCCCCCTCACTCTCTTTTTCCGCTAAGCAGCCCCCAGCTGCAAACATCCAGGCAGGTGCGATTTGGCAGCCTTCAAAAAAATCCCAGCCCGAGCATTGCTGCTTAAATTCACGTGCATCTCTCACAGATAGGCACGTACATGGGAGCCCTTCAGGCATGGGCATACATCCCGCTTTACGCCAAAGCCCCACATTCTGCCTAAAATCCTTAGCAGGATCTCTCGCTCCTGCTACACTGGGTTGCAGCAGCCTGGAAAGACCATGTCAGCTTTAGTTAGGCTGTGAAAGATAGGGAAGCTCTCAGTGAATAAGATCTGGCCATGAATAAAACACACTCAGCCCCAGTCACCCCCCCTGTTATTTATTTTGATATTAAAATGCCATTTACGTTCAGCTGGCTCTTTGCGTTCAGCGCACCACAGATTTTGTATTGACAACACGTAATTGCATCTGAAAGCCATTTGGGGGAAGACAGTGTGTTTGGCAGCTGGTTTGGGAGCAGTTGGGGCTTTGGCCATCTGGGAAGATGCGGGAGGTAAGCTGAGACTGTGGGCTAAGCATATTGCTTGGCTGCCTCCCCAAAAAGATTCAGCGGCAAAACAATTAGCAGCAGTGTCATTTAAATGCTCTTCTGAGGGGGGAGAGGGCTTTCATTAGCACCTCCCTGGGAGGAGGGAGGCAGCCTGCATGGAGTTGCTGAGCCCAAGTGTGGAAGGGAAGCAATCTGCTGGTACAGAAAGGTGTTGGAGCAGACACCCCAGGGGGATCTGAGGAAGAGGAAGTCCTGCTGCCTGCCCTGTGCAGCCCCCAGGGGTGCTGGCCACCTCTTTCCTGCTTGGGCTACCTTGCAGGTCCTGGGTTTGGCTGCACTAATCTAGACTTGCCCTCCCTGGGTACACGGCATCCTCCCTGCCAGGGTCTGTTACCATGAGCTCCAGCCAGCGGCAGCAGGGGCTGACGCACTCCATTTGGCCAGACCCAGACCCAAGCGAGTGGGACCAGTCCCTGGGGCGGGGGAAGAGAACCTGCTGCACAGCCCGCGTTGCCTGCATCCATGTGCAGCCCGCATTACCTGCAACCATTCAGTCTCTGCAAGCACAGGGGCCCTGCGCTCCCTGGGAGGGCCTTGTTGGAGCCAAACAAAGTGCTAACCGGGCCAGAAAAAATGAAAATGGGAGATCATTTCCCCCTCTTTCCTTAATTATTTGTGTTTAAGACCCAATAAAACCATCTGTTAGGCACTGAATATTTCATATACTCTTCTGCTTTTGCTGAGCCCATGAGTGGGAACAACCTAATATGCCCATATGCTGCAGACGCACTAGGGAAACAGGTGTGCTGTGCATGGGTATTAGACCCCTTTCAGCTGTTTTTAAGGAGGTCTAAATGGTTCACCACTCTCCTTTCAGAGAAGAGAGCTAGACCTTCAACTAACAGCAGATCCAAGGGCCAGGGTGCCAGAAAACTTCCCACGGTCAGCACTTGCCTGACTCCCACCTACCTGTGGGTCTGCCAGCCTGGAAACGTCCGGCTTCAGGTAGAAGATGATCCCCTCAGCAGAACCCGGCAGCGTGACTCCTCGCACCAGCAGGATGATAAGCATCACATATGGGAAGGTGGCAGTGAAGTAAACCACCTGCAGGCACAGGGAAACAACGGGAGAGAGGATCAGCGGGAAGGTGGTGTGGGTATCACCTCATGTCGTCTGCAGACCCCCACCCCGGCAAATGTCCCTGGACTCTGCTGTTGGCTAGAGCTGCTACTGCTAGCGTAGAAGAGAGGTGGGAAAGAAATTAATCAAGGTTACATCTCACCGCTGATTTGGTTAATCTACATTTTGTTCCTCACCCAAACTTCTGCCACTGGTTGCTCTGCTTTATTTTCTCTTTCCAGTCAGTGTAATTTCCCTGCTTTCCAGCTGCTCTCTTCATCTTTCTAGAGCTGCAGAAGAAACCCAGATCTCTTCCTGTCACTGAGTTTTAATGAGGAGTTATTAAAATGGTCCTATTCCCAGCAAGAGTTTTTCAAGTTAAATAGCAACTTTTGCTGCCCAATTTGAGACACCTCTGAGGGGTCTCATTTCCAGGGGTGCTCACGCAGCGCTCTCATCCCTTCAATGCCTCTGAGCTCACAGGTAAAAAATGGGGGCACCTCAAAGCCTTTACAGAAAATGTAGACCGTTATTTTTGTAAAACCTTCTTTTCACTTCTTCTTTTGTGTGATGTAAACAAATATTACATTAGAATTCATCACCTCTAACCCACTGCCTAATGTAACTTTTCTTTTCCTATTTGCAAAATATCCGTGAGCAAGTTGGAACTTCCTGACATTCATTATTAAAATTCATCCAAGTAATGTGAAGATTTGTTTACTCTATGGATTCATAGTGAGGGGCCTAAAATGACGGGTTTTTTCTGCTTAGTGATAATTGGCCAAATAAGTCACAGTACGTGGCACTTTTGCTGTTCCCTGATTGAATGAGAATGCAAGCACTTTTGGCACATGTACTAAAATCTACCTTCAGAAATCACTTCTGGGGAACATTTATACATATCAGCTGAATGAATAAGGAAAGGAAACATGGAAAGAGCACAAGAGTGGGCAAAATGAATAAAAGAAAAAGGCTCTTAAAGAAAATGAGTCTTCATGGAATCATTTGAAATTATTTTCCTGAGGTCGCTATTGTTTCTTTAAGTTTGGACTCCTTAAATCACAGAAGCATAAACACAAGGGTCTGGCAGGGTTATCCGATTAGAGCAGCCTTTCAGTCAAGCACAACATACTGTTTACTCTGCAGCTGTTGAACAAAATTATGCACCTGCTCAGAATTCCTGGGACCTCCCTACTGCTTATCCTAATATATAGTCAGTGAGGAGAGAGAAGGAAGGAGCTGATTCTTTTGACAGTGCCCTGTAAAACTCAAAACGGCTACCTGCAGAGAAGACAACTGGCCTGTTTGACCTGTGGTATGTCTTGGGACAGAAAAACCCACTCTGTATTGCTGCACCAAGTCCATAACATCTGGCTGGTAAAAAGTAAACGCTGTATCTTAAAACCTGTGATAAAAATCTTCTGTGGTCCCAGGAAAACCATTCCAGCTAGAGAGTGCACTCACTATTTCCTCTCGCTTTTTCATCTGACTTTTCCAAACCAAATTGGCCCAACCATCCTGACAACTTCTTCAGCTTTCTCCTTGTGCAGGCGAGCTCTGTGCAGTGGGGCAGCACCAGGTAAAGGGGAGACTCGGTGGAGAGGGCTGAGAGCTGACAGGAACCTGGGATAGCTTAATTACACTTCTGTGTGGACCAAACAGCCTCTCGGACCCAATCGCCCAAGATCAGAATGATACCTTTTGTGAAGATGGCACTGTGCTATTCAAACCAAGGAGAATCAGAGATTTAAGATATAAAATCTTAAATTTTATATCCCCTCTCCCCATAGATGTGGAGTCTGGCTCTTCCACCTTGAGAAATAGTGGACAGCAGGTCAGCACCAGGAAGACCCAGAGTCATCAGCAAAGACTGGGAGAAACTTAGTGAGCAGAGCAAGTTGTTGTCCTGCTCTGTTAAAATGGGTGCCAAGTGAGGTTTTAGGGTGGAAGATGGGATTTGACACTGGAACACAGGTGTCCAGTAGTACAGGGAACATCTGGCAATACTAGGGATAGTGATTTGAAGGAAGAAGTCTGTTGCAGAAATTGATTCCCCTCCCTTTGTTATTGGGACATCCCCTGAACACCCACAAGACCCAACCATCATTAATGACCCACCCGTCTCATTGCAGCTCCAGGAAGGAAGGAGGTCCTGAACAAGTCAAGGCCATAGCAGCATTCCTAACACCCATCCCAAAGCATCATGCAGTCATTCACTGCAGAAGGATAACCTGTCCACCTGATCTACGGCATCAACATCAGGAGGGAGCATTAGCCCCAGCCTCACCAGCAAAATGCAGAAAGTGACCCACTGAGCCAAAACCTGCAGTGCCAGGGAGAGTACAAAGGAGACCACAAGGACACCTCTTTCACCCCAAGTATTTTTCTGGATAAAGAGGCAGGAGATATTCATTATTTATTCACTGACCTGGTTACAGGCAGCAGCTTGTCTGTTTTGCTCACGTGTTTAACTATTGCCAGGGACAGGAAGTTTGCCACTGCAGAGAATCTTGTTAAAAATACCAGCAAGCCACACCAGGACAACACAGTGGTGAGTGGATGATTCCCAAGGCCACTGTGGATATCTCCAAGGGAAAAGGTGACCCAAGACTCCCCTGAGTTCCCAAGTCTTCGCCTGTTTTCTCTTCCCTGTTTGACATACTGTTTTATTCTTCCTTTTATGGGTGAAACACAACTGGTGTAAATCAGTATGGCCCCATCAGGTTTTAGGTTTGACTTTGGCGCTGTGTGTCTCCTGCCTCTACTTCATGAACAGGGAAAAGAGATTGGGGAAGAAATGTAAGATGGGTACAAGGAGGCTTATGGACCAGGAGGAAAATCTCCATTCCTACTTTGCCTGTGGACTTGACCCCTTTCCAGATGCAGAAGTAGCAGATGATCCACGCCAGCAGGAGACACAGAGCCAGCTCCCAGCGCACAGCACCCAGTTTGTGAATACCATCCGTGAGCCCCAGGACTCGCTTCCTGCCGGTGTCCAGGGACAGGGAGAGAAGCATTAACACCCCAGACTCCACTCATCTGTACAGACTTTTCCCATATTACCCCATCCAAAGACTTAACAGACTATCCACAACACATCTGCCCAGGGCTCCCAGCCATGCGTAGCCTGCCTAGGGCTCTCCTCTCTGTCGTTCCTACTGATGCTGCTCCACCACGCTGGCCCAAACCCTCCCTTCAAGCCCACGGCACTGTGCCCATCAGACCCACGCAACACAAAATCACCATCCACTCCCCATTGCTCCCCCACTCTGGAAGCTGCCCAGCAGACACTACTCAGTCCAAAGCAGGCCACTAATGCCATCATCACCCCATGACCACCACTCTTCTTATGGCCTCCCCATACACTATGGACACTCTATATATAAGCATAAATGGCCTTTATGATTCCCATGCTCTTCCTTCAGCCTCATTCCTTGAAGACTCACCATTGTGAAGGTGGGCCACATGACAGCTCGGCACCACAGCTCATGCCGTTACCAGCAGTCCAATCCCACACATACTATTTCCCTGCACACCCTTCTCCAAACCAGTCCCCTCAGGGTCCCCTTGTCCCTGCAACCTCTGCAGAAAGCCTGAACAATTGTTTCAGAGGGGTCACAGGTCTCCCTAAGTAGTACATGTAAAGAATAGGGCAGGAAAGAGTGTCCACCATTGTGCATTCTCTTTCTGCACCCATGGGCACATATCACAGAATCACAGAATGCTAGGGACTGGAAGGGACCTCTGGAGATCATCTGGTCCAACCCTCCTGCCAGAGCAGGTCCACCTACAGCAGGTTGCACAGGATGGCGTTCAGGCAGGTTTTGAATGTCTCCAGAGTCGGAGACTCCACCACCTCTCTGGGCAGCCTGTTCCAGTGCTCTGCCACCCTCAAAGGAAAGAAGATCCTCCTCATGTTTACGTGGAACTTCCTATATTCAAGTTTGTGCCTATTACCTCCTGTCCTATCATTGGGCACCACTGAAAAAAGACTGGTCCCCTCCTCCCGGCACCCTCCCTTTAAGTATTTATAAGTGTTGATGAGATCCTCCTCACTTTTCTCCAGACTAAAAAGACCCAACCCAACTCTCTCAGCCTTTCCTCATAAGAAAGATGTTCCAGCCATGTCATCATCTATGTGCCCTGTGGCAGCTGCAAGGGACAAAGGATACTAAACCCTCTCAGAGGCACTTTAAGAGCCATAAATAGGAAAAAAAATACTGCTGAAGCTGAGCCCCTGGCATCCCTATTCTTTACGAGCCCTTCTTCAGCTGAGTGTAGAGAGGTAGTGTGGTCCTGGCAGCCATTTCAACATCTCGAGGCTGGAGTGATGACCCTGTCTGGGACACTGTCTTGCCTGCTGCAGGACCCCTCCCTCAGAGGTGTTTTATTGCCTCCAGCCCCATGACCAAACCTCCCCGAGCCCCCTTCTGGCATCTCACACATGCGCCTCAGATCCCTGCTCTCCAGGGATGAACCTGAGCAGCCTGATGGACCACTTCACTTGGGCACCAAACAAGACACGATCAGAAGAAGGGAAAAGGCAGTTTTGACCCTTTCTATTTCACTGTAGAGGACTGTTGAGTCTGCCCTGGCCTCTCATGCTTGCCTGCCAACAGTAGCCTGCAACACCCAACCCAAGTAACCCCTGCTCACAGCAAGTCCTCATCTTCTTTGGGTGCCTCTTTCTGTGGCCACGCTCACCCAGGCACCTCAGTGCCAGAAAGGGAACATGCCTGTGCGTGTGCGCACAGCAGAACCCCTGGGCAGGCACACTGCGAGCAGCCTTCAGGATGCGTCTAGTCCTCATGCCCCCGGGCTCTGTGCTGACATCTTTGGTCAGCTTTGTGCATTGTGCTCCCCGTGTTCGGGTGTGACACGTGGGACCTCACTTGGTCCTACAGAGACGCACAACCCCCTGCCCAGATACTCCTGTAGCTGCAGCCTTTGGATGAGAGAGGAGCCTGAACAGAGGGAAAGCGATCACATACTCCCAAAATTCAATCATTGGGGAGGTGGCGTTCGCAGGCATGGTCCTGTTGTCCAAGCTGGAGCTATTCAGAATGTCCACACAGAGATCTACCAAAAGAAAAGGAAGCTGATGAGCCAGAGAAACTCTCCAAGGCTCCTCCACAAGGGATGCTCCCTCCCCTCTGTGCCCTAACCCTCACTCTGGCAGCACACAGACCCTTCAGCCCATGCTATAGAGCATCTCATTAAACTCTAGCATCTCATTAAGCATTTCATTAAACTCTGGCTCTCCTCAGCCACGAATCCCAATCCAGCAGTAGCCAGAGGGCTTCACAAAGGGGAGAGGGGAAGGAGGGAGCAATTCTCTGCCAAATGGAAACCAGATGGCTGCAAAATATAGATTATTGAGGGATAGCCACTATGTGTAGCCAGGATAGAAAATCCCATTCTCTTCCCACACCATGCACCATTCGCTGTCCACACATGCACGCATATGTTCACACACACCACAGATGCCTTCATGTTCCACTCTGCCATCCCCAACCCTGTCATGTAGTGTGAAATTACTAAAAACAGAGGAGATGCTATGCATCCAAAAAATGCACCTCATCTTGCATCTGGCAAGCAAAAAACAATCCACTGGAAAACCGAGGAAGCCCAGCTCTGGCTGGGAAGCCTCTGCCTGTTAAGAGAACATCTGTGGCTTGCCTCACATATAAATCCATGCTGGGGAAGCTGAAGGAGTCAGATCCACTGTTTAAAAGCCTGGTTACCTCTGCTGGGATGAACGGGCAGAGGAAGCTGTGCACAAATGGCCCATAGGGCAGAGAAATTTAACAGATCAAAGAAATAAATTATCTGACCCAAGAGAAAAAGGGAGGGAACAAAGCTGCCACTTAAAGCTCTTTCTGGCTTGGCTTTCCAGTGAAAGCAAAACAACCTGTTCAACATGGTAAAAAAGGCCTGTCAAGGACATCAGATCCATGAGGATTATCTCACATCTACCCCATCTTCCCAAGTACAGCCCAAGTGCCTTGAATAAAACCAAAGCCAGGTCTTCTTTGCAGGGCACAGTTATGTGAATTGTGGGCATGAGAAGATCAGACCCCCGGCCAGTGTAACAGAGGCTTGTATGGGCGTGATTAGACCAGAAAAACAGTGCCTTTGGAGCTTTGTGTTGCTGCTTCCTGCACTGGGAGACCTGTACTGGCAAAATCCTCCAGTGCAGGCTTGGCCCGGTTTAGACAAAAGCTGAGTGCACAAAGGAAACTGTTCAGTACGTGGCAGCAACCATCCCAGTACTTCTGAAGGAATGGGGTAGAGTAAGACAAATTGTGCCAGAGCTAATGAAAAGCTCCGGCCACATAAGGAGGACTCTAGATTGGCTTGAAAAATTTCCCAAACCAACTACTTCTCCTGCTTGCCAGAAAATGTGGATTTTTCAGTGAAATCTCAACACTCAAAACACCTCCATGTGGAAATAGTTTTCCTGACACTTGCCCACGGTGAATGCAGACAGTTGCCTTTGCAGGAGTCCCTAGCCACATTGCAGCTCATGAGAGCTTTTTATCTGAATACAAAATACTTTCTACAAAACCCAAATAATTTCTGGGAATTGGGAAGGAGCTAGAATCCGACCAAGGGAAGGTGTACCTGAGTTCCAGGGGTTATTGCAGCTGGCCCATGGTAGCACTGTGGTGAAGGAGCTGAACAGGTAGAAGAGTGCCCAGGACAGGATGATGATGTAGTAGATATTCAGATACCCCTCGATGACTTGTGAGGCATATCCAATTCCTGGGAAGGAAAGCAAAGGAGGTGAGGATGGGGCTGCCAACCAACTCCTAACACGTTGGGCTTACCCACAAACAAAGACATAGACCATGCCGTGGTAAGAAGGGTACAACACCAACCACACAGCTCCCTGTGTGGAATACAGCAAGAGAAAGGGAAAGAGAAAGGATTTTGTGACTGTGCACGCAGACAGGAAACATTGTTGGTATCTCTAGATAGGTCTATGGTGGAACAGAGACAAAACCTTTTGCTGATGGGAAAACTTTTTTCTGACCACTACCATGCCACTGCATTACACTGCCTCTCCTGCAGGAAAGCCAGCTCTAGCCTTGAAAGAAACGACATGCTACTGCTGTCCTCCTCCAGGCTGTGTGCCAGAGCAGAGGGGTCTCCAGCTCAGGAGGTCCCAGACTGCCAATGCACTGTTTGTGCATTGATTCTTCCATCCTCATCCTGCTCCTGCTGCTTGCTGGCCATTCTACTTCTCCTCTCTCCCATATTCTGAGCATCTTGAAACATACAACACTGCTTGCTGGACCAGCACAGCCCCCAGTCAGCACCACACACCCTTGGTCACCTACTGGGGGAAAATCAGTGCACTGCCCCTGCACACACAGCAGTCACCAGGAGGGATGACAAGGCTGGGAGAGAGGGCAAGGGCGGAAGAATAAAGGAGAAAGAAAAAAGCAGAGTAACATTTCCAAAGAAGGGTCTGAGTCACTAATTGTTAGAAAGTGCTGCCAGCAATTCCCGTAATTTGACTCACCTTCAAAGATGGGACAGATCTTCCTCCAGGCAGTGACCCCTCCCTGGCTGGTGTACTGGCCCAGTGCCGTCTCCAGGAAGAACAGGGGTATCCCGCAGGTGAAGAGGAAGATGAGGTAAGGGATGAGGAAGGCTCCTGCAGAGAGAGGCAAGGTGCTGACTCAGGAACTTCTTTAAAACCCTATCTTCATCATTCCCTGCCAGGTACCTGGGGCCACAGCTGGACTCAGCTAAATAAACAGAAATATTTCTCTGAATTAATTGCACAACTTCTGCTGAAAACCCAACGTCTCCAACACCGTAAGTTCTTGGAAAAAAATATAAGCGTGGTCTGTCTTGTGCAGTACTTCTGAGTCTGGTCTTGGCCAAAATCTAGAGGTAAGGAGTAGCAGGGTGAGGTGGGGAAAAAAGACAGTGCTGGAGAAGTTCTCCCTGCTTCACTCTCCTGACCTCTTTCTAGCTTTCAGCAGGAGCCAGGCAAAGCAAAAGCAGTCCTTGTTTCACATAACCACATTTGTTCTGCCTTTCCTGGGAGTCACAGCAAAACTCCCACTTGCCCAGAGGCTACAAACCTGAAGGCTGGTGACATTTCTTGGTAAGTAATAAATTTCCTGGGATATAAATTTGCTTGAGATGTATTTCATGTCAAATTAGAAAAGCAGTTTGCACCAAAAGAATGGAAATAGGGGAAGGGCAACAGAGTATCCTTCCAGCATTTTCAAAATCAAAACATTTAACTTCTCTCTTCAAATTCAACTTTTTTCATTAAATATAGAGAAATGTCTTAAGAGAAATCAGCCTGAAATAGCCCTCAGATAAACCCTTGATGAAATGGATAGGAAGGGGAGAGAGAACAGTTTTTTCCCCAGAAACAACAACCAGCAAAACCAGGGAAAAGACATCAGAAAAGACAAACAAAACAAAAAAAAGGTTTATGCCCTGTTCAGCCGTCTGAACTGTTTTTTTCTTTCTTTTTGGTTCTGCTGCCAAACCGAAACACCCAATACTTACGTTGTTCTGCTCAAAACTGCTCCTGAGATTACAGTTTCACTTCTGACCTCCCTTTTATCACCTCACAGTCTTTCTCCCCATCACTAGTGTAGAGTTTCACACTCTTACTCCCCTTCAAACAGGCCAAGGTGACTGCCTTCCTCACTGGAACAACTGTCGAGGTCTTGCCATCCCATACAGTAAACTTTTGGTCACGAGTATCTCCCCCTGACAATGCCTGGAGAGCATCTTGAATGTTTGACACCGAGTTCTCATCCGAGCCAGACATTGTCCCCCAGTCCCTCTCCTCCCTTGCCAGCACAGGCATTACCACTGAAATTCCTCCCCATGACAATTAACAACTAGGAACCCTTCCCCTTGTTTTTAAGCCAACAACGTTACAATAACAAGCAATATCCAGACCTCCCCTAAACACAGCTGTACTGTAGCTGCAGGGGACCTTGGGCTAGAGGGAGGGAGGCTGATTCCCAGCACCTGTCCGGGTTTGTGGAACAAGGAATGGGAGCTGAATATGATAAGCTAGAGGCAGCTGCTGCTTTCGGTGCTGCAAGACATCTATCTGTATGCCAAATCTGCAAGATAGCTTTATTATCCTGCACGCAGAGGAGCCTTTCAGCAGGTCCCAGCCCCTCTCCTCTGATATCATTTGTCCCAGAGTTTGAGCCATTTTGGTCTCTGAGTAACGAGGGCTTTCTTACACCTCTGTTGTCTTGCTTTTAACTTTCCCAGAGCAGTCACAAGCTGAAACTCCAGTTGCAATCTCCTCCCAGTTTGACACTCTACTGGAGGAGACTCAGCCCTGAGAGGGGACCCCAGAAACAGACCCTCTTTCCTGACAAGTCAATAACAAGTTCAGGATGCTGAGCAATTAAATCAGATTTGAAAGTACAACCATAGATAAGTTTACACTCAGTTGCTTTACAGCAAGTTAGCACAACTTTATGACATCTGTATTTACAGCTTTATAACCATCTCATGATACCTGAAGGTGGAGAAGGGTGACATGACAGCGGTCTACAGTTTGGGTCAGAGTGAAGTTGGGGGAATTTGTAAGCAGAAGATGTCTGGTTTGCAATTTCAAGGACTTTTCCAGCAGTAAGAATATTGCTGAGTGTCATGGGAAAGATAGTGCCTTGTCCCATATGAGTTTGTTGGCCATTTGGTTCCCTAGAGCCCTAGAGACAGAAATCTACCTTCTACAGTAGTAGCATACTTTCTGCAATGACAGTGTGCGAGCTGTGAGGGAAGGACTCTCCCATCCTAATCTTTCCCAAGTCTAGCCTTGTTGGTCTCTGAATCAGAGCCTTAGATATTCCAGAGTAGTTTAATTAAAAAATAATAAAAAAAAAAAACAGTTATTCAGTAGATATCTAAAATGAACAAAAGTAGCCTTTTCACTTACACTAATTAGCATACAAATTGCAAGGACTACTGAACCGGATACCATAGGCATAAACTATGCAAAGATATCATCTGAGCTCAGGAAGGAAGGAATTTTCCATGCAAAACCCATGACTTCTCTCTCAAAGCGTCACTGCACAATGGGCTGTTCAATCAGATGCACCACGAGCGTTTACTAACCCATGCCGGTATGACTTGCTTTTGGTGCCTCCAGTGCCTACCATCAAGACCTCAGAGGAGACTGGAGGGTCTGCTATCCAACCATCCCAGGTTCAAGAAAATCTCCTTACACTTCCTGTAACCATCCTCTTATCCAACCCCCATTTGGTTCAGAGGAGACATTGTATTACTACTGCATGATTTGGATAACTCCAACCACAGCACAAGGGGCAGAAATTTGGTAGTCCTGGGATGAACAACAGCTGAATCGGTCATCCATTGGCGACAGCTCACAGCACCTTGGGAAAGAAAAGCCTTTGTGGCTTGGTCTGCACAGAAAGGAAGTTTAAATTGGGGGGAACGTGCAAGCCCCAAAGCGTTCCTTAAAGGTGTCTCTAGAGAGCAAGAATGAAAGTTATTGCTGTATTTGAGGCGTAATTTATTATTCCTCCTTTCTTTTATAAAGTTAGGTTTGTTACACCAAGAAAAGTTAGTGACAGTCAGTTACTGCCCTCGTCTTTTCCAGTTTCATTTTGTTATGAGAAAGTTTAAATTTTTAGCCATTTAATGACTTTATTGCAGTTTTATTAGAAAAGGACAGCCGTGCAAGAAACAAAAGGAAAGGGGAACAAACTCTTCCCCAGGATGGATTTCCCTAGCAGTTGGTTGACCACTGGGAGAACTGTTCCTGGGGAAGAGGTAGCAATGTCCATCTTCTTCCTGTCCTCTGAGAAAATCTTTCACATGCATGTTCTCAAAGACAGCCCTACCGTCTTATATTTACCTGTATAACAAGCCAAGGTACTTCAGCATTGCATATCTGGAACTGATTGAGTTGTACTGATACAATAAAATACTGCATTTCTCTAATAACCACGGGGCAGCTACGCCTGTGAGAAGAGCTGGTGGGAGACAGAGTGCCTTGGAGAAGGAAGTGGGTTCCCAGGTGCAAGAAGGGGGGTTCCAGGCCTTGTCAAAGATATTGGTGCCATCAAAGCCTTTCCTCCTCTGTAACAAGGGCCTGAGAGAAGTAGGGGTAACACAGAGGGTGAGAAAAGGGAATTATGTAGAAGGAGGTTGCTGATGGCTTTTTGACCACTCACAGTGTTCTGATGGTTTTGGAAGACCATCTGTCTCTCAACATGCCCAGGAGCCTTGAAGAGTTACTTAAGTTCAATACAGCATCCAAACTTGTGAGAGCTACTTTAAGAAACAGTACCTGCTGGGGACCTGGATTCACCCCTCAGTGCTACTCCTCCTGGTTTTGGCAGGAACTAAAACTTGGTGGAGGAGAGGGCAAGGGAGTGCACGAGGTGTAGGAGAAATGGGCCCAGGCACACATCTATCTCTTGTTGTGCCTGAAGACCTAGGACAACTCATGCATGCTATGAACTTACCACCGCCGTTCTTGTAGCAGAGGTATGGGAACCTCCACACATTACCCAAACCGATGATCTCCCCAGCCACAGAGAGCACAAACTCCATTTTGCTACTCCACTGGCCTCTCTCTTCCATTTCCTCCTGTTTTATTTCTTCAGGAACTGTCATGGCCCCATTGGGCTCTCCTTCCTTGGCCACAACTCTTGTCATGGTTCTGTGGGACGAAGGAAAGAGACCATGGGACATAGTGAGCTGCTGTAGGACATGCTGGTGGGAAGAGGAGGGAGGGGACCAGTAACCACAACGGATGCCTTCCTAGTGTCACCATGAGGTTCTCCTCATCCTTTGGAAAATGGTTTATTTAGCACCAGGACGAGGCATTTTCTCCAAGTTACGCCTGTGGGACAGAAAGTCTGTTCTGACAGACAGAGAAAAGGTCACTGGTCAGGTGAGAAGGACCCACCTGCATCATCCCTTCACTGGACTCACCCCCAAATTCACCCTCCCCCTCCACAGCACCCTTCCTCATTCCTCCCAGACCACCAGCCTTACTGTACCTTCATCTGCCCCTCCACACAATGATTTAAATGCTCTGCATCCCCACTGCTGCTGGAAACTTGGCTGGGACTTTGGAAATGGCACTTTAGGGGAAGAGAAAAGGAGTGGGAGCTCAGGTAGTGTATGGGGGCAGGAGTTTCCCTTCCCCGTGTGCTTTATACAGCAACTGTCTCCTTCTGAAGTGGTTTCAGAGAGCAGGATAGAAATGTTGCAGACCAAGTCTGAACAAGAACGGACGACTGACCATCTTATTTCAAGGCATTGCTAAGAGCGCTCTCTTTGACCCACTGGACACCATGTGACACTACCATACAGCCTGCCACATCGGCAAAATGCACACACGCTTCTTTGGCTGAGGCTCCCTTCCATAGCAAACAGGCACGAGCAACAAACCTCCCTCTCCATGCCCAACCCTGCAAAGAATACAGAGCAAGGAAACGAAGCCCCTGAGATGAGCAAAAGGACCTCATACTTGTGAGGTGTTCCAGGCCCGGGCAAGGGTGTACTAAGATTAGAAAAGCTCAATTATTGCAGTGAAAAGGTTAGTAGGAAAAAGCCCAGCTATGGAAACACAGAGTGATGTCACTGTTGGAGGAGGCACACTGAATGTGGCTGGGCCTGCAGGGTGGCACAAGGAAAACATTCTTTGGTCTCTACTAAATCCTAAATTATGCTCAGCATAATCTTAATTAAGCAAAGTTAGGGGCTGCTTATTACAAGATACAATTTTCTGTCACAGACCAAGTCCTTCAATTGGTTAGTTAATTTAAATTTAGGCAAAATTCACACAGACCAGATTGAATCTTCTTGTTGACAACATTTTCACATTGTTTACAGGCATTTGATTATGAGAAGAAACTAAAATGTGAAGACAGAAAGCTCCCTTTGGCTTAGCTAAAACAATTCTCCTCAAAAGTTTGGTCTAATGAGTTACCTAAGGTAGGGACACACAGGTGAGTCCAGACAGAAAGCACAGATCTAGCAGGAGCAGGGTGGCCAATGAACTATGCCAAGAAAGCCCTAACTGTAGCTACATTTTGCTGGTGGTATTACTGAGCAGAAATTGGCCTTTGAAAGAGTGATTGGCATCAGCAAGGATACACATTTCCATGTTTGGGATTAGGAAACTACACTGGAAACAAGCCTCTCCAAAGCAGCAACATCTCTGCTAAAGGCTTCTGTTCCCATCAGCTGTGAGTGCTATGAAATCAGGGTTTTGTCTCTTCACATTAACTTACAGATTTGTTTTGTTGGTGGTTTGACAGGTTTTTTTAATAGCACATCTATCATTCCCTCTGTGCCTCCGAAGGGGATATTCCCATCTCCAGGGAGCAGCAGGGATAGGAATCCGCATCACCCACACTGCTTAACTCTTCACCCGGATCTGCTTGGAACCGCATCAGCTTGCTCTCTCCCAGCCAAAGTTCAAGTATGGCTCTGGAGGTGGCTCAGTCCAGGGACCGCTCCCAGTCAGCATAATAAGGAAGACCTTCATCACGGTTGATGCCCTCTACCTGATAGGGCCACCAAATCTATCCATCAACCTTTGGAACCAGGATTGTGCACCAGGACCAGGATGGCAAACTATTCCCTCCCTCCTTGTGCCTAGTCTCTCTCCAATCATTTCCCTCTGGGCTAGCATCAAGGCATGAGCCATCTCACGAGGAGTGGGGACTACCAGGGAGTCTGAGTTTACTGGGAATAAGTATGGTCTTAACATCAAAGCAGCCCAGTAGCTGAGAAACACCATGGCACTTGTTTTGGTATAGCTTTCAACGGGGCAAGGGGGAAGCAGGAGAGGAACTGGTTGGCCATGCTTGCGCTTACTCCACACAAGACAGCATGTGTCCCATTTGCTTCTGTACCACCATGTCCCATTCTGTAAGTTGCCCAGTGCAAACAAAATTATTTCCTAAATGCTAACCCTCTGGATATATCAGGCCCTGAGGCGCAGACACATGACTGCATATGAAAAGACAACTTCTATTGAATGTTCGTAGCAAATCAAGCAATTTTTGGCACAAGGCATGTTTCTTCCCTCTGTCATTCAAGTAAAGAAAGGAAACTAGATCTCACATATAATACACCAATTGCCCTCTAAATGCCGAGGGCAACACCAGTCTTTGTTCCCTCACCTGCCTTTGTGCTGAAGGGCTTACCCTATTGCCTTTGAAATCAGCAGCAGATTTCCACGGACTTGGAATGCAGAGAGCTGAATACCATGTAAGGCATTAACACTGCCTTTAGTAAGAGGGGCTGCAGCAAGAACAGGGGAGCACAAACCACAGAGAAGAGCAGTCAAGGGTCAGCAAAGACCATCCTCCAGGCTATATAGCTGCCTCTCAAAAACATTGCAGAAAGATTCTGGTCCCCTATTAAATCTGAGAGATTTTTAGAGTTATTTCAAATAAAGGCTTACACATGGGCAGTACCACTGTGGGCACAACCAGTTTCAGTGTCAAATGCAGGTGCACCAGGGCACTAAGGAAGCAATCTCCCTTTTTTCCCTTGACCTTAATGGTCCATATGCCAGAAAGCACCTATTTACTGCTATGGCTTGCACTGCCCCGAACCCACCATGTACTACAGCATGTGTGGGTCTACACTTGAGTGTGCTGCTGAGTCAGTCCCCTAACAGGCTTACACAAACCTCTCACCCCACATTTAAAGAAGGTGGTGCAACCCAGAAATCAAGGCACGCACCCTAAATGCTGGCTGATGCAGAGCCAGCAGCTCCGCGGCTCAACAGCAGCTCACCAGCACAGAGGTCTCCCCAGTCCCAGCTTTGCCCCCATCACTTAGCTCGCCTGCTGGGTTGGATGGGGAGGTAGAAACGCCGGGTCCTCCCGCCAGTCTTTTCTCAGCTTCTGAGACCCAGGCAAGTCCCCTTTCCCCACTGCCTGCCTGCAGCAAGGCCTGCCAGCTGGCTAGTCAGTTCATTCAGATGCTGCAGCACAGCCTCCTCATCTTTGAGAGGAGCAGAGCTCCGCGCACTGTCAAATGTGAGAGAAAAAATAACACATACTTAATGAAACGTGTTTGATCTGCCACAGTCCTTGGCACATTCCAATTTGCTGCAGTCCAGGGCACATTATCAAGCACAATGATGCTTAAGTCTGGGCTTATTGAGGATGTCATGAGCAGCTGACAGGAGAGGACTTAGCTAATTCTTTGCTTTTATTCTTTTAATGCAAGGTGAATCCGAGAGCCATCCTGTTTCTACTAATATTTGTGTTTTAGCTGGTTTTGCGTTAGACCAGTTTCACACAAGGGCAGGGAAAGATCACCGTCAGGGAGTCACCTCCTCTCACCTAACCCCAGGAAGGGAACGCTCTGAGTGCCAGCCTTCAGCCTCAACCCTGGCACCAGCCTCCACCTCAGGGACACCTGGACCAGGGCTTTGACTCTACACATGTCCTCTGACTCCAGAATAGGCCAACATGAAGGACAAAAGCTGGGATGCTGCAATGGGGAATGGGGCTGGGAAAAACCCAGATCTACAGGGAAGATGCAACACTTGTGGCTTCATTTTTCTGTTTCAAAAAGGGAGAAAGCACCCCAGTCATGGAATCAAACTTTCTCAACTACGGACAGGTGGTAGATTAAACAGCTGCCCAAATTTTTGGCCCTTCATGCCACGAACTTCAGCTTCTTCCTTCCCAAAGTGATGCACGGCGTTACACATCCCCACTACTTCCCTCCTCTGTTTTGCCTGCTGTTTCTATGAGAAAACCTATTCACACACCTCCTGGCTCTTTTCCTGAACATCCAATCCTACTGTGCCCCTGCCCTATATGTTCTCAGGCCAGATGGGGACTCAGATAACTTCTTGTTTCCAGCTAGGAACAATTTGACTCTCCCACAGCAGCCGCAGCCACCCATTGTGTTACATCCTCCCCGACAGGCAGACATTTTCTTCTCCCTTCAGACACCCCTCTCCATAATACACAGGCTCAGAGAAAATACTTTACCCCTTGCTGCCTGCCTTCACTTTTCCTGCTCTTCCTTCACCACAGTTTTGAGAAAAAAATCCTCTGACTCCTTCGTTCTCAGCCTCTTTTTTTCCTCTGCCATAAAGCTTTTCCCACTGTTAAGATGCCACCTGACACAGTCCACAATCTATCCCTTCCCCTGAACCCACTCAGCCACCAGCACCACCTCCTCAGCTCCCTCAGATCTCACCAGTCTCTTCTAAAGGTGTCCTGCTGTGTTTTCAGCCCTCAGCACTCTGAGGAGGTGCCATTTTTCCAGGGCTGGAGTAGTCTTTGCAGACATCACCCCCAGCCTGTTGTCTTCCCCCAGAGATCTTCCCCTGTGCCTGGGGGAACAGTCAACTCCATATGAAATCGTTGGCTTGGTGCTGGGCTTGGTACATGGAGACAGCCACATTTTTCCCCGTGAGATTTATTGCTGAGAAAATAAGAATATACCTGGATTCCCCCGGGCACTGAAAAGAGAGCAGCCAGCCATAAACACAGACCACGCCAACAAGTTCCCTTCTTCAATGTTTGAATGAGGTAGCCCGGTGTCCCTTTGGCCATGAATTTTAGGCTGTGTTTGTCCCACACCTACCACCATGGGATCCTTCAAGTATGGCCACAAAAGGCAAGGAAAGCCAAAGACTCCTCTGAAGTGTTGCAGACACTCAACAGATATGCAGGAGAACAGCATTTGTTGGCTTTATTTGGGAACAAGCTGACACTAAAGGGGTGAGGCAGGAATCAGAAAAAGAGAATGAAAGTGTCCTTTGAAAGCAAAACATGGTGGTATCCTCAACCTCTCCATCTTGGTTTGAGGTAAAACAGAAACAATTTTCTTTTCAGTAATTTTACTTTGCAGCTAAGCCTCTTCTAACTAACTAGGCCCATCCCATCTGCATCATGCTCAGTATAAAAGCTGAGGGATCAAAGAGTCGGCCCTCTTCCTTCAACAGCTGGCATCTGAGCAGGACCGTCTGTTCCTCTGCCTTTGATCCCAATTTGTGTCTTCTGGAATCCAGATCTGGAATCCAGTTCCCATCCGTTGCTGAGTCCAGTCTGGGACTTTCCCAGTGCCTGCTGGTGACATGGTCATCATCCTCCTTCATATAGTTTTGTATATATTGTATATATTTCATTATTTCCTTTTCATTATTTTATATAATATTTTCATTATAATTTCTTTTCAAGTCATAAGTCTCTCTCTTCCTCCTCTCTCTGAAGTGAGATGAAGGGAGAGAGTTCAGAGAGCATCTGTCATTAATTTCAGTGGCCAATCCGGCCCAAACCATGATGTTCTCACAGGGCAAAAAGGGCTTATTCAGGGCTGCTCAGGAGAGACAAGAAAGAAGAGGAAGAAAGAAGAGGGAAAGAAGAGAAAAAAAATACCTGGGGCTTTGGCATCAGAGGAAGAAGCCATTAGGGATTCTCCTAAAGCTTTTCTTCTTGCAGACCTACTGCCTGTTCCCAACTGCCATCACATGGGAACTCCTACTGCTGGGAAGTTAACATCCTCCATTTGACCTTTTCTGCTGTTTTATCTTAAGGCAAATGAGAGGAGGACAATCTCAAGAGTGAACAGCGTAACAGAGCAAACAGGGATGTCATCAAAAAGCAGACAATAACACTTATTAGAGAAAGCACAGTTTTAAAGCACATTTGGACACTCGTAGGTGCTGCCTGAACTGCAGAAGGCAGAATTGCAGGTGATGCTGCAGACAGCTGCACTGCATTTATATTTCTTGATTTCATTTTGAAACAAGCAGCAACTAAGCACATAAATTGCAATTTAACGTGGGGAGGGAGGAACCAGAAAGCAAGCAGGCCAGGGTGTGTTACAAAAGGAGGAGCAGGAGGACACAGAAAATTCTCTGGTTGCACAAGATGAGCCAGCAGTTAGTCGGCAGCTGAAATCCTGCGTTGCATTTGGAATGCAGGAGGTGGGGGCGATTGTGGGAGCAGAGACAGAAAATCAGGGCTCAGTGAGGAACAGCAGTGCCAAGGTACAACTTAAAGAACAAACCCAGTTAGATTAGTGTGTGGGGGCTGCTATTGGAACAGGTCATACCTGCAAGATGGACAGGAAAATATTAGCAGTACAAGTAAGTGCTTTCCAGGCAATCTAAGAGCAGCTATACGAGTGTTGATGGCTGCTTCAACCACAACTGCTTCCAAACCCGTATGCTGCTGGAGAATGGCTCACTCCAGCTGCAAAACGGAGAAAAGCAAGGAAAGATGTAGCAAGAGACAACTGATCAGCTCCAAGACAGCAGTAGAAATTAAAATGCCTTTCATCTCAAGCTGTTGAAAGCTAGTTGGCTTCTTTACACCTTCTCATTAACTTCCAGGTTGTGTGGGCTGCAGGGCATTCTCAAAGCATCTGTTCAGCAAGGTTCATGGGGCACAAGAGGCTGTGACAAGGATCATATCCTGCTTACATTTTCTCTAACGTGAAATAAGAGCAATGCTTCTGCAGTCAGTGAGTTTGCGGCTTACTGACACCAGCAAGAGTGAGATAAGAAGCAGCTGTGAGTTTACTGATGACGTGCATCTGTGATACAGGCTGCAAGGATTATAGAGCATCATCCTTCAGAGCACACACCCCCGTCTCAGGAGGGGACCAAATGGTTCCTCCCCTGTCCTCTGCTGCCAGGACAGCAGAACCTCCCAAGTGCCTAATGGTGGCTGGACTTTCCTGAGGGCCAGTGACAAATACCTTGCTAAAAGCAGTATAGGCTGTTGTTCTCAGTGCCAGTTCAGTCTCTGTCAGTGTCTGTGGCTCACCATCTCTCCTCTGGGCTACAGAGACACAGAGGTGATTTCTTATTTCAGCCTGGAAAAAAATCAAGACTAACTAATGAAGTCTGTAAATGGGATGTAAATATGACCAGGAACCAGTCTCTGCCTTTGCATCAAATGAGACACGCTCAAGACGTTCACTCAGCCCATAGCCTGGTTGTATCCACTGCCACATACGAAACGCCCAGTGGCAACCCACCACAGCAGGATCCATCTTTCTTACAGAGCATCACAGTGACAGGTGTCCTACAGACACAGAGCCAGTCTGGTCCCAGCCCAGCCCCGCTGGAGCCCCGACAGCCACCCATCTGGTGGCCGGAGGTGTCTGGCCAAAGTACCACAGCTGCATCAGGCTTGCTCAGAGGTCCTTGTGCACAGCCGAAGCGTGGGGACAGCATGACTCCCATCGATGGCTGGAGCAGCCAAGCAGGTGAACGGCACAGAGGGTGAAAGCCACGCTGCTGCAGCACCCGCTCTGCAAACAGGCGCAGCAGGGGCACAGTGGGACAGTGACCCGTGGTGCAGCCCACAGGGACAGGACAGAGTCCACAGGAGGGGACACAGTCGCTACAGGGCTGCCACCCCACCAGGGCAGCAAATTCACGGAGCGAGGCACGCCATCGGGCAGTGCCAGGCAGGTGAGGTGAAGGGAGGGAGGCTGCCAGCCCCCAGCACCATGGCTCGGCTCCCTGCTTCCCAGGGCTGCTGCTTTGGGGCAGGAGAGTGGAGGAGCCAGCGCCGCTGTGAGCCAACATCTCCAAAAGTCTCCAATTCAGAGGCAGGAGAGCAGCACAGAGGATTTGGCATCACACTGCTCTAGGCACTTCTAGCTGAACACCCCTAGGCAACGCCCTGCACAACCTCCCAAAAGCACAGCCTGGGGGCACCCGCTGTCGAAGCGATGAGAGAGGGGGAGCACGAGGCAAGAGTACTCAAGCAAAACTCCTCCGAAAGGCAGGTGAGGCTATGGCATGAAATGTTACCTTACGCCTCCCAGCACAGAGGCCGAGGGGAGCCAGCAGGTTATTTGGCAGAGCAGAGTGCCATGCCGCACAGGCTCCCCGCTGCCATCCTCCCCGCAGCCCACACCGAGCTCCCTGTCCAGCTCTGTGCAGGGAGCCCAGCACCCTGCGTCCTGCCCAGGTGTGGGCTCGGGATCTACCTGGCTAACCCCAGGGAGGCTCAGCCATCTCCAGTTGGTGCACAGGACAAGACACTTCATGGGAAATCAGGACAGGCAGAGGCACGTGTGGACTATGACTGTAAAAGTGCCATAACCCCCTCCTAGCTGTACCTGCTGCAATCCAGGAGCCATCCTGTTCACCGGGCATAATAGGGATTGCATCCTACCTGCACCCTGCGAGAGGAGAGGTATCTGCTCTCCAATCTGGGGCACCAAAACTTTCCTATAATCCCACCCAGGAGCAGGTAGAGGTACGGCACAGGGATTGTTACCCTGCCCTCTGCAAGGACCACATCCGCAGCCATGAATCCAACAAAGTTGGGATGTTGCAGAGCCACAAAGGTCCAGTCCAAGGTTCAGCCTCTCATATCAGCGGCTGTCAAAGAGGAAAAACTGGGGCAATGGCATTGGATGAAAGCCCTGATTAGCAGTGATTCCTTTAAAAGCACTGTTGATTTAAGGCAACACAGATCAGGTGTTATGAAATCTCCACGTGTTCTGCCTGGGTTTCTTCACAAATATGCCCACAGATCCCCAGAGACTGGCACGTGCACAAAATATGCTGTCTCCCTGCTTCACCCCTACATGGGAATGAATTTGGTGAAGCCCCTGAGACAAGAAGAACAAAGAGCACACTCCCAGGCACATCTCGTAGAGCTGCAGCCCCCAAGTCAATGGCCCAGGGGCAGCACAGGAGGAGAGGGAGTGACTGCCTCATGTCTGCAGGAGCTGAAATGCCTACAGCCTACCACCTTTCCTCCTGTACCTATTATCACCTAGCCATAGCCATTCTCCACCTTTGTCTCTGTCTGGCCCCCTCTCATCTCTCTTCTCAATCTTTCAGCTGTCTGAGTCCTTTTCTTTCTCTCTTTCTGCTGCCACCAGCCTTCAATACCAATTACCCATCCTTCAGGCGTCCCTTTGCTCTGCAGCTTCCCAGCAGCCTCGCTGCCTGTCGTCTCCTATAGGACTGTTGAAAGAAAAACCTCTTCCCCGGGTTGATCCAAACTGATTATCTGCTCCCCATCCCCCAGCTCTCCCTTCCTTTGCTTAACATTTGGAAGCTTTTCCCCTTGCAGATTTGCTGGCCTACTCCCCAGAGCACAGCAGGCAGCTGGTGCACAGCAGCTGGCTGTGGGAGGACCAGAGACACCGGCACTCCCAGTGTGACATGCACATCCAGCCAGATCTGCTCAATGAGCAACCACCCAACTCACCTGAACCCAGTGCTGGTCTCCCCCAGGCAAGCCCGTCCTGTCCCGTCCCGTCCCACCAGAGTCTACACAGGGAATCCACTGAGTGCCAAAGAGATACAGCAGGAGTTAAGGCAAAGACTCCCCTCCCTCCTCCTCCGGTCCCTCCCCCTCCACCAGCTCACCCCACCAAATTATCACCCAGCTCATGTGTGGGTGGTGGGATGGCAGGAAGGGAGGTGCATCGGGGCGGGAGAACTTTCTCCCCAGCTCCCTTACAACATACACCTCTCCAGACCTTGAACTGTGGCCCTGACAGGAAAACAAGAAAAGAAAGCGGCCATGGTCAGGCAGGGTAAAGGCCCAAAGTTTGTAAAGGTCAACCCTGGCAGTCAGTGGAGTGACTCCAGGTCTTCTCAACCTCAGCGGGAGGGAGGTCTCCCCCTGCAGACCCTGCAGTATGGCCCAGGCTGGCTGCTGCAACGCCCCCACTGCTCTGAGGCTCCAGTACTTTAATGGGATAGTGACATCCCTTAAAATCGTACCCCAAACTCGCAGAACTAATTGTGGCCATCTCCAGGGACCACAACACTTAAACCTGCGTCAGCAGCCAAGCTCGAGGCTCACTGGCACCATCAGGCAAATGGAGCAAAAGGCAGAGAGTGAGTGGAGGAGGGAGGTTTGTCCCGGGCTCACACAGATGCCTCTGTGCCTGTGCCGTACACTGTGAGTGCAAACACAGCTCATAGGAGAGAGCTCTGTCAGCAGGGAGACGTAATGCCAGAGTCTTTATTTTCTTTTTTTATTTTATTTTATATATTCCAAATTTATTTTTTCTTTTATTTTATTATCTATGTGCTTGCTAGAAGTTAGCAATCCCTCTGCGCCTTTGCCTTGGCAGCTTTCTTCATATCCACCTTGGCCCTGATGCACTTTTCCAGGACTTCTCATGACCAACACCAGCAGCAGGCATTTCAGTTATGCCATTTTCCTCAAGATAGTTGAGCTCAAATATTTTTTTCAATGTTACGTTTAATGCTATTACTATACTGCCAAATTCCTATGGACCGTTTCAGGTACCCATGTGGTCAAACCACAGCAGCACACAGGATGGAAGCTGGGACACATCCAGCACATGCTCCGATCTGCTCGCCTGTCTCAGAGCTCACCCTTGGCTCCCTTAAGTGGGAAACTTGGGAAGTTGACAAAAGCCCTCACATCTGCAGAATGTGGAACTGGTAGGTTTACATGCCTGCATGCTCTGTAGAAGTTGTTTGGAACGTTGTCTCAAAAAAATCCTCCACAGGTGCCAGAAGCCCGTGTATCAGATCACGTCAGAGCACAGCGGATTGCCCTGGGGACAAGCAACGCTTGTGCTTGGATCCCTTAAGCATCCCTTGTGCTTGGATGAATCCTCGGGATAAACCACTGAGGCCAGTGCTGGAGGCAGTAGGGGAAAATGTGTCCTTCTACTTTGGGGATCTTTATTTCCTACCTCAGCTGATCCTGGGGGCAGCCAGTCTGAGCCCGCACTACTGGGCAGGGCAAAGAGGGAGCAGAGCAGTTCGGGGTGAGCACTGGGGAACATCCCCAGGGATGGAGAGCTGTGATCCAGCCCAGCACCATCCCGGAGGCTCAAGTCGGGCAATGGGGCCGTGAGGGCAGAGGGCTGGGGTGGCAGCTGGAGCAGGCGATACCTCTTCACAGGCAGCTAAAGACAACGTGCACGTTTCCAGGATTAAATTTTCCAAGTGTACCATTTTTCAGAGCCCTGGCTTTCACTTACCATTTAGGCTGGTTGAGTGGATTGGTCCCATGCCCAAAGAAATACAGGCTGATTCTTCCCTTGTGTGGGCTGGGATCAACATCAGAGGGGCCAGGCTCCACCTTCTGCCTTTTGGGGGTTGTCTCTGAAGTCCTGAAAGACTGCAAGGTGAACATCATGTGCTGGCTGTGCACCACAGGCACTGCACCGCATCTGTCCCTACGAAAGAAGGACACTGCCACTGGCCCATGCTGCCACAGAGGACCGGTGTGACCCAGCACAGCTGGAGAAAAGGTGCAATAGAGGTTATCCAGATATGAAAAGGAGATTGAGACAAGCCTAGGTAAGCAGAGCTGACCTAAAAACTTGATTTATCCACACTGAAGTGTTTCACAGGAACATCACCATTTTTTGCAAAACTGTAGACAGGAAATTACCCGTGACATTAAGGTAAAACAAGAAGAAAGTCAACCTAAATGAAAACTTTGTCCAGGAATGTGTGAAAATCATTCTCCAGCAGGAAAAAAAGGCTGCTATTTCTGCTTTCCTGCCCAGAAGGTACCAGAAGTTACACTTCAGAGTTCCCCACTAGGCAAAAATTAACTGTGGTTTTAAATCCTGCTACGGTGATGGGGCACATTCATCCCACCATGGCAGCCTCCGTGTGAGAGACTGCACTAGTGTGATGGCCCAGACTGAAAGCCAGGTATCACCTTCTGACCAGCTCAGCTGTGGAGGTTCAGACTGTGCTCAGCCCCGTCCAGGGAGAGGGCAAGGGAAGGGGTGACGAACTCCCTGATGACTAATTGCCACCTTCGTTGTCACAGACAGACCCTGGGCTGCTCAGCTGCACAGGTAGGACAGGGCTGCTAAAGGACACAGCAGTCTGACTGCAGATCTCCTCGCAGCATGAGTTCCTCCTCCGCCATTGCCATGAGCAGAGGCACCTTCCCAGGGGGGTTAGCAGAAGGATTTTCAGCAAGACACAAATTTCATGAGCAAGTGCAACAAGAGGAGCCACAGCCAAGGCTGGCACAGAGGTCAGACGCTGGCAGGGATGATCCTGAGAAGCTTCTGGGGGGGAGATAAATGTCAACCCCAGGAAGGGCATCTTGGCACAGGGATACTTAGGGAGCTGAGGGGCAAGAAGCAGGCATGGGCAGAGTGTGGGTGAGGCTGCTCTTCAACACTCCATCCCCAAAAGCGAAGCGCTGTTTGCAATAAATCCTGGAAACATTCAAAGCACCCCCTCCCCAGGCAGCATGAACCTCTCTCAGAGCTGGGACACCCCCCACCATGTGCAGGTCTAACACTGGCAGCACCTGGCTCTCCCTAACCTTCCCCATAGTGCATCCCAAGGCACCTGGCTCTCCCTAACCTTCCCCATGGTGCATCCCAAGGCGCTGTGCAAAGGAAGGGATGGCAGCATCCGATTTTGCAGGCAGAAAAACCAAGACAAGATGAAGCCGCATTGGTGTGCCTGGGGGGCCACATCCTTCTCGCCAGTAGGTCCTACACGCAGCCTCGAGCTGTAAGGTGCTCCCCTGCCTTGGAGTCAATGGGCTCACCACGTGGCTGGTCCTCCCTCTGCTCAGTGGCTGAGGTTTGGCTGCCTTTGCCATTTTCCGCCATTTTGAACCCTCTGTCAGGAGGATCTAAGTGATGGGGATGGGCTTTCCCCACACTGCTGAGCTTCCTGGGAGTCACCTCATGTCAGCAGGACCGAGTGACCCTCATAGGAGGGAGTTGCCCCGAGTACATGCAGTGTGACCAGGAGGAAGGGGAAAGCACCGCTGTCCCACCATGCAGAGGAACCTGCTCCCAATGCAGCTGACAGCCCAGGGCCTGCCACATGGCTTTCCATCCTCTCCTGTCAGCAGAGAGGGAAAACTCTTCTTGAAAGGACCTGATTCCCTCAGCCTACCAGGTCCAGGGTGGCTGGAGACCAGGACTCAGTCAGCCTGCTGCACCAGCCTTTGCCCTGACAGATGGCTGACCCCAACCTCAGAGACATCCTGCACCTCTGCAAAGGTCTCCTCCTCCCCACTCCACTCACCGCCTGCCAGCTGGCAGTGCACCCTTGCCTCCCTTTTTGCATTCCCTTTTCTCTCCTTGGAGCTTGTGTTGGCTATTACCATTATTTGGGTCTCCCCACCATTTCCTCCCTTTCAGCCAGCTCAGACTTGCCTGCCGAAGAGCCAGCCCAGCGCAGCAGGCTGCCACCATCAGCCCATGCCGGGGCCATGGTCCCCACCAGCAGTGAACCCCCAGCCCTACAACACTTTCTTCCTCCGCAAGCCAGCAAGATGCGGGGCTTCAATCCAAAACGAGCCCATTTTGCCTCGGCCCAGCTGCTGGGAGAAGTCCGTCAGTGTGACACCCTACAGGTGCATCCAAAATGTGTTCCCGCTTTCCAAATGTTTGGGGACAGGGCAGGTGGGCACTGGGTTTTGTGTTGGAGACAGAGCAGCCTGCAGCCCTGGCTGCCCCCCTCGCTGGGCCACCTGGGGGAGAACCCACCACTGTCGCTGCTTGTCCAAACTAATCCCACCTTCTGACACCTTTGCTAACAAAACAGGAGAAACACTGGCGCCCCTGAGGGCACAGCGCTGCTGCTTCTTTGATCAGGAACTAGCCTAGCCCACTGAACACTCTGTTTGCAGAGGAGTTTCCCCTAGGCATTCGTATAATTTATTTTTTATGTTTATGGCTAATTTCTGCTTAAGTAGGCCTGTGACTTCCTACCACAGTTTCACCGTAACTAATCACAAGTGAACATAACCAAAATAACGAGTGCTAACGAGGCCCCACAAAACTGTGGTGGGCTCCAGCAGCCGCAGAACCGCTCCTGCACTGAGCTTCCGGAGAAGAGGATGCTGTCAGGAGCCTCCACCTTTGGAAGTACGGGCAGGGTCCCCTGTTTCACAGCATCCCCGGTGAGGGAGAGGATGAGGCAAGGGCAAAAGGCTTAGGAGCCCAGTGTTGGCAATGAAAGTGGTCAGGAGGGAGGATTAGCGATGCTGGGGAGACATCTGTGATCTAACAGCTTCTCTGAATCTAACAGCAATGGTCGCCGTTGATCAGAGACCAAGGAGGACCACAGAAAAAAGGCAGGCAGAGGACATGGGTACATGCCTGTTTGCTCCTGCTTTCCCTCCCTGCTTCCTCAGGTGCAGCTGAACCTGTTGCAGTGGGACTTGCGACAGCAAACACCTCCGATGCACGACGCAAAGGACAAGGTTAGTCTGTAGGGACAGAGAAGGGCATGTTGCTGCCCAAAGTGATGTGGCTCTGGGTAGGTCAGATGGAGAAGCGGGTAACCAAGTCACCAGCAACTTCTCAGAAGTAACAACATCCCGAATCTGCTCCCCCGCGCATGCTTCCCTTATCTGCACCATGCAGACCCCCATCCTTGCAGGCTGCTAGCCACATTAGCAGACAAGGGCTCAGCCAAACGCCCTGCTCTGAGGGATATGCTCATTTGCAGTGGCTGTAGGACACACTTAAGAGATTATTTGAGGATCTCTGTTTCACAGGATAACATAAGCCATGTGTTAAGATGTTGATCTTGCTCTGTTCTCTCCATTTACACACTATGGCCTTTCTTCTCCCACATCCACACATCCACCTTGCTTGTCACTGAAAAGTGCAACTTAACTCACACTACATGATTCTTCAATAGCCATGGAAAACTGTCTTGCATATCACTAGTGGCAAAAGGAGAAGGACCTCTCAAGATATCTGGTTGAACACACTGGGAGCCCCAGGGTTCAGGATGCTTCCCACAGGAGAAGATGCTTCTGGCTCCACAGGTCCATGGGTTTGTCCCTGAGGTCTGAAGCCTCTCCCCTGCCCCATGTGGACATCTCCATCCATGGAGGAGGACAGTAGAGTCAACAGGGGGACGATCAGGGGGCTGAGACTCTTCCCCAGGCACCACTGACGCAAGCACCACAGCACAGGAGAAGCAAAGCCTGGTTTTCATAGGGAGTTGGATGGCAAGGTCAGTCATCCTTTCCAAGCACTAATGACCTGGGGCAGAATCTCAGGGGCGTCTTTGTTTTTATGTGAACTTCCCATTTAAAATTTTAAAAAACAAAAAAAAAAAACCCAAACAAAACAACAACCCCCACACACCCCCCCTAAAAAAAAAAAAAAAAAAAAGGGAAAAAACCTGAGTTTTAACCTCATCCTCATTTTCCTGAAAATAATGGGTTGAATTCTCAGGTTAAAATGCAGATTTTGGATTCTGAAGGTGGGGAATTTCCAACAACCACACATCTCCTGTCTAAAGGGACATCAGCATCTCCCCAGCTGGAGAAGGTATGAGTAGGGGTAAATTCCACAGATTGCAAGAAGAATACTGGGCTGATCTTGAATGCAATGAAAATCCCTTTCACCGTATTCCAAATCATGAACAATTACCATATGCCAAAATAACCGTATTCCAAATTTCACCAAAATTCCCTCTAAACATAGGATCTTAAAAAGCTCTGTGAAAAAATGTCATGTCTGGAAGGTTCAAATATATGAATTTCAGATTTAGTCCATCAACCTTCTCAGTGAGAAATACAGAATGCATTTCAAGCCAGGCATCACAGGTTCCAGTACTTTGTCTTAAAGTCCTATCAGAAATAAGACATTTATTTAAGAATGTTCAGCAAAACATTTGGTTTTCTTCCTTATCTGACCTGTCTAGCTCATCCAAAGCTTTACAGTAATTGGGTCACGTAGGAACACAGGCTTGGGAGGTTTCCTGGCTCATATATAACCAGATCAATAAACCACATGCCCAAATCACTGGACACCAGACTGTTTTGAAACAAAGCAAGTCACAAGCCTTTCAGCAGACTCCCACTTTGCCTACATGCAGCTGAGCAGACTTTCTACATCAGCCATATTTTGGAGATAGCTGTGGACAGTTGCTGTTTTCTATTCAGGTTAAAATACCTTCCCAGTGGGCCAAACCTCTTATAGATATTACTGGAAAAAGAAAGTATAATTCTGTTTAAGATTAGAATTACATGAATAAAAGGATCTGTTGTTGGAGCTTCTAATATGATTCACACAAGAAAGCCAACAAAAAAAAAACCCAAAAACCTCCGTATAGAACTCCATTCACTCATTTCTAAAAGCAATTTCTACCAGCCAGTACCGTATCCAAGTGACAGGGCAGCTGGACGGCTCCATCCTCCATCACATTTTGGTCTCTTCCAAAAGTGGCTTTCCCTGGGTTTCTAAGCAATTCCCTACCCTCCAGCTCACACATGAACACCATGAAGCACTGTGGCAGCTGAGAAATCTGGAGCTCTGACACTTTGAGACTCCCTAGGAAAACTGTGACAGCCAGTTCAGCCCTGACGTCCCACTGCCCAGCCCTACGGCTTCAGCATCTCCGGCATTCTCCAGAGGCAGTGAAGGAGGTGTGCAGAAACCCAGCGGCCGAGATTTTGATAGGGGAGGTGCGAGGCTGACCACGGGGGCTTCACCCATGGTTGCACGTGCAGCCTAGCAAAGGAACCCGCCTGTCCCACAGAACCCATAGAAAATAGGCTGGGGAAAGGGAAAACAGGCTGGAAATGGGATGAGGTTTCCACATCTCGGGAACAGAGCCAATGAAGCCCCAGAGGGCCACAGATCAGCGGGCTCTCCCTCCTGAGGTTAGCTCTGCGCTGTCACAGACCCTCCCAGCAGCAATCCCCTCAGCACTCGGTGGTCATCGGAGCTGCACAGTCTTGTGGAGTGGAAAGCTCATGCGCCCTTTCCATCATCTTCCTGTCTCCCATCTCAGATCACCAGGTTCCAACACCACGGAACTGGGGAAAACCAAGCCCAATTACTTGCCATTGTCTATAGGTCCTTGGGAGGCTAAACCAGTATGTGCCACAAGTGGGGTCACCGTTCCCTGCGGGAGGCAGCTGCCTGCCGAGAAAAACTCAACAGGCAACGGCGGGGAAAATGCCCGGGACGTGGTGACCCAGGGGAAAATTTTCCCCTGGCCCTGCGGCTAGTGGACGTGGGACCACCGACCTTGCCAGCAGAGCCAAACAGCCACCCAGCTCAGGGCATCTTCCAAAGGGGGGTGGGCGGGGGGACG
>VZSF01010879.1:43708-143376 GCA_013398295.1 Chionis minor
CGGGGGGACCCCGGCCCCGCTGCGGGGGTGCCCGCTGCCCCCCGCCCGCCCCGCGGGGACGCCGGCCCCGCGCCGCTGCCGTAGGTGAAGTCCTGGGGCCACCTTGTGGCTAATGGCGTGGATTGCTTTGACTTGCGCCTTCCCTCCCCGCCCGGCAGCAGCAGCCTTGGCCGTAGCGTGGTGCCCGCTGGTGTCCGGGTGGGCTGCGGGAAGCCCAGCGCCTCCGGCTGCTGGCTCGGCTCTGCCCGGCCTCCAGCTCCCTCAGGCTGTCCTGGGAGCCCTCCAGCTTCCCGGGGTTACGTGTCCTCTGGCTGCCCTCCTTGGATGCTGGGGCTACAGCACTTAAAACACAACCTCTTTTGATTTTCCTTTTTTTTTTTTCACCTAAACAGCCTGGAAACGAGGGGCCCTGTTTGTTGACATAACATGCAGATGCTGCTTCAGCACGCAGCCCTTCTTCCATAAGCAGGAAAACCAAAATGACCGGCTCTAGAGCACCTGGAAGGCAGTCAGCACAAAAAAGACATAGACCTGCGGAGACGAGGGACAGTCTCCCGTGATTCTTCACTTGCATGAAGAAAAGGCAAACCCACGCACTTCTCTCAGACCCTGGGAATAGCCCAGTGACTCATCAGCCAGATGACTCTTTTGGCTGAGAGTTGGCAATGGCTCCAGCAGAAGGTGGCATTGCACTAGGTACCCCAGGCCTACCGCTTATGGGAGCCTCCGAACTGGTGTTCCCTGTTTTCCTTCCTTCCCTAACCAAGCTTCTTCCTCTCCTCTGGCCGCCCTCCCCTACTGATGTGCCAGTGCAACAGAGGTGCAGACCGAATTGCCCAGCACAGCTCCGCTAACACACATCCCACCTAACGTGCTGTGAGCTGGGGGTGCTGGTGAGACAAAACTGAGACAGAGCAGATCTAAAGGGGGAAAACAAGGATTTAATGGAATGAATGGAGAAGCTCCCAAAGTCCACACCGGAGCCACGCCTCTGAGACTCTCTGACACCCTGCACTCCAGGATCAGTCCTTCCTTTCTGCCCACCAGAAGGCTGGGGATGCTAAGGAACACTGGTGCTTGATCTGCTCCTTCAGAGCCCTCTCCAGGGAGAGGATTAAGGTACATTGCTAATTCCACGCAGACCATCTCACGGCAGCCTCTTCCTCAGCCCTTCAAATCTTCCAGGAAAGGGAGTTCAGCCCAGAAATCTCTCCTTGGCGAGTGAAGAATCCTTGTGTTATCCAAGGTGGTAAAGGCTGTATAGAAACCGTCCTGGGGGGAGGGAGGGAGAGCCACACCGGTCCTAGCAATGAGATTCGAGCTCTGTCAGCATCAGGAGGCCAGCTCTGGTGGAGGGAAGGGGCTGTCCCGCGCCCGGCCTGGAAGGCAAGTCCTCAAGTGGGCAGGTGAGTTGGCGGAGCCTCTGGAAGGCAAAGGCAGGCATTGAACACAGCCGCAAGGACAAAAGGTGACCTGGGCCCTCCCCTTCCACTCATGGGTATCATTCAGCCAGCCAGGCAGAGCTGCAGATACGGTCCCTAAATGCCAGAGATGTCCCAAATAAGGACAGTCAGCACTTCAGAATCTGAGGGGATAAACTCATCTTTGAACCACTTGTCCCAAGACAAGCACCAAGCACGTGAGAGACCTGAGACACAGTAGGAAAGCTCTGCCCTCCAGTTGCTCCAAGCCAGGGCTAGAGAGCAGGGCAAAGAAAAGTTGCTGCCTGAGTAGCTCCGGGTCATCCCCTCCACCAGCACAGACTGCAAAGGGAGAGCCTGACTGGGACAGCAAGTGCAGAAGGGGCTGCCCTCTATGGCATGCAGTGTGGACCCTGCGACGCTCCTGTAGCTGTGTTCTCTCCTCCCTGTCCATGCTGGACACGGGAATAAGGGGCCCATTGCTGTCACAACTCATTCCTGAGCAGAAGGCAGAGAACGGGTGGGATCTTGAGGTATCAGGATGTCTGTCAAACCTCCAGTGAGCCATGGCAGGGACAGGATGCCTGTCTGGAGCAAGGTCTGCTTTGTCAGGTCCCTGACTCTCCCAAGGCACGTTCAGGGCAGCCAGCAATGGGTCACAGCAGCTCCAGGAGCTGGGCAGGCCCAGGCCACTGACACTCAGCTGCCCACAATGCTCATGGGATCTGGAGCTTTTTCAGAGCAAGTCCCCAGACCTCAGTCAAGGGCAGCCTCCAAACTGACTCAAGGCACTGGAGATCATTTTTATCCTCTCCATCTAATGAGCTTTTTCCTAATGGTGCTTGCAAAGAGACAGAAGCAATAAACAAAGGGCACCAAGAGGCAACAGTCAGCTTGGAGCAGCCCTCCAGCCACACGGAACTTAATAAAACCAACAATCAGTTATAGCAATGGACTCATTCGATCGATTTATTATAAGCTCACTGCTAATTAACCTGCAACACAAAAACCATTCCCTTGCAAGGCTGGACTTCAACACAGAAGCCCAGCCCGTGCCCTGATCCCAGAGCACCAGCCTCACCTCTCTGAGGGAGCCTTTGATGGTGGAGAGTTTGTAGACGATCCAGAGAGGGATGCACACCATAGAGGAGAGGGCGAGCAGCCAGCCTAGGGTGTCCCCCCACCACGGGTAGACGTACTTCTTGTTGTAGGTCAGCGGGGTGTATTTGATCAGAGAAAACAGGAAGGTTGCCTGGCAAGGCGGAAGAGACCAAGAGAAAAAGAGCAAGAAAATCAATACCATTCGTCAAGAGAGGTCTTCCTGGTGAATCTACACCTGCCACAGGATCTCATGGTAACAAAGATCTCCCCAGGGCAGCAACAGAGGAGACACCAGTCAAGCAAGTTTTTCTGGGAGACCCGCCATGTGCAGCACTGGGCACGGCAGCAGGGAGTTTGCCCCACCAGCAGACACTGCTATAACCACTGAGCTGGGCCCCTCTCCCCCTTGTTTAGCCCCACACCTGGCCCAAAAAGCCACAGACACACAGGACAACAGGCTCCCAACATACAGGCCACATAACCCCCTATACACTTGCACATCCTTCTGTACATAGACAGGTATCTATGTGCCAGAGGCACACAGGTCTGCCCTTCTTTCCCCCCCTCCCCAGCTCCTCTTCCTGTGGGCTCTCACCATGCAAACCGCTGGGGTGATGAAAAGCCAGCAGTATTTGATGATGGGCCATGGCCGGTAGCCGATCATATCTTCAATGTTATCATAGAAACGCTCGGCGCCTGCGGAAGAGGGGAAGGATGCCTCACTGCTGCCAGAGAAGGAGGGCAGCAGGGTCTGCATGTCCAGGGGAGGATGGTGAGTGGGGCCCTGCTTCACCGCTGTTTGGGTGCTCCCCAGAAGAGGAGGCAGTAACTTCAGCATAGCAAACAGCCCAATTGGGGAGCTAACCAGGAATGTGGACAGGACAGCTTCAGCCTTTATCCTGGACTAACATCCTCTTGCCCCCCAGAACAGTCCAGTGGCTCAGCAGGGCCAGCCCCTCAGCTGGCATCTCTCAGGCTAGGACCTAAACCCGGGTGTTGCCCATCCCTTGTGAATGTCAAGGCTGAGAGAGGGCTCCCAAAAATGATTGAGTGTCTCAGACTCCTCGATACCCAAGTTGGGAAAAGATTTCCCAGCTAGCTCCAAGTCTCCAAGGAAGGAGGGTCTCAAAAGCAGGGGCACATAGGAACATGCTGGGGATATCTGCCAAGCAGAACCCCCAGGGTGTTGCTGTGAAGAAGCCTCCGCCAGCTGAGCCCACAGGCACCAGAGCAAGGGTTTAAAGGTCTGCCTTGCACTGCAAAGCAATTGCCAAGAGAAGCTATGGACCAGCATTTTTAGGATGGACCAAGCAAGAGCCTGAGAGGCCAGAGCTGGGGACCATCCTGTCTCATACTCACCATAGACCCAGGCGATGCAGAGAGTCTCGAAGATGGCCACAAAGAGCAGGCACATGCCACTGGCAGCATAGTAATCAAAGAGCTGGAAGACATACATCCCACCCTGGGAAGGGCCAAGTGGGCAGCGAGGCGAGGTGGGGAGGGAGAGAGGGGAGAGGAATCAGGCACAGGCAAAGAGCTCCAGCCAGAGCAGGAAACAAACTCAACATCTTCCCCAGAGCTGGAGGCACCTTCCTCTCTCTGGGCCATGGTTTTAGCCAACAGCAGAGGCCATCTCCCATGTGCTCTGACTGATGGAAACATGCAGCTGCCCTGCTCTCAGGACTCTCTGCAACCCTTGATTCCAGGGACGGGCAGAGGAGGGCAAGTGACTGCCAGAGATTGTGGGGGCATTTTAGGAGAAGGCAAAACCAAAGCAGCTCTTGTAGCTGGAAGTGAGGGTGGAAACCCCCTTTAGAGACACAAGTAATCTAATTTACTTTAGCCCCCCTAGTTTGCAGAGGGAAGGAGCTGTGCGGGCAGTTTTGCAAGCACTTGTTGCTGTGGGCCCAGAGGCTGGAAGCCTGGCTGCTCCACTGCCCAGGTCTGCAAGGCTGTCTACCAAATGGGCCTGCAAGATAAGTCCAGGCACAAAGCTGCAGGTGCAACATCGAAGGCAGCTATTTCAAAATTACGCCCTAGGTCAAACCACAACATGCCCAAATGAAAACAGAAGATGCGAAGGGCATCCCAGCAGCATCAATCCCCGTACGCATGCTGCTAGGAGGAGTTAAAGGTTTTAAACCAGAATAGTTTTAACTCCCAGGCAATTAAATACAACAAGGGGAATATATAAGAAATCAGTGTAATAGATATGGGGTGTGCTCAGGCACACCAAATTTCCTTACACCAAGTGCTCATGTAGCTCCATCCAGGAGGAAAGAGAAGGACAAAGGTGCTCCCCTCACCATGCACCAGGCTGCGGCTGTAAAGGTTTGGCTCATGTAAAGATAAAACGATAACCAAAATATGGGCCGTCCAGAGCTCAGATTATCAGTCTTGGCAGGAGCAGCGTCAGGACTGCAACTGGCACAAGGGGTAAGGGCTGGAAGGGACAATGCAAATGCCACGGGGAGGCAAGAGCAGCCTCCTCCCAGTGCTGCACAGCAGTTTGGGGCTCACCTGCAAGCCCTCAGCCCCAGCACGGACCCCACCACCCATCAGGTTCCCCTCTGCCAGAGAGGCACTCAGACCCAGCAAGCACTACGCAGGCGGTCTGAGCCCAAAATACCTCTGTGAGCATCACCAACCCGACCAGATAGGAGAGGACGGAGACCAGCAGGATGAGGGTCTCCCGGCGGTTCTTCTTGCGGAAGATGGTGGGGTACATGTCCACGAGAGCTGTGACGAGGCTCTCCACGCAGACAAACTGCAAAGAGCAGAGATCCCACCTCAGTCAGCCCGTCCTGACCAGCTCCCCAGCCTCTCTGCCCCCACCTCAGCCAAGTTCAAGCCTGCCCCGAAGGGATGGTGGCTGTTGTCTGGCAGGGAATTGCCCTGCACATGCGCCTTTACCTGGCTGTCCAGTCCCAGCAAAACAACCATCAGGAAGAAGAAGCACGCCCAGAGCGGGGAGAAGGGCAGCATGACCACAGCCCGAGGGTAGGCGATGAATGCCAGGCCAGGCCCTGCGGGGAGAAGGGCTTTCAGAGCAGGCAGCGGCAGGGCACAGCTGGCGCAGACCCGCCTGGCCAAGGCACAGCTTGAAGCCATGCAGCCTCTCACTCCGGTTACACCGGCGCCGTGCGTGAAACCCAGGCTCCTCGGGAAGTGGAGGAGTCCAGCAGGAAGGGAGGGAAAGGAGACAGAGCAAGCTCTGGCTGCATCCCCATCGCAAGGGCTGGGAGCCAGGGAAAGCCTCTGAGCCCGGAGGAGCATGGCACAAGCCTGGGCGTAAGCCACGCAGGTAGCTCACCCCCACACCGAGGGGCAGCAGCTGCCTAACCCTTATAGGCATCAACCTCAAGATGTGGCCATTGCATCTTGATGTTTCGTGAGCGTGCATTTGTTTCTCTCTGGTTTGGGGAGGCAGAAAGCAGAGCTGCCCACCAGGATGGGAAACTGCAGCTGCAATGGGGTTTGCCCCAGGGTGGGTATCCTGTGGGCATGCTCCCCTTGCTGAGGGGGGGCCAAGCAGCAGCACCACCGCGGCCCCGTCCCACCGCAGCCCCACTCACCTGATTCGGCCACCTCGGCAATGGGCACACCCTGCTCTCCCGCCATGAAGCCCAGGATTGAGAAGATGGCAAAGCCGGCCACGAAGCTGGTGCCGCTGTTGAGGAAGCAGAGGGCCACGCAGTCCCTGGGAGGAGGGGGCACAGCATCAGCCAGGTGGGGGTCCAGGTATGAGCCATTCCCCATGGCAGCCCCCCAAGGCAGCACCTGCTTTCCCACCCCAGCCACCGTGTCCGCAGCAGGGCCTCTCTCCCAGCACCCTCACAGCTCAGCTCCGCACCAGGAGCTCCAGGTAGATATCCCAGGGTAGGCAACACAGCAGGGTCTCCCCCAGGGAAAGCCTTCTCCAAGCACAGCGTTAAGATGCATTTCACACCTAAGCTCATGAGATAGTCTTGCTACACACCTAAATGCCTGATTTTTGTCTTTTACCCTCTCTCTCCTGGTCCGTCCCGTAGCGGAGAGTACCAGAGATTATTTTTGTCTGAGAAGGGGGCATGTTTTTTTTCCTTAATAGATTCCTCAGACCCATTACAATCTTCTTGGGTTTTAGCACTACTAGATATCTCCTGACCCTCGCATTATGAGAAAAAGATGGACAGAGCCATCCAATTTATTTTCTCTGATCTATTGCCTTTTGTCTTTGTTTCATCTCGTTCTCATCCATCTACGCTTTAAACTAAGCATCTCTTATCTATCCAATTCCTTTTCACGCTCCAGTCTCCCTAGTCGTCTTGTGACTGCAACCCTGGGGACAACAATAACATTTGCAGCATCTTTCTGAGATATTCTGAACCAAACTGAACATACCCCTTCTGGCATTTAATGGCCCACTCTGACTTTATTAAATGCTACTCTGCAAATCCACTGTGAGGTTTTGTATCAGTCTTTAGGTATCTAGCATTCTGGGGGCCTCATGCCCCTCCCTGCATGCTAACTAAATCTACTCATGGTCTGCAACCATTTCTAGAGAGAAAGTACAGTTCACACAGAGCCCCTACACTGTACAAATTCAGATGATTCCTTCGAAAGCACAGCTCTTTGCATTGTCAAGGACGGCACAGCATGTTAACACCATCGGTCTGCCTTTGCACGTGGTTTCTAAGGCAGGAGGGACTGAAAGAAGCCTGCAGGATGTGTCCCTGTGAATCTCCTGGCTGGTAAGGAGGTTCACGCTCCACCAAGCTCAGCTAACCCAGTGGGAAGCCCGTGCCAGAACCTCCTTTCTCCAGTTGCTATAAACCACCTGCTCACCACACAGATTATATTCTCAGTCATTTTGTACAAATTCCCATTTATTTCAAATAGTTCCTCTTCCTTCTCAGTATTTCCCCCTCTTTCCCCTGGATGTATGCATGACAGGTCAAACTCTCCTTGGAAAGGCATGGGCTGGGAGGTGCTCTCCAGTCACCTGGCAGGTGGGAAGTGGTGTCGTGGCAGAAGGTAACATGGAGGGAATGGCCAGAGCAAAGAGGTGTCTCCGGATTTTCACCCGAAAGGAAGCCAGGGAGCCCTGATGATATCCCTTACTGTCCCAGAAAATGAAAAATGGTCTACGCCGTTTGGTGCCTTCTGGACTGCTGCCATATGAACAATGGTTCCTCCTGCCCGCATCCTTTTATCTTCCAGGTCACCAAAGGTTACACCTGGCCTGGGATAACTGAGTCGGGTACCGTGCTGGTGTCCCTCTGCCCTGTTAAAGCCTGATTCTATCTTCCTATGCAAATCAAGGCTGCAGAGCACAGGACCAACTCATTAAAAGTGGGTCCATGCCTGGGAACAGGCTGTCTTCAAGTCTGACACCAAAACTAAGAACAATTTCCCTAGCAAAGCCAAATAGCATAAAGGGTCTGTGTGCAAACAAGTGTCTCTCCCCTTTCTGTAGCACTCCCAGCTGCAGCTACGGAAGCTCTTTACAACCTTGCTTCTAAGCAGCCCCTGTCATCATCTTCATGCTACACATCTAGACTGGAGATGCAAAGGGCTAATGCCCAAAGACATGTGGCAGGCCAGAGACAGATCCATTATCTCTTCTTTTCCTACAGCTTTTTCTCTCAAAACTGCATCTGGGAGAAGAGACATGAAAAGGAAGAGGACTCCCAGCCCAGTTGCTGTTGGAGAGGCATCCCTACAGCAGGAGTGAACTTCGTCTAAGGTGAAGAGAGAGAAAGGTGCCAAACAAGGACCATGGAGCTAGTGGTCTGCCCAGACCTTCCATGGCAACAACCACAATTTTGAATTTAAAAGATGGTGGAAGAACCCAGTGCCAGGAGCAACACGGTCAGCAGAGAAAGGGTGGGAAGGGAGGTGAGTAGTTTTACCTAGAGGTGTCTTCTTCCACTTACACTAGCCTTTTACCCCGGGGGATGCAGCTCCAGATGCTGGATCTACAGCAAAATTAGTTTATTTTCACCTGACTACTTCAACTTGACAGCCTGATTCCATCTGGCAACCTGCCCCATCTCTATTCAAGGGCAGTTCAGCCCAGGGAGAGTATGCAAGAAACAGGAGTCATATCCGCAGGCTTATATGTAGACCATAGGTAGCACACAGAAACCCAGAGAACCGACAACTGTACAAGATGCTAGGTCCAAATGAACCTAGAAAGGATAAATCACAAGGTGAAAGGACTCCAGTCTAGAGCCATTAGACCTCACAGCTCTGTTTCCCCTGTGGCTACTCATCCACACACATAATAGGAGAGGTTGTGATGTCGGCTGGGGCCACAAAGCTGGTGAACAGGATCTGACTTTACTGGGTCTCAGCTGGTGTGGAAGAGGGGATTTGTTATTCATAGCATGGACAGAAAGTTCCCTTGGATAGAAAGCACAGAGAGCTGGATTTGGGGAGAGAAAACCTGGAAAAAGTTTTCTTATGCCTTTAGTAGAAACAGAAAACACAGCACTTCAAAAAGGCCAGTAGCCTCCAGCAGCTCCCCAGCCTATATGCACTGATGTTCAGAGAGGGGAAGGCTCTAGGCAGCAGAGCCGTGCTCCAGTTACCTGTAGCAGTTGTTATGGTATTTGTTATAGCTGCCCAGAGCTGTCAGGCATCCCAGACAAATTGCATACGAAAAGAAGATTTGAGTGCCTGCGTCCATCCAGACCTGCAAGGGAGATGCAAACACAGGTGAGAACACAAGGCCAGCATGGAGCACAGACACTGCACGAATGCAAAGAGACAGAGCCCCAGGGGCTGACATAACCAGCAGAAAGGCCAGTGATCAGGAGGTCAGCAATACCCAGCATTTAGACAAGCCTTTTCTAGGGGCACGTTACACAGTGCCAGGAATTACAGTGCTCAGTGAGGCACCCAGGGAGTGCTCAGAGTGACAAAGGGAAGGGATGCACCAGGACCACAACGTGGCAAAGCCACAGCACACACAGCTCTTCATCATCATCTCTTTCTTGCTTGGACAAATCTGCAGAGCGCTGTGACTCTCCGGAGCCTCCCAGCATTGAGACACCAAAAGAACGCTTTCCAAAAGAGCTGAAGGAGCCCTCTGCTAGCAAAGGATGGGGACTTGATTTGGGCAAGTCGGGTCTCGCACTGGTGGCACAGGTACATACAGCTTCTGGTGGTTGCCCTTCTCACCAAGACCTAATTTAAAGGCTCCAAAACTTAAAAGAAAATTAACTGGGGAGGTGAGGAGTATTAGAAATAAACAGAGTTGTTTGCAAAAGACAGCTCCTAAAAGAAAATACAAGAACTCTGTTAGTCCCATGAGGCACCTTTGAACTCTACTTCACTCTCACTGTCAATAACACATCCCAGTGCTCCGAGGCTGACATTTGTCAATGCCAAATTTGATCTGAAAGCCTAGCTGTGTGCAGTCACCAATGCAACCACTGCCACTGCCTTCTGCAGAGAACAGCAAAAGCAGGAACCAACAGTGAGAAATGAAGCAATGACAAAGATCATTAATTAAACCCTCTGTTTTCTAAGATCTTTCTTCCTAAGGGGTTTATAAAATAGAGATAAGACAATCATTCAGCCAATGCTGAAGGGTAGCCACATTCTAGAGACAAAAGAGAAGCTAGCCAGGAAAGAAAAGCAGAAGATAAGTATTACTGGGACATCTTTAATGAGAAAAGCCTCCATTTGGCTATACCCTCCTTCCCCAGAGTAGCAGTGCTGGTGAGCCTTTGGACAAACACCAGCCTTGCCCCAGGATCCTCTCTGAGAAGAACAGAAGTCAATAGAAAGCACCACAGTGGTTTTGATGACTCTGAATCACAACTGTACCTGTCAGCCAAGACCTCATGTCCTGAGGCAGTGGTCAGCTGGGCAGCACCTGCCTAATTGACCCTATTGCTCAGGTCACCCTCACCAAAGCATCGTTCTGCCTTTCCTCATCCATCCTGGCCAAAGAACAATCATGTGGCATGAGGTTTTGTTTCATATTTACCTCTTCTCCTTCCTAGGATGATGGGCTCCTAGGATGAAGGGATGTTATGTTGCCAATAGCTGTGATTTTCTGGAGGAAAATCTGTTTTTAGCTCAAGGGACAGCTGCACAGAACAAATCCTCTCCTTGCCCACTGCTACAAGACCCAGCAGCACAGTCCAGATGGAGAGAAATCAAAGATCTGCTAGGGCTAGATTTGATGAGACTGCTCTCCCTGATTGTCTTGCAAGCAGCTTCAGCCACACCACCTTCTCTTCGGCCCATGAAAACCCTGTTCACAATTTCACAGGGAGTCAGATCAAATCTCTGATTTATAGAATGGGAAGGGACAGATGATGAAGTGGGACTGAGACAGATAGTTCTGGGCACTGGGACATTGAAAAGTAATTTACCTCTGTGTATTTTACTCTTTTTGGAGGAGCTGCATGGAGAAGTGGGTTTAGAGTGCAGACTATTAGTTAGTTTTTGCATTTCAAAAAGATTAGAAAAAAAATCCAAGCCCTTTTTATAATTGATTCCTAAAGCATCCACTGTGCTTGTGGGCAGTAAGGGCACAGCTTTCACTTTTCAGCTACTTTTTAGGCACAGCAAGGCACACCGGTGAGCTGGACCAGCTGATATCTTTGCATCAATAATTTAAGCATCTTTTCACAGATCAGGGTGAAACATGGTTTTGGGTTTGCTTTTTATTTTTCTGTTCATTGCTAGAGCTCTGTTTTTTCATCAAATTCAAGCTTGAATCACATCACACCCTTTTACGGGTTTTGGAGCCCTTGTAGTTTAATTTGTCAAGATAACAAGGCTTTTGCCATCAAACTGCCTACCCCACGCTTGCCATAACATTGTACCCAGTTGACAAGTTTCAACCATATTTAACAGTTACTAGAAATCTCAAGGATATCAACTACTTATGAAGTTCACAACAGCCAGGGAACAGGAAAAAGACAGGAACTCAGTGTCCCCACTGAGTAAAAAGCTACAGGGAGGAAGAGTCAACCAGTGTTAAAGATCAGATAAATCACACAAGCAAGAGACGTGAGAAATATCCCAGGGGCAGGAAAAGAACTGGTGCTTCACCAGCCATGGTAGAAGCCAAATATCAAGACACCGAGCTTCATTAGCTCTGTGGCCTATGAAGCGCCTCATTTCTAAAACCCAGTGATATCCTTGACCGTGCAGCAGGGACTAGCATGGGGTCTGTGGGCTGTCCACTCTGCTGCCTGCTCTGCCCAACACAATACCCGTGGGGTGAACATTGGGCTGTGTGGGAGCCCAGCCCCAAAGGGATGTCTTTAGGGAATACAGGACCTGCCTTAGCAGATGCTCTCATTTGAAGCAAGGCAGCCTGTGGCTGAAACGGTAAATAAAGCTAAGCCTGGCTTGCAGAGCTTATGATCCTACTTAGTCAGCGTGACTGTGAGCACCAGCTCGGCTGTACACACTTTATTTCTCATTTTAAAAGGTTACTGCAGCTCTTGGGCCAAAGACTAAGCCACCTTTGTGTCCTTCCCAGCCCCCTGGCAGTTCCCAGATTGCTTGGGGGTCAATGAACTGCAACAAGGCTGATGCCATGGGTGCTCCTGACCCACTAGTGATATATCTGAGCACCGGCAGCAACTCCCAGGATTGCAGGATCACTGGGGTCGGAAGGAGCCTCAGCCCATCTGTGGCCCAGCCTGCTCCTCAAACCCCTTACGAGAAGTACCACTGCCCACACAGCCCCATGGACTCACGGGGGCTACACAGACTACTTGCTTCAGAAAACAGCAATCCAAATCTTCCCTCCCCGACCTGCTGCCTGTGCTCATTTCTCTCCCTGCAGTGACTCAGAGAAATGTTTTTTTTCAGTCTTTCCAAGACCCCCCTTTCCCTCCTCTGCTGCTGATCAACAGACTCTCATTATTTTAACATTTCCACTCTGACTAAACGGGCTCGCTGGAGTCAGGCAGGGCTCTCTTTCCCCTGCACATAAAAACATGCTGCTGCTCTCTGGTCACTGCTCCCAAAGAGACTGGTAAAGTTTATCCTGTTCAGATTTCACTGGCACATTGGCAGCATGGGTATTTTGATTTGATTGCTGTCTCCAGTTTTCTAAGCCATCCAGTTTATTTAATTCATAATTCAATTTCCTTGAACATGTTGTTTACTCCAGTTTGTAATAACCTCTTACTCTCTGTTTTTAGCCAAAGCCTTCACACCTGAGCTGCAGTTATCCAAGATGGTTATGGCCTATAAGAGGACATATTCCTTCAGCCCTTAATTTTCTCAGCAATATTTGCTTTATTACATGTACTGGAATTTAATAGCCCCCTGTACTGAAACAGGTCCTTCCTTGGGAAGATCTCCCAGCACTTACAAATAACAGTAAAGACCATTTTCAAGCAAAATGTTATTGAACCCCAGTGTATGTCATACATCAAACACAGGTGCCACACTGAGAAGCGCAAAACTGTCCCCATCAGCAAGCAGAGACGATACAGCACCAAGTGGGTACGTGCTGCACGGAGGGTCACACTCGGTGTCATGCAGAGCAGAGAGCAAAGACCACCCAAGTCTTGAGCTGCAGTTCAACCAGCATTTCCGTCGCACCCAGCATCACATCTCATGGCTCAGCCTGTGGCACTGGTGCTGCCCACCAGCCACCGGCTGCACCGTGCAAACGCATCGCTTCAGCCCAGCCTTACAAGGGGAGATCTTGATTTCTAAGATTTCACCTCAAGACGCCCAGGGCACCTTTACCAGATTATTGCCTTACCCGCTTCATTCAGGACTGGCCCACAGGCCCCAGCCCAAAGACCCAGTCCACGTCCCGTCACACTGCAGTGGCACAGGGCTGTGCAGCCCCGGGGCCATGCTGCAAATAGCCCACCACCGTGCTGCGCAGCCCAAGCCAACGCTTTCCTTTGTCCTCATTTGCCCCAGGAAAGAGGACATAGGGAACGAATCACTGCCATTTACTCAAAGCATTCCCAGTCCTTCTGCCCACCCTACGTCCTGCCAAACATCACGTTCCTAGCTCCAAGCCCCAGCTGTCCGGAAAATACATCCTCGGACTCCTTGAGAGTGGGGGACGGGGGTTTTGTTCCCTGGTTAAACTCCCTGTGCCAGCACTCAGGGCCCCCATAACGCCCTGACCCCATGTAGCCCCCGCACCTTGGGGCAGCCGCTGACCCACAGGGATGTTTTACACCCAGGGAGCCCTCCCACTGCTGGGTTTCTTTAAACACCACAAGAAAACAAACAGGTTTCTTGCTCATCCCGAAGAGCACAGCTGCCTGCCCCAGGGTGGTGCAGAGGGGCGCGGGATGCTCCTTGCTGGCTGGGAAGCCGGGCTTTACGGTCCTCCCTGCCCTGCTGCTTGTGGGCGGACAGAAGGACAGCTTCATTCCTTCCTGCTATGTCAGCGCTGAGATCAGACTCAGCAGGGCTGTGCGGCCGCGGCCGGCCAGCCACGCGGGTCCCACGCCGGCAGGGCTGGTGAGAGGCGTGGGAGGAGGAGGAGGAGGAAGCGCCGCAAGGTAAATACAGCTGTGGGTCACCCCACGAGCAGGGACTGCTCCCCCAAGGCGGAGGAGAGGACTGCCAGAGCTCCCTCCCTGCTGCCCGGTGCCTGCCCTCCATCCCCCAGGTGAGGACAGCAGCGGTGCCCGGGCTCGCAGACCCTCTGCAGACCCTCTGCCGGGGCTGGGGGGCACGGGGCAAGCGCACATCCACGCACGGGCGCAGCGGGTCGCCCTCCGGCACGAAAACAAACACGCTCGCCTTCAGAAAGGGTAAGCGGGGGGCCGGCAACAGCACAAACCAAGCGCACGGGGTCGAGTTAAAGGCTTGCTGGGAAAAAAATAAATACGGGGAACAAATAATATTTAGCAGGCCCACAGTCACCCTCCCGTCTTGCTGGGAAGCAGCAGCTCTCGCTGGCCACGGAGCAGCAGCAGGAGGGGCCTGAATTTGGAGAGGATCTCGGGGCTCTGACCCCTTCCCCAGCACGGCTACGGGGACCCGTGGTTAACCCGGCAGGTCACAGCCCTGCAAGATGCGTGCACCTCCTGTCCTCCCTGTGGTGGACGCCGCCTCAGCAGTGAGAGCTGCTCTGGTGCAAACCGTGAGCCAGAGCCCAGCAGGCTCCCTCGCCAGCCACAGGCACAGCGGCAGCTCCCCAAAATGCTGGAGGCATCTTCATCTCTTGCCTCCCCTTCCTGCCACATCGTCGGGGAAGTAGGAGCCTGTGGGGACCCTGCCAGGGGCAAATGCCGCTCCAGAAAGCAACCACCACGGGTGCGAGAAAACAAGAGGGACGTAGGGAAGGTTATTTGAAAAGTAGTGCAGGTGAGAGAGGGAGAGACAACAAGAAGAAGAGGTTGGATGGAGGTGACGCTCTGAATTCAGCTGCACAGAGCAAGTCAGGGTGCCTCGGCACGGCGCTGTGCAGGGCTGGGTGTCCGGCGTGGCAGTGGGGACTTCTTACGGGGTGTCTGCAGAGCTGTGGGTCCTCTGCAGACCCTCAGCACCGCCGGTGCTTCCCTGCCCCCAGAACCAGGGGCACAGTCCCCACCAGCGCCTCCTGCAACTCTGGGGCAGATGGAAAGCAGCTCGTCACAGGGAGTGCTTAGTTCTTCCTTCATATAAAGACTGGATAAAGTACAAGCACATACAGCAAGGTGGTGGGTTTTCTGGAAATTTTCAAGAGGAAAACAAGAGTGGGAGATTTTGAAAAACATTCGCTGCTTTTCCAGAGACAGATATGCTCAGAAGCTGCTGAATTTAACTCCTCTATTCTCTCTCATTAAATCTAATGAAATTTAGCTAAATTCACTTGAGACTTGATACCAGAGTGAAAGGACATTGTTACATTTCTTCTCTTTAAAGCAAACCCAAACACACAGCTGGCACTTTCTGCATCAAGTCCATCAGTACTTTCTTTAAATCTTTCTATTAAAACGGTGCCTGGTTGTGGTATGAAAGCACCAAGTGACAGAGAGCCTGCCAGCGCCTGAGAAAAGTTCTTCTAATGACATTTCCCACACTTAAACCTTATTTCTACTTTGAATTCTTCTTGTTTCAGCTTCCTGCTAGTGTATCACACTGTGCGTCCCTCTCCTTAATCACATCTGTAAATCCCCAGCGTTATCTACGGAAATAAACAATTGATAAAATTGCCGCAAAGATAATTGCAAAGGCTGGAGTGATTAAACACGGAAGTGGTGAACAACCCGGAGACCCCCTTTCGGTTAAAACACATCCCACACTACAAAATAAGTAGGAACCTTCTAGAGCACAGAAAATGCAGTCAAGGAGGTGGAAGAAAATTTGGACCTATTAATGGCTGGCATGCTAATATCATAATACTAAATATTATACAAAGGAAAAACAAACTATGGGGTTGCTTTTTTGAATTTTTTTAGTTTGGGGGCATACAAAACAGATGATCTCTGGCAGTTTTGCTGTTATCTGCTTGCATTTGAGCAAAACTGGACTTTATTATTCAAAACTTCTGTTTGGCACTTTCTTTGTACAGTCTGATCTACCTATCAACTGCATTTTATTTACCATTTTAATTATAAGCATTTCATAGATTTAGAAAATGAAGGTGCCGGAAGATTTAGGGCACCGTAGACTTCATGGCCAGAAGAGACCACCATCCATCAGTGAGTCTGAACTCTCCTAGGCAGGATTTCCCAGTTTTGTCCAAGGTCATTTGGCAGGTGAAAAGCAATGATCTCCACACACCAGTCAGATATTCTGACACTTAATCACATCTCGGCTGCTGCAGCTCCCCTGGTAGAATCTGCTAAATAATTCATCCCCTCTTTTCACCTAGTTTTTCATAGACACTAAAGGAGTTTTGATTTTGTTCCCTTGTATATAGTTTGCCCTTTGTTTAAACCTCCCCTTGAAACGCCTTATCATAAGGCTCAGATGGAAGTGGGTATTTTTAATATTTTTAATTTTTTTTTTTTTAATTTCCAGAATCCCTTCCCAGGCACTATGGAGTCTTTCATTTTTCCGGGCAGTGCAGGATTGCGGGTAAACAATTACAGCTCGCCGTCCTATGAGTGCAAATCAATTATAATTGACTTGGCCCCGATGGGCTGGCAGGACTCACGCTGTCCCTGCACAGAGAGAGGGGGCCACAGCCGCACACGTGTGGGCCCTGGGGCACTAACCCTTCCCTTCCCTCTCTGGTGGGAAAACATGGGAGAAACCCTGAGCCCTGCCACTTGGCTTGGTAGGCTGCTTAAAGGACACGGGAGGAAGGCAACCGCTGTTACTCACTCCTGCTTTTCTCCTGCAGGAGTGAAGCGTTAATCGGGGAATGATGGAGTCGGGGAGGGAGGAGCCAGTTTTCCTCCCCCACTGGAGGATAAGCCATCCTCTTGCTCTGAAGGGTTACTCTGCCTTTCCACCAGCACATTAGCATTTTCCGGGCTGGAAGGAAGCTGTACTTCTAAAGCTCAGGCTGTAATTGGAAAAGTTTGCCAGGACGGACCTAATAAGGACACAGCTAGTACCAGCAAAACCATGCCATGCCTGAAGTGGTTTGATTCAGTCCCCTGGGTGACACAGCCACAGTAACAACAGGACTTTTCATAAGTGAATGAGCACCATTTGAAAATGTTATTTCCTTTTAGAAGTCTCTTGCACCTGATCAGCATGAATGGAGCCACAAACACAGACCTGTCCTCGCCCCCTTCCAAGCCTTGCTGCACCTTCACATCAAGGAGCAGCTGTCCTACCCACCTCCTGTCCACAGACAAACCAAGCCAGCAGGAGAGCAGCCAACACTGTAAAACAAGGATTTTCACTCCCTGCTCAGACACAGCCTTGACAAGAGAGTGACTTCCAGAAAGCTGAGGAGACTCTCCAAGTCCTTCCCATGATAAAAACCAGACTGCCTGGAGCTGGAAACCGGACACTCATGTTTAGCTCCCCGGATCGGAAGCCATAAGTCAAATTGACTTGCACAGAGCCACGCTGCACCAGTGGCACAGGCGAGTCCTGGGGATGCCCAGTGGCCCCTGACACGCTGCTACCCTCACCCAGAGGGAACAGGGATCCTCTCTTCTCCATCAGGGAGGGCAGAATCAGTCGGAGACATACCTCCCCCAGCACTTATGCCCTCGTTTCCAAAATTAATAACCAAGACAGCAGTGGGACTAGACCAGAAAGAGTTAATGGGGTTATGAAGGGTTTTGCTGGCCTATTTTCCAGGCAGGCACCCTTTAATCTCCTTTGGAAACACCTTCACACAAAGGCTGGTACAGCAGCTCAGCTGGAGCCAGGATTTAACGTGGAAGAACTTGTCCCAAAGAGCTTAAAAGCAGCAGTAGGGTGCTGACCCTCCCATCAGACAGGCAGGAATTTCCCACCGGGGACTGGGAGGCAAGGAGGCCAGCCGGGTCCCAGGGAAATGCTGCAGCATGGCATGGCTCCTGCCATCCATGCAGCCAGCGTGCTTCCCAGGGAAGCCGGAGCAAGAACACCAGGGCAGGGCCAGCACAGTGCAGAGCAGCAACCCATGCGCCGGCTGCCTCCGCAGCAGAAGAGTCTCCCCAGGAAAGCAGAGGGGACAGCTGGCACCACTTGTGATGAAGGGTTAAATCCCACTGCCAGTACCCGCAGGTGATTCAGACCCAGCTCAGACTAGAAAATAAGGTAAGAGCACACAGGTGAAGGCCAAGGGTGCTCTGGGGACCATCAGAGTAGGAGCCAATATTACAGTCCTGCCTCATGCCCACAGAGGGGAAAATGAGGAGACAGAAAGAAGAAATCAGAGGAAAGAGACTGAGAAAAGGAAAAGGAAGAGGACAGCCACAGGCATCCATGCAAGCACAGCTCAGCCATTTGTTCCCCACTCCATCTTACCTGGGGGTCCCCAAGGCGAGTGAGGTCTGGATAAAGGTAAAACAGAATTCCCTGGGATGCCCCGGGCAGGGAGACTCCCCTGATCAGCAGAACAACCAGCATGAGATATGGGAACGTGGCCGTGAAATACACCACCTGGGAGGAGGACAAAGGGACAAGCATGAGAGAGCAGCATGGGCGGGAGCACGCAGCACCAGCCGGCAGCACAGCACCCACCCCCGGGGTGGGGCAGATGGGCAGCAGCAGGGGACAGGTCAGGCTGCCCCACCGAGCATCTTGCTATCACCTGCAGTAGAAAGAAAAGGATTTTAAAATGCCCAGGGAACTTGTGACGTGCCATGGTGTGTCTGGAGCCAGAGAAAACCTTTCTAGTCCTAAGAGCGATCCAGACCCTGAGCCAGGCTGTCACCAGGCTGGAGTCAGAGTGGCTCCACTGAAGTCAGAGGTGCGATATCTAAGTGCATCAGTGAAGGAGCTGCCCCCAGTATCCACCTGCACATCCCTACCTCAAATACAAGCACGAGTCACACACAGAAAGTCTCTTCTCAGCAACACTTAGTGGCAAGGGTGAAGAGGTGCACAGAGAAGAGACACATGCTAAAACGTGATGGCTACCAAAGGACCACCAGGGACAACACTGGTTGTCCCCAGCTCAGGGCTGGCACTGGCAACTGGCTTGTGCCCACCACTCCCCACTGCAGTGACTCGCAGCTGCTGCCTCTGACTGACCCCTGTTCAAATACCCAGCGTGGGCACTTGAGGCAGAGCAGGGCAGTGCGTCTCCGACTTGCCATCAAGGACTCAGACCCAGCCAGGAGCTTTAGCTTCTGTCCTTTTGCTTGTTGTAAAAAACACCCCTAGCCCCATAACCAACACAGACCTACTCGGGTAGGGTTGAAATCCCTTCCTCTAGCAAAGGAGCTGTGTCCCCTGGGGGAAAGCTGCAGGCCATGATCAGCTAATCCTTTCAGGGACTCCACGTCTGGTAAATATAACATTCAATGTGGGGATTACTAGGGTACTTTCGGGACTGTTCAGGCTAATTGTTGTAGCGTGCTACAGCAACACCATGCTGTGGTCTGTGTTTCCCAGAAAAACAACCCAATATCAAGGGCTGATGCAGCCTCCCCAGCAATTCACGTAGTGTCATTAATCCCTTTGCATTGCTCCCACACCTTCAAGACTTATTGACTGCCTTGAAAAAAGTTGTTCAGTCTATAGTATCACGCTAGGCCAAAAAAGTAATGTTGCTCCTTCAGGTTTTTCCTGTGTGGACATGCTGAGTGAGGATTTACATCAGCACGCTTCACCTGAATGCTACCCTACAGCTCTTTTCTCAGCTTGGGCAGTTACGCACCAGAGAGCTAAAGCTCATCTCTGGAGGAACGGCAATATGTAATGAAGTGAAATGATCTATTTCTCATGCCTTCCCATCCATCCAAAATGTAGTGATTAAAAATCCACCTAAAGCCCACCATGCCTGAGTGGGGACCGGAGGCTTTGCCACAGCTATAGCAGTTTCTGCCTTAGAAGAGGTCTTACTAAGAATGAGTGTATGATTTCCTTGGACAGTACGGCCACCCTCGCTCTGTCCCTAGGTAATCCTTATGATCTGAGTAGTGATTCAAAAAGAGATCCACTCTGATGTACTCCATCTGAATAAAGCAATGTCCAAAGCATCTGACGCTACAACATGAGTTCTCCTGTAAGTCAAGATATACGCTCCTTGGTGATTCAGTTTTATAATGCGGAAGGACAGAAGGATTTGAGAGGTATCCCACCCTTGAAAAACCACACTACTAAATTATCATCTCTGCCTGCAGCTCCAGGTTTTCTATGCATTTCGTGTGCCCTGCTCTATATATCACGGCCGTCTTGGGTAATGCCACAGAGGTCGGTGAAAAACACCTCCTTGCTGGGGCTTATGATTGCCTGACATGTCTGTGTGAGCAGATCCATCCATATCCTTCTGAATCTGCATCCTGAACACTGAAGGAACCCAGGGACAGCATCCTTCAACACAGGCAAACACCATCATTCATTTTGTTCTCAAATTTTTGAGGAGTCTCTGATTTAGAGCTTTTCCCTGACAGTTAATCAAATCTCTGCAGGTCCTGCGAGTTTAACAATCATCCCTGTATTTACCACACAACCAAATTCTTCCTTCAGGAAATGACAAGGTGCAAGTCTAATCTTTTTCAGCTCATGAAAGCAAGATTAAAAACAAAAATCATAAAAACAACCCATTGCCTTTGGACCCTAGTGCACGTTCTTCCAGGATGCCAGTTTCCACATTCTTGGCTGGATCTCTACATAACATCAGTTTTAGGCTCTCAGAACACAAACTGGTAGCTGTCCCGCATATGATTTGGATTCACATTTTGGTAACTTCCTATGTGCCTTAGAGCCTGTGCAAATTAGTGCATTAAGCTTTTCACTCAACAGTCACTCACATCTGCACTGAGACCAGAGGCTTGAATTTGGAGAATATTTTGCTGGATTAAGGGTGCCAAACTTCTATCTAACAACAGGAACATCTGGATTCAATGAGATATTACTCAACGCTTGGCTCAGACCCAATCTTTTTATTTCTCGGGCATTGTTAGCACTAACTACATCACTAGGAACCTTGCCGGGATCAGTGTGATCGTTCTGTCACATGCTGGTCAACAACATCCAGGGTTTTATTTGAATCTGATCCACATGCCTCGGCAAAGTGGTTCCATCTGTGACAACCTCCTGCATCTGTGAGGGCTCCTCAGGGACAAGCAGTCCCCACATCGGAGGATGCAAACTGCTGCTGCTGTTATGAGTAGGGTGATTTCAGCCCATAGTGTTTGCATCTCCACAGGCAAATCCCCAGACTAAGGTATATCTCTTCCCCAATGGGACTGTATTCCCGCAGACATTATTTTAGATGGATTATCAAATATGCAGAGGGCTGATAAAACTATGGACATAGTTGTTTTACTGAAAGAAGGTTTCTGTTTTCAAGGAGAGATCTCACCATCGCTAGTCCTTTTTGCTAAAAATCACTTGCATTTAACCTAGAACTTATATCTAAAATAGATTGAATTTGTTCTCAGCACTTCCCACACTATGTTTGCTGTATCTTAGTATCATATTTGCTGTTATTATACTGCCTCTGCTTTCTTTTTACCAGGCCACCACAGCAAGCCGTTGCTCTTTTCTTCTAATTTTACTCCATGGAAACCAGAAAACATCATCTCTGCAAGCTGCTTGATTTCACCGTCATGTTTCATAATCCCAGATCATTCTGGAAGCAAGAGATACTGTGAACATCCATGCCATCAACTTGATGGAAATGGACGCAGCTAAAATTTACACCCCATCACACATGATGTGTTGTTCAAAGCATGCTGAGAAGACACCATTTAGACAACATACTAAACCTTTTCATTTCCATCTGTTCTTGCTGGCTCCAGAAAAAGCTGGCTGGGAACAGGTCAGGAGGCAGTAGGAGAAACTAAGTAATGGGGTCAGTGTAAATGACAGTGGCACACTCTGCAACAGAGGGAGCATGAGATGGAGCTGGATGGTCACACCAACCCTTCCCAGAAGCATTCAAAGAAATACCTCTGTGGTGACCAGTGTGGGGAAAAAAAAAAGAAGACTTTTATTCCTGGGCAATATGAGCAACTCTAGGAAGAGTCGAGACAAACAAAAAAAAAAAAAATCCCCATGAGGCAGAGAGCGTTGAGGCCATCAGAATTACCTTTGTTACTATCTAATGAACTTGAAGATTTTCCAGCTGCACTTGCCAGCAGAGGCAAAGACATGCTGCTGGCTCACACTGTGGCAGGAGGGAAGGGGACATGCAACCACCCCATAAATAGGAAGACTTCAGGGTCTCCTGGGCCTTTGAATGGAGAGGGACCAGATGGGGATATACATCTTGGAAGTTAATGCTCTGAGATGTCTCAGCGCTCCCGTCCTTTCCTACCCAAAACACAGAGCCTGGCTTGCAGTCCTACTGCAAGATGAACCCCACAGGCTCCTGCCAGCTTATTCAGAGGGTGATTCCCAGGGGATCCCCTAGGACCTCTCTGAACGTACAACAGGTAAGTAGATCAAGTGCTCCAGCTTGATCTGAACCAAGAGGGAAGAGGCTTGATCTGAACCAAGGACTCACCTTGCCTGTGGACTTGACCCCTTTCCAGATGCAGAAGTAGCAGATGATCCACGCCAGCAGGAGACACAGAGCCAGCTCCCAGCGCAGGCTGCCCAGGTGCTGGATGCCATTGGAAATCTTTAGTACTCTCCTCCTGCATTGGGGGGAAGCAAAGGAACATCCAGGTGTCACTGATGTTGGCCACTAACGTTTCCAACGTCATGCTGGTTCTCACCACACCTCCACAGCACCTGATGGCTTTGGGGAGAAGAGCTGTCTTACTGAGAAGGCCCAGTTCTGAGCTGCAAGCCTCAGGGGAATCAAGCAGCGCTCCCCTCTTCAAAGTACCACCAGCCTGGCAGATCACACATGGACGCTTGCTTCTATGCTCGCTCCAATGCTGGCCTGTTGAGCCAAGACATTTCTTCTCGTGCCCTCCTCCCACCCTTCATCTGTCTTGTCCTTTAGGGTAAGAGGTCTCTCTCTGCAAGAACGTGCAGCATTTTGCAGACGTAAGCTCTGCCCAGGCCTTTTTCATGTACATTACAAAGTTCACCTACATTTCTGACCTGCTTCAAACCTCAAAGTGAATGGTACATTGCACTTACCACGCAGAATCCATCAGGACCACCCAAGAAACAATGCTGTCCAGCCCCTTCGCCATAGCATACTTCTGTCTTTAGGAGCAGCTACGTATTTCACCTCAGGACCCAGAGCAGCATAGCAACCATGACTAAGACCCAATCAAGACCACAATAATCCCCATTGCGCAGTTGAAAGAGGCCACCTTGGGTATCCTCCTTCAGTCAGTGTGGAGATAGGATCCTGAGCCAGATGGTCCTCGGTTCCGCTAAGGTCTTAGGGTCTCACCCTGGCCATATAGGAACTTTCTGCATCACGTGTGTGTCAAATCTTCCTCATTGCTTACAGAAGTACGGATTCACACACCTCCTTCTCCTACACCGCACAGATGGATCCGAGTGTGAAACACTATGGTGCAGTCCCAAAACCCCAAGCCTGAGACAGGCAGAGAGGGACATGCACCACCCTGGCACCCAGCAGCAATGACCCCACCCTGCCACAAAAGACAGCAATTATCCCAAAATAAAGGTCATGCTCCTGGAGAACAGCAGTCTAGGACACACTTCCTCCTTTCCTGCCCCACAGCCTCCTGGCAGATTGAGAGGATGAGAGGGGTTGGGAAAATTTGCTCTGCTCTGCCAGATCTATTTCGTCACGTTGCTCTTTCCTTGCTTCTAAGGACATGGACTCTTGTAACCAGTGGGGAGAGGGTGCCAGCAGACCGTAACTAACTGGGCACTGTACTGCAGCCAGAGGAGTCCCCAGAAGCATGCCATCAGCACACTGGCAGGTCAGTACTTCTCAAAGAAATGGCGGCCTCCTACCTCACCGCTCAGGGAGGGCAGGAGCAGATGCTGCATCGGAAGCAATGGACAGTGGAAATTTCCAGTCCCGTGTGCCAGTTCCCCAGGAACACAGGGGTGGTCACAGCAGCGATGAAGCAGTGTAAGGCAGGCCACCATCTAATCACACGTGAGCAGCAGGCAGAGGGAGAATGCAGGCTCAGGCAGCACGCAGGGGACAAAGAACGTTTAAAAACTTTGGAATTTAACAACAGCATCCCTGTGCTGGGCCAGGGCTGTCCCGGCGGTACTGTGCGCTCCATGCACTGACAGCACCAGCAGCGCTGCAGAGGGCAGAGCCCTCCATCCATCTAAAGGCACAAGGGAAATCCATGGTGGCAGCAGAGGCGTCACTTGCACAGCCTGTTAGCCAGGGCTCGGCGCGTAACTGTCCCTGTTCTCCCAGGAGATGCTGAGGATCATCAGAGAACCCTCGCTAACAGGCCTATGGCCTCATGCCAGAAATAAAGCTACTCTGTACCTCAGGGTAGCTAACACAAGGGGAGAAAACAATGAGAATGAGGGAGCAAATTTCACCATGAAGTGAGTTGACACCAGCACTTCATTTTGACTTTTGCGAACTTCTCCCCTCCCCTTGCATATTAGTCACTCTAAAGTGAAAACATCACTTCTTTTTCTACTTTTAAGATGAAGGCTAGCCCACATACAAAAAGTCACTATCCACCATGCCAGAGCCTCCCGGGAACATGCTGGTACCATACAGTAGCACAGATTCAAAAGAAAGATCACCTACTGCATCACCAGTGTGAACTCACCACAGGGCTTTAAGGCCTCCTCTTCAACAGCTGAACACGCTACAGCTTGCAAAACACGCAGACAAAAATCCATCACAGAGCTGCCGCTTTGTGGATCACAACAGACATCACCCTCCTCCCACCTATAGTCTTGGCACCCGTGTCCCAAGCGTGGTGACACTGGATGCAGCCACCAGGCAGGTCAACAACTGCATGGGGCGGACTGCTCTAAACAGAACAAGAGCAACGGATAATCCAGCAGATATTTAAACTGCAATCCAAACCATAGGGTAGTGGCCCTGAGTGAGTGCCATTAATTTTATTTTATTTTATTGAGATTTGCACTATGGGTAAGTCTGAGCCAAAGCTGCAGGATGGGGAACATGCAGCCAATTCACCTATGTTGCAGGAGGAAACAACTGTATAAGGAAGTTCACAGCTGGTAATGAAGAACAAAGGAGGAGGTAGGGAGAGGAGCAACACAAATGGAGAAAAGGAGAATTCAACAGCAGAGGAGGAATAAGGGAGAAAAAGACAATAAACAAAACATCAAGGACCAAAGGAAGCAAAGCATTGGTGAGGTAAGGTCTTGCACAGTCAGCTAGCCATCGCTGAGGTCAGTGAGACCGAGAAGCCCAAAAGGTCCAGAGGGACAGAAATGCATCATCAGAGAAGGACAAAATCAGATGGCTCTGAGACACGCCAGCACAGCTCCAGACAAACACCAGAGCTCAGCAATGTTACCCTCACTGACGGCACTGCCCCTGAGAGCCTTCACCCTAGCCTGCCCAGCTTTATGTCTCTCATGTCCTCTTTTGGCAACAATGGGTTAATAGGAAGTGCCACTGCAGGGTTTGTTCCTTGCCCAGGGAAGGTATGTCCTGGAGGAAAGGGAGGGTACAGGCCTATCCTTTACTTACTCCCAGAACTCGATGACAGGGGAGGTGGCATTTTCGTTGGTCACATTGAACGTTGAGTTTGCCTTCTGGAGTTCCATGCAGTTCCCTGTGGGAGAGGCCCAGGGAGAGAGGGAGCGTTAGTAGCAGTGGCTGGAGTACTGGAGGATCTGAAAAATCCCTCCCTTTCCATCCACAGTGTCAACTCTCATTGACATTAACTCTCAGGCAAATTTTGTGTAGTCCCAAAAATGCACAAAAGCAGTCCCCTTTGGGGTAAGTCTGGCAAGAAACCTAGGACAATTAAGACAATAGCATTTAATTTTTTCTTCTAGTGGGTACAGTGAGCAGTCCTGACCAGCACTGGGTCTATGGCTAACACGCAGCACAGTATGACTAGAAGATGCCAAGAAGGAAGGTGCCCATGGTGGCTGGAGCCCAGAGCAGGAGCCACTGGGGAGGCCACCACTGCACAGCCCTGGCCGGGTGCTGCCAGTGGTTGGGCAGTGCCAGCACTGCTGCTCTCTAGCAAAGACCCAGATCAACCGAGCCTCTTCCCCAAAAGCACCAGCATCACTGCAGTGACCCAGTACTCCCCTCCCCTGTGACCAGCAGTCCCACGCAAGCAGGGGCGAGACACTCTCCTGAGGTTTGGCCCTGGGCAGCAGCAGGTTTCTCTCAGCCCCGAGCCAGTGGAGGACTAAGGGAGGGCTCTGCACCCACCTGTGTTCCACTCGTGGTCACAGCTGCCCCAAGGGAGGTCAATAGTGAATGAACTGAAGAGATAAAACAAGGCCCAGGCCAGGACAATGATGTAGTAGAAGTTCAGCAGTACAACGATGACCTGCGAGGCGTAGCCAATTCCTGCAGAAAGTGAGCCCCAAAGGCAAGTGACCCACACGCCAGAGGACAGGAACAGGACTCCCCTTGGGAGGTGCTCACCCAACGTTTTCATCTGATGCCCCACATTTTGGCTGTGCTAGTGGATAAATGCCACCGAGGTACCTACCAGAAGCATCATCCCCTCCCCAAAGGCCACCATGCTGCATCAGCAGAGGTCCAAACAGGGGCATCAGGGATCTCCTCTTCCTACCACCCCACCACAGTCTTCCCTGATGAAAGGGTGGCAAGGGGAGGGAGTCTGGGCAGGGGATGGGCAGATTATGGTTGGAAAACTACCCAAAGGGACAAAAACATATGACCTCTACCTGCCGAATAACACCTCTTCTACCAAAATTCAGTTTTTATTTTGTCCACTCATCCTTCTTCACTGTTTGGGCAGCTTTTGTATTAACGCCATTCACCTTCTCTGGGAGGTGCTGGAGGAGCATCTGAAGGTTTTGATACATGGAGAGGAGGCAACTGAGACTTTCAGAGAAATCATGGAAAGTGGCTTGAGGCTGAATGACTGTGCTGAAACAGTGCTAGAAGTGGATCTGACTGCTAACAATTTATTAAGACAGCTGACACCTTCCATCACTAAGGTTTTAAGCCATCTACAAACTCAGGAAAATGGCATAGCATTGACTTAAAAAAATAGTAGCATGTTTTAGGTTCTTTATAACCTCTAGAAGCATTTTCATTGTTTAGCTCTTGCAGTACAACCTTGAGTGGGAACAAAGCTCCTGGCCAGGGCCGTGGCAACGAATAAGGCGGTCAGGACACAACGTAATGATGGGAACTGCCTGGTTGGAAAGGCGATCAATTTTTCCAGTGTAATTTTCGAAAAAGGGCAGCTGGTGGCCCTTGGAGGCTGGGATCCCCAGGGGTGGGCAAAAGATGTGTGGAGGTATGTAAGGAGCTAGGTTGTGGGGAGACCCATCACTGCTCATCCCACCAAGACCCCACAATCCCCTCGCCTCTCCATGCCCTCCCGGGCTCACGCCACTCACCTTCAAAGAGGGGGCAGATCCTGCGCCAGGCTGTCACCCCTCCTTGGCTGGTGTACTGCCCCAGTGCTGTCTCCAGGAAGAAGACAGGGATCCCACAGGTGAAGAGGAAGATGAGGTAGGGGATGAAGAAGGCACCTGGCAGATTCAAGTAGCAGTTAGAAGAAATAAGCCCCGGTGTCAGGTCATCTCCAACCTGGCATAGAGCAGGTTCCTCCTGGTGGGGGGGACAGCTTGGGAGGGATGGGGGCTGTGGGGTCGGAAGGCCATGGACAGGGATGCCAGGAAGAAAGGATTTTCCTCATGTTTCATCTCCCAGATTGATGCAATTGCATGAGAAACTCAACATTTAGAAAAGATGGAGGGAAAAGGAAGGTTTCTAAGCCTGACTTTTGTGCAAAAAAGAGTGAAACAATTTCTTAGTAGCTGTATAGAAATATAGGAGAACACCCTGCTCTAAAACCATAGTGACTTTTAATCAAGTTGGTGGCTCCTTTCACGTTAATTATTCTGACTGAATAAGCTGACAAGCCCACAGATGACAACACCAAGGCACTGAGGAGCACATAGAGACTGACATCTTCACCCAGTCTGTGGGTTTGCTCACTCATTTGCTCACCGAAAAGCAGTGGACACACAAGTGAAAAGCAAAAAGCACAGGAAATTACAGACCTCATGTCAGGCTTTCGGTTACCCCAGGCTAATGTTAAATGCAGCAATGGCTTTGACCCCGCAGAGCCCACGGGACAGCCCTGCAAGATGGTCCACGCTCCCCGCTGCACTAACGTGCCACAAAAGCCGCTCAAGCCCTGCTGCAAAGGCAGGGACACAGGGCAGGACAAGGAACTAGGGTGGAAAGGGGTAGCCCCAAGCAGAGAGCGGCAGCTGGGCTGTGGCAGGCTCAGAGGGGCACGCAGGGTCGCAGGTGACAACCCAGCCAGCCACTAAACACCTTTTTTTTCCTGCATAGGCCTTTTCTGTGCCCGTGAGATGCTAACCGGCTCCGGGGTTGGGTAGGTGGGGGTGTACCTAACAATCCCAGCGCACAAGTAAACTCAAAACCCAGGAGATTTCATTAAGAAGCTTAGCTAGCCAGCAGGGGGCAGGGAGAGGGAAGGGGGGCTTTGAGGACCGGTCAAAAGTCCCACCCCACACTCATCCCAGCAGGGTACCGAGTCGCAGCCCTCCCCTTCTTGCAAAAAAACGCCCAGTGACCAACAAAATAGGCAAGGAGAGCATCTCGGCAGCCCCCCGTGGGCAAAGAACAGCTGAAGGGATGCTGATATCTGGCAGCCCCCACGGAGCAACGATCACCTGCCCACGGGCTCCCCCGCTACCAGTAAATACAAGTTGGTGAGGGCAAAGGGCAGGGGAAAGGGTTGTAGCAGCATCCTCCCCTCCACTCCTAACTTGTGTGCAACCATATCATCGTAAAAGTGGCACCTTTCCCCAAGAGAGATTATTCTTGTATAAAAGTCTGTGTATTTAACTAAACTGCAGCCAGGGGAGCCTGGGGGAGGTCCCCGAGGCAGCAGACCGAGCTTCCCAGCCTGGGTTTCCCTTGTTTGCATCCCGCCGTCCGGCATGTCGCCCTCTGGTTATCTCGGGTTTCATACTTCGGGAGCCTAACTGGAAGGTGCCCGTATGTGGGCTGTGAAAGAAGGCAAAATTCTGGTGGGGTGGAGGATGGATTCCCAGAGACTGGGAATCTGAGGGCTGTGACCTGCCCTGCTCCTCTCACCTGCCAGGGGTCTGCGAGCAGGGGTTCAGTCCCCTCCAGCCCAGCCTCGTCTGAAAACAACCCCCCCTGCCCGGGGGGTGAACCCCGATGCCTGGCGGAGGTTTGCCTGCGGAATCGGCGGTGGGCCCTTGGGACCGGCCGGTTTGGGGAGCGCTGGGGAGGGGGTGCGGCGCCGGCAGCCACATCACCAGACAGGCTTCCCCGGTATTTCCCAATCGGCGGGGCCAGCCTGCCTGGGGAGGGCCTGACCCCGCCACGGGAAGCGATAGCAAAAGCGAACAAGAGCAAAAAGAACATTTTTTGCCCTTCTCCACCCCTCCCTCCCTCATATAGACCCTTGGTATCAAACACTGAACCCTAAATATGTAAGGTGGCCGGCTGCCTCTCTTTGCACAGCTCAGGTTTTGCAGACACTTTTTTTTTTTGCGGAGAGCCTGGCTTATTTAGGGCAGGAAAGCAAGAGCCGAGAGCGGTTATCTCCACTGCCTACACACCGTTCAGTGAGGGGAGAAAATGTCGGCCAGTGGGGCAGAGCTATGTCAGCCAGACGGCAACGCCAGCACAAGGGTGCAGACTGGTTGTGGTTGTACGATGGCCATGGTTGAGCTAGAGCTGGAAATTAAATGAAGGTGCCTCACCTTTATTGGTGAGGTGCCAGAGAAGCAAGTGCCCAGACCGGCCTTCCCAAAGGAGTACAGGACAAAACCTCCAGCAGCTTTTAAAATCAATCTGGAGGCGTAACAAGGGATGTGATACAGCCCCAGCCGGGACAGGCTGGACTCCACGCTACAGGAGGGAGCCCCGAGTCCTGCACAGCCTCGTCGCACTGCCCTGCCCCAAGGGAAGCCACATGGGAAACCCTCTCCTCTCTGCACGAGGGCCTCGTACGCCATCCTTTCTCTGACCTCAGGGGAAGGGCGCCAGAGATCAGAAATTTGCCCAAGACTTGTAACTCCTCATAGCCTCTGCTGCTTCACGAAGCTTTTCTCCAGCTCCATTTCTCGGAGGGGAAAAAAAAGGCTGAGAAATCCCTTTGTGTCTTGCCTCTGCTGCCCAACCACACACGACAACTCCCCTTTCCCCAGGACTCTCCCGGAGCTCTCCCCTGGCACCCACGGGCAGGGTCCCGGGTCCCGCTCCCCCTGACGGGATGGCACCCGGGAAGGGTGATGCTGTAGGAGCAGACAGGGTTCAGCAAGCAGCCGAGAAACATTACCAGTGGAAAAAGAAAACACACAAAAAAAATCCTTGTTTTTCAACGGGGAAAGAAAATGCCCGACCACCTGGTGAAAAGAAACAAGCGCTGAGCAAAGCACGGCGTGAAAGTGGCTAAACAGCGATTAATCCTCTTTTATGCCACTGGGATGAAAGCAGTTTAGTGAGGCCCATGAGACTACCCCAAGCTCAAGCCAGGGGATTTCAGCCCCGGGTCCCCAGCGCTCGCTCCCTGCCAGCTCCCAGCCAAGCACCGTTTCCCCTTTCCCCTGCCCTTCCGGAGAGCCCAATTAGCAATTAATCAGCAGACAAGGAGAACAACTCCTTCTTCTCCATGTGCCACCGAGCCAAACTCGAGAAAAGCTTTGCGCTTTTGTTTTTCAGATCGTTCTCTCTCTTAAAAGGCAGCCACACACTAAAAGCGGGCACAAACACCTGTAAAAAGCCCACGGCAACCCTCCACCTGCAAAAGCAAGCCCAGCTCTGCGGCCAAGCAGCGGGGCAGCGCGGCTTCGCAGGGGATCGGCCACCGGACACTGCCGGGCAGAGCCTGAGCAGCACCGATGTGCAACGCCCGGCTCCCTCTCTCTCCATCGAGCACATCCACCTGCAGACCCCACAGCCCTGCCGGGTGGCTCAGAGGCGCGTGTCCCCTCTCCCACACGTCTGCGGCTCCGGCAGATGCTGCGAGGGCACGGCGGGGTGCAGGAGGGGTGCTGGAGTTCTGCACCAAGGCAAGGAAAACCATCTCGCTCTGCCCTGTCCCTGCTTCAGCACCAGTCCCTGAGGGACACGCCTCCATGGCTGAGCACCAGACCAGGACCTGAGGTCAAGAGTCCCTTGGAGGCTCCCTGAGCCTCCGGGAAACACTGCGGCTCCTTGCAGCACCCATGAGGACTACAGTGCCCTGCAGCCTCCTGCATGCTCCCTGCTGTCTCAATGGGACCTGACACCTTGTTTGCACAGGGCCCCTGGTGTTCCTCAAGGAAGAGGCGCCTGGGGTGAGTCATGATGGTTGAAGAGCTGAGGAGGAGGAGGAGGTCAAAGAGGAGGACCCCAGCCCAGGTCCTCCTGCCTCCCCCTGCTGATGGCTGCATATCTCGCCAACAGGACCGGAGCTCCACACACCTTGGGGAAACAGGGCCACCAGAAACCCTGAGACATCACCGCTTGGTCACCCGTGTCCCACAGGGTCAAAACGGCCCCTGCACATGGCCTGGACGGTGGTACCACACCGGCAGGTTGGCATCCCGTCTTCGGAGTCATAACTGGGGCATAGCTGAAAAGCTGCTGCCAGCAGTGAGCAGGGCCAGACAGGGATGTCGCAGAGGCAGGAGGGACCGTGAAGGGACACCAGTAACCAGGTGTCCCTGGGGCTGGCCAGGGCCAGGGCTGCACTTACCTCCACCGTTCTTGTAGCAGAGGTAAGGGAAGCGCCAGACATTTCCCAGGCCAATGATCTCCCCAGCCACAGACAGGACATACTCTAGCTTGTTGTTCCACTGCCCTCGCTCCAGGGTCTGTTCTTCCTCCTCCTCCTCCTTCTCCTTTTCCATGCCGGCGTGTGTGGGCACCATTTCGCCATTGCTGACGGCGCCAGGGACTCTGTAATCCATCGCACCTTCAGAAGGAGTTTCCTCCATTATATTCAGCATAAGCCATGCAATGAGGCAGAAATTTGGGCTATGGGAAGCAAGAGAGGGGAGAGGGCACCCATACACACACACACTGAATCATTCCTCTCTCGCTCCTTATAACGATTCCTGCTGGCAGCAAAGTGCTAAGAGCATGCCTACGCTTTCATTGCTTATTCCAAAACCAGTCCTTAAAAGCCACTATCAGTTTCATTATGTTTTATTGACTCATCTCAAAACACTCCTGCTTCTGGAAGCCCATCCTCTAAGCACAGCGTTACACAGCAGACCCAGTGGCTCAGCCAGGCTGGAGCTGCCAGTGCAGCAGATACAGGGAACAGACTTAGGGCTGGAGAGGGACAAGATATTTTATAAGGGTTTCTGTTCTCCCATGTTGCTACTTACCAAGGTCTGGTTTTGCAGCCCATGTAATGAAACTGACAAAACACACATAAGTCTTAGATGCGGGAAGAGGACAAACTGAAATAAGAGGGAAACAAGTTTCTGCTTTCAGTGGTGGCAACTGTGCTGGCAATCTACTACGCTGCGAGAAAAGATGATTTTTCAGGATGATGCTATCCTTGTAATAGCAGGAGAAGAAAGAGTGCAGATGCCATGGCCGTCTGGGATCTCTCCTCTCCCAGAGGCGAGGCTGCCCCTCCAAACATCTGCCTTCTGCCTGCAGAGGCTCCCCACACTACTGCTCTCAGGAAGCTTTGGCACCACAAGAGCTTCTCCTGCCTCTATACAGATTTCTAAGAGAAGTAGAAGATCAGCACAGAGTAGGTGGTCACCTTTCCTGCTGTCCCACCTTCCTCCAGAAACCCCAGAGAGGACACCTCTCCTACCAAAGCCAGGGCATAGCGTGGGTGACTTCCAGTTCACAGCCGGTGCCTCAGAGCACAGGGAGGAGACAGGCACAGGTGGGACCAGCTCTGCTGCAGCCATTTAGGAGTCTCAGGGGGTAGTTGAGCCTGTTCCTCCTGGACAGGATGCCCTCCTGGCTGCCGAGCCCTGTGGGGCAAAGAGTAAGGACCGCAGTTCCCACCAGCGCCTGGTGCCAAAGCTGGGATTGCTGAGGACCTTGTGCCAAGGAGGGCACCTTCCTCTGCACGGTGCCAGCCCTCCAGCCTGCTCGTGTCCCGCAGAGGCAGCTCCCCCAGCCCCAGCCTAACGCTGCCATTCATTCCCGCCTGCAAGTCCCTCGCCATGAGAGCAGGAAAAGGCACTGGCAGCAAATGACACTCTCCCCCATCCAGGGAGAGGGGGGGAAAAAAAAAAAAAAAGGCAAAGCAGCACTTTCAACCTCTCCCCTCCCCCTACATCCTACATAGTCCCCTGTAAAACACTTTGGGACGTGAAGAGGAGCAAGAAACACTGGCAGGCGTTTGACAGCGGCTGCAAGGAAGGGCTGGGAGGACCCCTCCACGCTAGAAAATTATTAAACAGGCAGAAAGCGCACTGTGACCTCTCATCCACGGCAGACCCGGGTGGGTGCGGGGCGCGGGGGGAGCAGGGCAGGAGAAAACAGGGGCAGAGGTGTTACCTTGCGGATGGCGCTGTCGGGGCGCGAGCCGACGGGAGACGCGACGGCAGGACGGAAAGGTGCTGGCTATTTAAAGTGTGAAAAGAAAAATTCAGCGGTGGTGTAATCCTAGACTTTGCCCAACCCACATTCCTTCCCCCACCCCCCAGGGCTGGACAAAAACCTACACATGACTGATTTCATGGCCAGCGCAAAGGGGCTCGTTCCCCCCCGCCTGCAAGAAGGGCTCACGCCGCCCCCACCAGTGCTCTTCCTCCTGGGCCAGGGTCCGCTTGGCTCCCGCTCTCCATCATCCCTCTGCCCAACGCTGTCCCTGGAGTCACAGGAGAAAGGGGAGACCACCACACAGCAGTGCCCTGGCAGCCCTGCCCGAGGGAGCCAAAGCCCCGAGACTTGCTGGGAAGAGGTAAAAGCCAAAACGTGAATTCCCAGTGAATTCCCATCTCGGGGTGTCCCCTTGGCAGGGAGGACGTGGACACAGGGCAAGGTCCTGCATCGCAGCCCGACCCACAATGCCCAGGAGGGCAGCCAGGCTGTGCCATGGCCGGGAGCAGCGGTGCAGCTTTGAGCTGGAAATAAACTCTGCTAAACTCTCTGCTGTTCCGTTACTGATGGCCCAGAACAGCCTCATTCAGAAATTTGGCAGGCTGCAAACTCTCTTCCCTCACATGCAGGGATCTTTGCCACTGGTCTTTTTCAAGGAGCAGCCACTGCCCCATCCCAGGACGTCACCCCAGAAGCCACAATGCGAGCAGGCAACCAAGCAGCAGATGAAAAATCACGCAGCGGGGAGAAAAACAGCCCCAGCTGTGCATACCCGACACCGGGTTGCAAAATTAGGTGCTTGGGCAGGAAGTCTTGGGATTACCCCAGGTAGTTACTCGATTACATTATCTACGTGCTTGGAGGTCACAAAAAAGGCAAACAGAACAAGATAATGTTCATGGTAGATGTGTTACGGCTGTGATGGTCCAGGGGATGTAAGCGAGGCAAGGTTTTAAAATACTTTTATTACATCCATTGATGAATATCTGGGGCAAGAAAGAACCAAAAAAATCACGCTTTGGGGTTCAGAGTCCTCGCATAAGGCCTGCAAAGCAGCAGCAAAACCTGAGCTGTGTACAGGCAGTTTGAGGAGGTGTTAGGAGGGCAACAGGAATGAAGCGGCAAAAACTGCTGTGTCACCATGTCAATTCATGATATGACTACACAGTACCAGACTTCCTACAGGAGAACCAGGGAAAGGGAAGAGGGATGGGCGGAGGTAAGCAATGGATTCAACCAAGGAATGATCAAATACACAGCTCCTTGTCTCTGGAAGAGATGCCTAGGATAAAAAGAAGATGACAGTAGAGGTGTAGGAAACAAAGGAAAGACACAGAAGGTGAATATATCATTCACTACATCTCATAGTGCAAGAACTAATGGCATCTGACGAAATATTCAGGCTTAAAATGAAAGGAAACTCTTTTTCCTCCCACTGTGCGTAATTAACTAAATGTGGTACTTGTGGCCATTGACACAGCACATAATTTGGAAAGCAACTAGGCAAATCCACAAAGGGCTGCCCCTCCTCAGCAGCAGCAGTTAAAAAGGATGGTCCAAATGAAACAGTCAGCTCCAGTTCTCAAATCTGTGATTGATGGAAATCAGGGAAGATGTTCCAGAGGAAGAATTACATGTGAGGGTGAAAAGCGGAGAACATCCCTATGCAGAAACCTTCTCACAGTGAATAGCATAATTGTTAAATAGTTAGGGTAAGGATATAGTGATTAAAAAATAGCAAACTCAAATAATACCTTGCCTTGTGCAGCAGATTGGTGTAAGGAGAGAAGAGATTGAATAAGGAAACATTTCTAGAGATTCACAAAACTACTGTGTGCATCAGCATCTCTGCTCAAATATCCCTGCATCCCCACAGCGCACCGATAGCAATAATCTTACCAACAAGACGACAAGTTAGTTGGCAGGAACTAATAGACTATGATAGGAAACTGTGTAATCAATAACAAACTATTTGACTTCCGCCCAGCGAGATAAGACTGCACTGAACACACGAATAACTTAGAAATGAAAACAAATGTTTGGTGTAAACATAAGCAGCAAGAAAAAATATTAAATCTAGAAGTGCAAAAGCAAGCTGGAAAGTCCCAAGTGAAGCATGTTTAAAGTAAAACATCACATTACACATCTTCTCGGGTGAAAGAAGAAAAAGTCCATATGGTTTTGGGAGATGTTACTTGAGAGATAAAAAAATAAAATAAAAAAAAATCAATCAATCTTTTTACTGAAGATAGGAAGAGAAGAGAACCAACAAATGTCACAAAGGATCAGTTAAGACTACAGAAAAAGATGTTTTCAATACACGTTTTTGAAATTGCAGAAGGCAAAGAAACTGGGAGTGACTTTAAATGGCCCATCAGAGTCAATGAAGACCTAAAGGGAGAGATGGAAAGGATGAAATCTCAATGTCTAAGATTTTGAGCCTGTAACCATATCTAAGCCAAGTAGAAGAAGAGAACAGTCAGAAACAAAAACTTAGGAAACAGATTTGCAAGAAAGGAATAAGAGAGATGGAAGAATGTGAATCTTTAAAAAAAAAAAAAAGGAAAAGGAACAGACCTAGATAACATGCATCGTGTAGTAACAGGAAAATAATTTCATCCTGAGATCTGCTGAGATCTCAGGTGTAAACAAATGTTTTGGCAGATAATGCCATTTAAATAAAAATATTTGTATAGGTGTACACACATATATTTTATTTATACAAATAAGAAGAACACCAGGGAAGGGTTTTTGCAGCATCGTGTGCCACCTGGAGCTGTGCAAGCTGAACCTCATTGAGCAGCTGCAGAGCATCTTCCTCCCAGTGCCACAGGTGCTGGTGCCTGTCCCCCATCGCTCTCGTGCCACCCCAGGATGGCACAAGGGGGTTGTTTCTTGGGTGACCTCCCCTGCCAGAGGTACGAAATGGAAGGCTGCCTGTTTAGTAACCACTCAGAGCACAGGGCTGAAGATGGTGCCAGGCGGGGCAGCCACCCTTCTTCCAGCCCCATCCCAGGCGGCCAGGCTGTGACCCAGTGTTTACTGGGACAGCCCGTGCTGGAGTGATGCCTCCCCGAGTGGGTCCCGAAGGAGCTTCCAGGTCCAGGCAGGCTGCCAAGCTGCCTTTGCTGGCGCAGAGCAGCAGCACAGTGCTGGTGCACGGGGCACGAGTGGTGCACGGCTGGGTTAGGTCCTTCTCCCCAACAACCATTTTGGAGAAGAGCAAGAGCACTGGACCAAGTGGGTCTCTGTCAATGTACCTGACGTCTCAGCCAGGACTGGGGCTGGATAATCCTGGTCCTAACAGGCTATTGATTTCTCTCCTGAAAGTTATGTTGCATTTCTTTCATCTTTCTCTTTATATTAGAACATCTACCACAATTTCTGTCTTCAGCTTTGTCTCATTCTTCCACCAGCAACTGAGGCTGTTCTTCCGACAAAGTGCTCGCAGCCCAGACAAAGCAAGCCTGGAATCAGCTTCCTCTGCAGATAACAAAGTACTTCAACATTTTCTGGGTCAGATGTGCAGAAGAAACGGTCCCAGACCACCCCATGGCCCTGCATGCTATAGTAGAAACCACAGGACCTGCTCCTAGGTCTGGTCTTGCTTCACGTCTATGTCCAGCCAAGCAGGGAATGAGCCGTTACTAAATTTCTCTCCTCCAAATAACCCAGCGACCTCCAGCCACCCAGAGGTGATTCAAACCTAAAAGGAGGGATTCAAAGGCACCCACTTAGAGGGATGATGAGGCAAAAAGAGGAGAGGAAAATGGTTACTGGGAGACATATACAATCTCTTACTGCTCTGTAAGTAGCAGCAACTTTCAAATTAATTTGTGCTCCTAACCCACCAAAGCACTTTTAGGAGAGTGGCTAGGGCACAATTGCTGCTGCTGCGGCTGCTTCAGCGTTCCCGAGGTGAAGAAACCATAAGCGACGTCTGACCTTTGCTGAGCACTGAGAGCAGCTACGTTCCCTACTTCCACCTCCCCCTCCGTGCTTCTGTCACACGTGACAAACTGCCTCCATGTGTTTTGGGGCCATGTAATCTTGCGAGCCACCCCCAGCTTCCAGGAACACAATTTGCCGTTATGTTATCTGGGAACCAAAGGCCAGAGCAAATACGATGCGTTTCCTCTATCTGATAACCACCCTGCTACTGGCCTTTTCGCAGCCTGAAAATATTATTCGGCTTAAATGACCATAGCTATAGCAAGCAAAATTGTTATGAATATGAACAAAAAGGGCCTAAATAGAGGGTGATACTGGCTGGCACATTACAGGAACCTGGATAGAGCTCAGCAAAGAAAGAAGCTGAAGTAGGCACAAAGGATTTACTCCTGCTTGAGCCAGTAAGCTACCTCCCAGAAATCCACATATATTTGGAAACTACAATGGCAGGAGCCAAAAGCCATTGCAAGACTGGGCAGATCCTGCAGTGACAGAAGATCCTCCTGCAGCCATTTGGACAGTCTCATTCAGACACAGCCTCCCTAGCAAATACCCACTTCCAAATAATGACCGGAATGACCAGAATCCCAAGGCAAGAAAAACCCCATCCCCGCTGGATGCCTGCAGGGTGGCGGAGGCCACGCTTCTGTGCCCAGGCTGCTTGTGGGGCAAGATTCAACTGCCTGTGGACACCGTGCTCTGCACACGGGAGATAAAGGGATGATGCTCTTGCGCTGGGCTAGAGCTCAGGGAGCCGGCTGCAGGCAGGGGGACATGCTTGCAGCGAGTACAGCATGGGAGAACCCCCCCTGCAGATATTGCTGCTGTACCCGCGTCTCCTCGGCATGCAGAAACTAAGGGTGAAGCTTGCACCGTGCTTGGTGACAGCGTGCTGGTGAGTCCCTCTAGGCACCTCTCATCAAAAGCAGTAGAGCATAGCGGGAGAGAAGTTGCGACCAAAAGGACTGCGCTCCCAGATCTGCTTCGGCTGGAACATGAATTCCCAGCCACCTAACAGAGGGGCAGCAACAGAGCTGCTGATTCCTGTTGCCACTGTCTCAGCTACGTGCGTTACCGGCGGTTTCCCCCCGCAAGAGGGTGGAAACAGCAGTGCTGCTCAAGTGTGCGCTTGCTCTTCTGGAACAGCAAACCCAAGATGAAGGTGGGAACACGCAGGCATTTGGGTTGCAGGCATGAGCACAAGCGCAGGAGGAGCGCGCCGGCAGGCAGACAGACCTGCAGTGCTTCACACCTTACCTCTGCTGTCACTTCTGCTTCTGGCCCTTTGCACATAGGAGCAAGGAACAGGGTTTTTTCTGCTCAAAATTCCAAAGTGTCCCTGTTTCATTTATTGGCAAAAGGAAAGCACTACAAGTGACAGAAGATCCTCCTGCAGCCATTTGGTTGGCCTCATACAGACTGAGGCTGACACGCAGTTATAAGAACGTATTTATAGATAGCTATATATATGCTTACAATATAAAATATAGTTGAGTAGCAAAGACTCCTGCACCTGGAGACTTCAGTCTTTTTCATATCTCATTCTGCTTTCCTCCCAGCTCCAGCAACTACCACCAGTTCCTCCGAGCTCTTCCCTTGTTCCACTTAACCAGCAACTGGGCAGCCTGAACAGCCCCTCGCAGAGTAACTGCGGGAACAGAGCCCAAATACATTTTAGGGAGAGGGCAGGAATCACCACCCTTCTGAAGACTAGTCATTGACCTCCTGATGTGAAAATTAGTAGTTTGCAGCAAGAAAATAAAACTCACCCATTTGTTCTTGCAGACAAAGAGCTAATTAAAGGGCACTTTCCTATCAAGAACCATATGCCAAAGGAAATAATAATTTCAGCCTAGTAACGATAGCAGTATTGCTTAAGTGGCCCAGATGAGATGTATGAGATCAGAAGATTGATCAGGTACAGGGTAGACTGGGGGTGGAGAAGGAGCTGTATATTGGGACCACTGGGATGATTGTCTTTGTGCTCTGCACACCTTATTCCTCTGAGACAAAGATATAAATCTGAAACAGAATGTCTGCAGAAGGAATGACTTCAAAGCCGTTGATAGGACTGGGATTTTAAATGCCACCATGCCCTGTCTGCCTGGAAGAGGGATGTTATGGCAGGAAAAGGAAAAGATTTTCTCAGAGGTGAGACAGGGTTGCACCCATTTAACCGATTCTTGCACAGAAAAGCCGTAATCTGGTGTTAAACAGGAAAGGTCTGGGCAAGGTTCTCAGAGAATCTGTTCATGCTTATTTACATACTCTAAAAAAACCCAAAACTTCTTGATTCGTGCACCTACTGGGCTGGTAACTACTCAGAATACAAAGTTTCCATTCTGGGAGAAAATCCAATAGCTAGACATTGATGGACAGAATGAGAGAAAGTTTTTAAAAGTTTCTCAGAAGTGAGTTTTCCAAGTGAGAGATGACAAAGTGAAAAATTTCGGCATTTCAAAAAAGGTCAATAAGAAATAAAACATGTGTTCAGTTTTCCCAGGCTTCAAAAATCAGAAATACAGCAGATTTTCAGAAAGCCCCTACATCGCCAGGAGGCATTGCCTCTTCAAAACACCCCAGGCAGGTCTCATCTGGGCACAAGGAGTGCCCCCAGCTGAGCTCCTGCGCCAGGGCACAGAAGAGAGTCCAGAGCCCACCTCAGAAAAGCCACCTGGTGCCAGCACCCCGCCAGGCTCTGCAGAGCTCCCCTGCCAGCGGCACAGAGCGCGTCCGCTCCCAGCTGCTGCTCGTCAGAAGTAGTTTGTGTCTCTTCTTTGCCTTGTGCGGTCACCGCCGGCCTGAGGCAGAGCAGGAGGAGGAAGCGGAGGGACCTGTGCTGCCCCGTCCTCTCTAGCCTTCCCCTCGGCTGCCCTGCTGAGGTCCCTGCAAGGTAGCGTACGTGGAGAGAGTGCAGTTACCCCTGCGGACAGATTAAAAAGGAGCTCACACGCTGGAAACATGCTCCCTACCACTCCTCTGCTGAACTGGCCCAGTGCTTGGTGGGGCTTTGAGGCACAACAGCAAGACCTAGAGCCTTTAGATATCTTCCCAGGCAGACGGGATTCTGCCTGAAGCAAGCTTCACACCGAGGCTGGTCTTCTGTCTACAAGTCATTCCTGTTCTGGTGGTCAGTTGCAGCATACCATTGCACTGAGTCTTTTTCTTTCATGCTCAGACATTTTTGCCTCAAAAATTTAGGCAAGGAGTCATTTGTGAGTTTTGATAACTTAAGGCAATCTTATTTGTCTATTGGTGAGTGCCAGAGATGACAAAGATGTCTGAAGAAAGCCAATCCTACCAGTCAAGGGGAGGAATGGCACTGGAGCAGGGGGTAGGTGCCCAGGCACAGAAAGTTACTAGCAAAGCCACGTGCTACATAGAGCAGGTAGCTCCTTGGCATTGCTTGCCTTCTCCAGAGGGAATGGAAGGGGCGCTGCTGCTCACGGAGATCACTCTCTGTCATTTTTGAATATCAAATTCCAAGCCACTTTACCCTCTTGTCACCATGAACTCTGATGCCCACCTGAAGTAAAACACACAGGGGCTGACCTGGCCAAGAAGCCAGAGGCAGAAATACACAAAGCCACAGTTTTCCATCGTGAACTTTAATTAACTGATTAATTACTTTTCTTCAGTCAGACAGGCTCGGAGTATCACTGCTCTCCTTGATAGAAGACACTTCATTCCTGGCCACTGCAAACTAAGGCAGAGGGTCAGGCACTGTTTGCCAATCATCTGACAAATGCTGGAAATGTAATTTTATTAAGTCAGCCACAGCCCAGGTGTGCAGTTTTCATGGCAATCAGAGAAAAAAATGCAAGCATCCATGGTGGTGTGTCCAGATGGGGGAAATCATTTAAAATATGGAGCCAATTAAACCTTTAATCTTGGTATTCACCATAACTGGGATCTAGGGGGAAAGGAGACTGTTTTTTGATATTCTTATTTACTCTACAAGCTTCTTACTGCAACGTTTGAACTGCATAGCTGTACCAGCCTACTGCTAGAAGAGAAGCTGCGAGTTTACACCAGAGCAAACCAGAAAGCAGCCCTTTTTTTATTGCAGTCCAACTCCTGTCCTAACGATGCTAATGGATGTGGACATAGCACTTGGCTCACCGAGGAGGAAAGACAGAGGCTAGCAGGACTTCAGGAGGGAGGAACTTAGTGCAGAGAGACAAAAATCAGGCTTTGTGTGTGCCACCACGGTGAGGAACCCAAGCAATGCCCCACATGGCCCGTTGACCACGGCAGCACAGGCCACTGCCAGAAATAGTCCAAAGATGCACATGCCCCCGCGCCATTCCCAAGCTCAGCCTGGGGCTGCCCGGAAGGCTGAGCTGCAGAGCCCCTCCGCTTCCAGCAACCGAGAAGCTGGTGGAGAAGCTGGAGCATCAGCCAGGGCTGACAGAACAGCAGCAAGGTGCTAACCTGCATGGAGGATGCTACGGCTTGGAGGTGGGGAATGGCAGCTCCATGCTTCCCTGCAGTGGGGTAAGGAAATACTAAGCTGCAAGGTAGGAAAAGCTCTGGAGAGGTAGTTCACGATCTCAGAGCTTATCTACAAGTAGATAGGCAGCCCTATAAGGGTGGGAGGCGAGACCTCCCCTGCCAGGAAGGGAAAGCAGTTTGGGAGAAGCAAAAAGACCCTGCAAAGGGAATCTGTCCTGATTTCCTTTTGCCTCACTTCCCTGGGAGCAGAGATTTCCCATGGTGTAGTGGGAAGGCCCTGGGGGAAGCAAGTAAAAAGCACAGGAAATAAATGTGTGTCTTTGAGATCACCAGAGTTGAGAGAGAAACAAGGACTTGGAACAGCCATTTCTTTAGGACAAAACAAAGTGCCTTCTTTCTGCTCTGACCCATCAGCTTCCTAGCATTGCTTTACTCAGCAAGAAAAAACAAACCAAAAAACCCCAAACAAACCAAAACCCCAACCTTTCAGTTGTGAACAGCTTTTCTTTTGCTGTGTATTCTCTTCCATTATTTGTTATTTGTTTAGCTTTGTGTACTCTCTCATTTTCTAAATGAAAAGAGGTGTTCTAAAACACCTCTAAATCCTGGGGCTTGTCCATTCCAAGTGTATTTGTACCAGAAGCCAAGGGCAATCAGTGTTCCGCCCATCAACTCCCTGAATATGCACGTGTGCACAGGAACAGGGCAGGATCCTTTCGGAACACAATATTGCATCTTTACTATTTAATCCATAACCTGTCATCCATTCCCTTCTAACAAATGCAGCTTGCAAAAATACCCAAGATATGAAAGGCCGCTAAAGCATCACAAACATTGTGGGGAAGCACCCTCCTAAACCCCTTAATTCTTCTGAAAACCACTTATGATCTACTTTCTTCTGCACCTATGTTCCCTGCAGACACAGGAAGTGACAGTCCAAGGATTAGGGCATCAGTGCCAGCCTACTTCAGCTTCTTCCCTCCTTCACAATCAGTAGGCACTCCAGGGACATCTTCATTACCAGGATGTCCATCCACTCCACAGGGCAAAGACTCCGGTTTCCCTCTCCCACAGGTCTCCTTTCATACAACAGTAATTATGAAAAGGAGTAGCCAGGACTGACGATGCACCAATCTTGGTTAAAAACTATAGAAAAGGCCACGGTGTGAGGTAACGCCTAGACAACCAGCAATCCAGCTGTCTTTAAACCTTACCAGTATGGATATAAACCTGGATAATGGTTTGCAGCTGCACCAGGAGATCACCACCTTCTAGCAACAGGCAGAGAAGTACCACATACTCACCTGGGGGTTCATCAGCAACAGGTAGGGTTGGACCAGATGATTCCACTACTTCTTTACCAGGTATTCTCACACACCCGTGTGCATCAGTTTTCTCTCCCAAAAATGTTTCTAGGCAAAACTAATGCATCCATCTCCTGCCTTCCTCCTGCATAAGAGACTATTAGGAAAGCTGGCAAGGAAATAATGGGATGCAATGCTATCAATACACTGATAATGTCTAGATTTTGATCTTTACAGTATCTCGCTCTGATAATGCCATGCAGGGACACACACAAGACGTGGCTAACTAAATTTTCAGCTGTATAAAGGGAAAAGTTGAACCACTAGCTGACGGAAGTAAACACAATGTGCCACCCATCTCACATCCCACTAAAATTTGAGCCATTTCTCAAATTCATGATTTGGATTTGTGTAGGGTCCACTGCTATTACCATCCAACAGCAAACACCTTATTTCCCTGGGGAGGAAAGCAGTGTGCCCAGTGCCTGGCGGGTGGCTCGAGTTGCTGCAAGACTGAGCACGGACTGCGTCAACCTGGAAACAGACGCAGCAGTTCCATCTGGCACATCGCCCATCCATTAAAAGCAGGTGCCGGGCCGGCTAGTGACATCAGCTGTCTGAGGAACTGTGCATTCAGGGATGGCTGCTGCCCTCTGATATTGATACCCGCAGCAGTTCCCTCAGGCACTTGGCTTTATCAGGCTTTTTTTGAGGAGGGCGGAGGGTGATATACAGACTGCCAAAAATTGTCTTCCGAAAAGCCTTCAATTTAGACAGAATCCCCCATCTAAGATTAAAACTATTCACTGCAGCAGGGCTTTGGTTTCAAAGGCATTCAGAGCACGTTTCCTTACAAATACTTGTTTTTCAATAAATCCTTCCTAGTTGCATTGCCTTTACCTTGCAACTTAACATGCATTTGTACAGAGCCATCTCATTACATAAGGCTCAATGCTCTCAATCTCCTGCTGTGTGGTTTCCAGCTGTCCTACGCATCTACCACCCTTCCAAAGCCAGCGTGGCTAGAATTTTGATAAGGGCTGGATTTATGGCATCTCCCCGCTGAGTCAGTGCTCCAAGAAGAGTTCCTGTTTGGTTCAGGCAGGCTGACCAAACACATTCTTAGTGACCGCAGCTGGAAAGGATTTGAAGGAGCTCTCTGCCTTTCATTTTCAGCTAACTCGAGGAAGCCTCAAGTCTTGCTTTTAGCAGACTACAGTTCTCAACTTCTTACAGGGACTTTAACAGTGATTCGAGGGAGAATAATTTTAAGAAACTTTTCTCACCCTTTTAAAAATATTTCGTTTCCAACGTACTCAAGTTGTGCCAGGGGAGGTTTAGGTTGGATATTAGCAAAAACTTCTTTACGAAAAGGGTTATCAAGCATTGGAGCAGGCTGCCCAGGGAGGTAGTGGAATCGCCGTCCCTGGAGGTATTTAAAAGACAGGTAGACGTGGTGCATAGGGACATGGTTTAGGGGTGATTTTGGCATGGTTGGACTCGATGATCTTGAAGGTCTCTTCCAACCCAAGTGATTAAATAAAATAAATAAACAAAATGACTGTTAATGCACGGCCATTCTTTCGATCAGTCGTTATTTTCAAAGGTATGCAATACGTACCTAGAATGACAGCACGGCATGTCTGATAAGCAACCGATGAGTATCTGAATGGTTTTTGCTTTATTTTGCTACAACTGTGTTGCACTTATTAGAATAACTGTTATTAGAACAACACAAAATAAATGCAATAGCTATCCTTGAACAGCTGCCTAGTAAACAGCTGACTGTTGAATGAACAAGGCTGTAGCCTGCTTCATTTCTCCTCAGATCAGATGATGCTGTTGATGCTCAGTTGTGTTATTCCTTCCTTCCAGTGTGAAGAACTGCATACAAAAGGACCGTGCACCAGTTACACTGAGTTCAACCAGACGAGCTTGGACTCGTAACTCTGTGTATGGGACTGATGTAACTGCTCAGTAGCACACATGGAGTTTAGGTACAAGCAGCACTTGAAGTACCTCAGTTCTGCCTTTTAGAGTTTTACAGGCATCTTACAAACATCAGTTGAAATAGGTTGGTTTTTTCCTTCGAACCTTAGATGCCACAATGATGAACGAACCCTGGGAAAATGTCTGTACAGGGGATCGTTTTCCTGATGGATTGTGATGAACCCTTCTGCACGTCACGCTCATTCAATGAAGAGGAGGAAAGAGGCAACCACAGGGCAGCTAGCCTTACTCTGGTCCCTGGGAAGGTTACAGAACAAATCCTCCTTAAAGCCACATCTAGGCCCATGAAGGATAAAATGACTGGCAACAGTCACCACTATAGTGCTAGCCCAATTTGGTTGCCTTCTGTGACGAGTCCTCTCGAGGGGAGAGCAGCGGTCGTTTACCCTTACAGCAAAACCACACTTACAGAGCGGATGGAAAACCTACAAGGAGGGTGGAAAAACAGGGCAGACTGTTGTGCCTGGACGTCAGTGGTCAACAATTTGAAATCTAGAAGGCGTCCAGCTGCAAGTGAGTACCTCAGGGATTGGTACTGAAGAAAATACTCCTGTGTCTTGCCCACCCAGGTGATGGGATAGAGTGCACTCGCATCAACTTTGCAGATGACACCAAATACGATGGGGGTAGGACAACTGAAAATATGGGCGAGGGCTCCCATTCAGTTGGATCCTGACTGTCTGCAGTGATGTGCTGATGGAAAATTTGTTAAGTTCATCAGTCCTGCATCTGAGAATCGTAAGGCAAGGGACTTGGGGCTAATGGTGGACACACTGAATAGGAGTCAGCAGTGTGCCCCTTTGCAGCTATTAATGCCAACCCTGTACCAGGCTGCATAGTAAAAGCACGTCCAGCAAGGTAAAAGAAGTTATTTCCCCCCTGTATTAAACACTTGTAAGCCACATCTGGAGTACCATGTCCAGTTTGGGATCCTCAATACAAAACCAGACACTGACAAACCTGAAACAAGTTGAGCTGAGGACCACCAAGATTGTTAGAAGGCTGCAGCACACGACATGACCCAAGGGAGGCTGAGCTGGGTTTGTTCAGCTTGTAAATTAAGGTTGCAGGACCTGCAGTCTTCAACTACCTAATGGATGGTTACAGAAAATACGGAGCCAGCCTCTTCAAGAGTCAACAGGCAAGCTACAGCAAGTGAGTGTTGACTATACATCAGACAAAAGTCTGCACTGAAGATGCTACAAAAAGGGAATGGGAAGCCAGAGAGACTGTCGAATGCCCATCCCTGGAAATACTCAAAACTTCATTGGACACAGTCCTGAAAAACTTGGTGTACTTTCAAAGGTCAGCCCTGCTTTGGTCAGGAGGTTGACCCAGATGTCCTCCAGAAGTCCCCCAAACCTACATTCCTCTATGATGCTAAAACTGAAAAGATCAATTCAAGCTTTGCATTGGCTAACAATGTACACAGGCATCTGTTTGCTACCTTCTGCTGTGTGACTGTATTCCAGTGCCTTAAGATAATTTCCGTAATATCAATTTTACCTTAAGCCCTCATTATCTTAAGTTCAGGAGTGACATTTATCTCTATGCAAGTAAAGCTGCCCAATTCCAGGCCTTGGTTCTTAGAAAACACAAAAGCTTGAAACTGAATGGTTTGGATAAGATTTACAACTCAAGTCCTGGCCATTTTTAGTTCCTCACAACAGGAACTCAGGTAATTTCTTTGACCATTTGTGTCAGACACATGAAGAGAAATAACTGGAACAGTGGCTAGTATCATTTGTGGAATACAGCATTAAGACATGTACCTTCCTATATATATGAGCTAAGATTTTGTGTATATTGAGATTTTGTCCTCAAAGCATGAGAGATTTTTCCTACAGCTGTAGCAGACCTGCAAGAAAATGATCTCCTTAGCTTAACTTTGGCTTGCTTCTTTGCATGTGTTGTTACAAAAATTCAAAAGCCTAAGATCTGGAGACAATACCACAGCTTTAAGTTCTTCAACCACTAACTACATATCTACAGATTTTTCCAAAAGTTAACATTTATTCATAAGTTCATACTATCAGCAAACCTTTGAGAGGAATTATGCTCTTAAAAAAATAAGCTTAAACAATAAGATGTAAAGCGAATAATGGTCTTCAGTTTATGAACACCTTACCCGAAAAGCAGATGAGACATCCGTAACTAGAAAAACTGTGACAACTCCTTTTCGACAGCGTAATAAAGAGCCTCTCCATGTGATAATATGAAAAACACCTACTAAAAATGTGACCTTTCGCACATTATTTGCACATTTCTTTCTGTTGTTTACTCTTTTCTATGCTTGTTACAAGCAGAATGATTGATCATTGCATCGTATAGCCGTTTGTTTCCTTCTCATTGTAACTAGTGCTACTGTTAACATTCTCCCCCGCACCTTCTACTCAAGAGAAACAGGAACATTCAATGCGGATTTACTAAAAGATCTCTTTTCCAGTTGATGGTAATTACATATAACAATGACTTTATCGCGACAGAGAATGTAGGAATGGTTAAGAGGATACGCTCAGTGGCTAACAGGATACGCTAACCATATTTTTCCTGTTGTGTCACGAATTCTAGGAGTCAGGAAAAAATACAGAACACTGGGATTCTTTAAGAAATCTTGTACTAGTCTACTTCTGGAACGATTAAACATCTGTGACAGATATTCTATCCACTCCATATAGGGAAACATTTATGTAGTACCATCAGTTAAAGCTTGAAGGAAAGTAACATCTGTTTAAACCAGTTTATCAAAACTAAGCGTACATTGAGAAAAAAAATTATAACTGGAGGCAAAAGGAGGGTATGTCTAGCTGTAGCATAGACTCCTTCATAAATAAGTAAACAAATAATACTCTTAAGTTTGCTAGGGTGCCCGTTCAGCCACACGCTTAACCACAGTTTGCTTTTGCTTTTAACACCATATGGGTCTTTAAGGAGCAGGAATTAGAAGTCTGTGCCCAATTTGCACTAAAAGCTCCCAAGACCCCATGTCTTCTGCTCTCCATCTTAGTTCTTTTTCTTTTGCACATCTTCCTCTTCCCAGGTAGCAGGCACAAATAAAACAAACCAATAAAGTTCGTCTACCTGAGCTGATCTTTTTTTTTTGGGATGGATAATTCTGCCAGATAAATAAACTTCCAAATATTAGAGAACAAGAGAAGGGGACACAGAACAGTCAAGACAGAACACTCTTGTTTTTGTCAATATTTCTTTAAATCCCAATCCAGCTCCTAGTAAGACTGGACACTACTTACAACACTCCTAGAACTGCAGAAGAATGGAAACACAATAGGGAGCGAGTGGAGAGGGGGGACAAGACAGCCCAGCGGCTGGCTTCAGACATTCACATACACCAAGCCAGCGTCCACTGGAGTTGTTAAGGCCCAGATGCCCCACTAATAGGAACAAACCCAAACACAAAGGTAGCACATGAAATGTATTTACCTATTTAAACACAGGCAGCTGGTCAGGCTAGAATGGGGAAGGTAACTGCTAATTCCTTGTACTACAAGGAAGGAATGGAGTAAAAAAACCCAAGCCCACGGGCAGGTTTTTGCTTTGTGAACCTCTGTCTGTGCTGCTGGTTAACAGTGGTAAGTATAAAAAAATCAAAGAAAAATAATCTATTTATAGAACAAGTCAGTAGTCTGAGACATTTAGAAAAAAGTAAAAACAAGTCCTTCTTTAAAAATGGATTTACTAAAACAACTGTCACCCAGAATGACCCCAAGCCCTCTGGTCCTCTGGCAAAGCCAGGGGCAACTTCAAACAAGAACTGTTGCTGATTGTACACTGGTACACATCCAGCAAAGCCAGCAGGGAGGGGGATTTGCGCTGCGAACAGTATCTGCAGACTGCTTGCTGGTATCGCTTGAGGCCATGCCCGTAGCCTGGTGATACTGGAAATAGTTGTGAGTGAAACTTTTCACAGAAGCACGTGTCAGTGTAACCTCTGAGGTAAGTGGGCTGTCTTCTTTCCTTCCCATCCCTGGGTACAGGTCACAGAAGCTGGTGCCCTGGGTGCTGTACCTCCTTGCCAGCTCCATCCTGCGTGAGACAACTTTAACGTGCAGGAGTGCAGAACTCTAAGCAAAGCCTAGAACAGGAGAGGGCACCCCTGTGGAAAGGGAAGCGCTCTGCTTTTCCCAAGCTCTGGTCTAGCTAGACATCTTCATCAGTGTTTTCCGGCCCTCCTCAGGACAGGAAGATCAGCTGTTCCCCACTAAGGAAAAAAAATTTTGCGTAGTAGAGTACAGTTGGGTTTCTTTTTTGGTTAACAGAACCTTTGCTGATTTCTGAGATCATGAGCTCCTCTGCCCTTTAGCTACAAAAGAGAAATAAAAAGAAATCCATCCACTTGCTCCCATCCTTATAGTGTAGTGTTAGCTACCTGGATATGGAGGCAACTTAACTCTCCCAAGACATTGCCCTACTCACTGGGTTGGCATGGGGAGGCAAAAGACAACTTCCAAAGTCACCTCCTTAGGGTAACCTGGTAGGCCTAAAAGCTCCAGCCTATACCCATCAATTCCAGGCCAGCTCCACTGCCAACGTGTACTTCTAACACCCTGAAGTGTCTAATCTAACAGCCTCGGGTTTGCTCAGTCTCTTAAGAGCAACAGCCACACTCAAAGATGGAAATACTTAAGTCAAAAAACACTGGCTGGAGCTCCTAATCAGGTGGTGTCTGCATAGATGAGTCGGTACCACTGTGCCTCGACGTCCCCATTGTATGAAGGAAGCCAGCTGCAAGGAAGGGACCAACTCTGCTGCAGGTCTGTACATCCTTGGAAGTGAAGCTCAGTGGCTACAATAGCTTCAAAACCCTCTCTTTCTGTAGGGCTTCAGTGGTCCATTTCCCAACAAGTTCCAGGCATCGAGTAGTTGCTAACTTGTCTCCTTAAGATCTTCCATTGGTAGTTTGTAGCTCAATAAGAAAGGAGGAGGTGGTGCGTGAGCAGGGCTACTTGGTCCCTGCATCGGCTTCTTTGCACAGTTTATACAGATGTAATCCTCATTCTCAGCCATTTCTGGAGAGACACCAACACAAACTTGATGAAACCACTCATCACAGCCACCGTCACACTGCACCCAGTCTACCTGCAAGAGATCAGATCAGCAACGCGTAGCACATTAGAAAGACAGACAGACAGGCATCATTTCTATGAAGAAAATACTATTCAATCCTATTAAATCCACTTGATCCACCTAGAACACAAAAGCTTTTGGGCAGAAATTAATGCCCTATAGAGCTTCTTTTAGCAAGCTGCTTCGGTGTAATAAAAAAATAACGCTCTTCCAAGAAGCCTTGCCCATCCCAAGACCATAACAGTACAAACAGACACTACTACTACTACTACTACTCAGGAATACAGCACTCGGCTCTCCTCAAATGAGAGACAGGTCTATGCTAGAACACATTTAAAATGGGAGCTTGCTCAGGGACAGCTACTTCAGCAGAGATGAGATTCTACAAATACACATCCTAAATTATATATATCCCCTTAGTGGTAGCTTTTGCAACTCAAAAATTACAGAAGACAAAAGGACTTGATTACTGCCTTTGGCCACAAAAGCATTCACATGACATCAGCAGCTTTAATACTTTTCTACCAGACAAATATCAGGTACACAGCTGGCCACTGAATACCAAAAAAGTGCACGCAGACTGTACCTCCAAAAGGTCAGAACACTTAAAGTGTTATTTCAAACTTTTGAGCTGAACTTGCTATACAACTAGGACATTAATGAAAAGTAAATTAAAGCTTAAGAAGGAAAAAAAGATTAATTATTAGATTTCTGCAACTCCCTGAGTAAAAGTACATATTCATTTCAGTCAATGGGCAGAAACTGAGATCAGCAGGATAACGAACACAGATTCTTAATTTTAATAGCATGCACTGGTACAACTATAAAAATTGTTACTGCTGTAGTTCTGCTTTCACCTTACTGAGGAATGTAAAAATAAATATATTAGAAAAGTAACAGTAGTGGTAATCTATCTAAAAGGTAGAAATGTGATCAACTCAAGATTTTGCTTTAGTTTGTAGGAAAACTGTTCCTGAACAAATTTTTAGAAGAAACTAGCAATGACACTAAGAGCTGCAGCTTTAGTTATTACATTCCCGCATCTGCCATTTTTTACTTGTACGGCATTCACCTGTTGAATGTACAAAAACATGCCCAACCTTATGGGAAGACATTCATTCCATTAAAAGATTTCATTATACAATGAGGAATTTTACTGTTTCATTTATGCAAGTTTGACAAATTTAGTAGAACCTTGTTTATAATATGAATTTAAAGGCACTCTCCTCCCTCTTGCAATCTCAATTTCTATAAAAATATACTAATATAACCTAATTATCATCTGTGAAGTAAAGAGAACAGTGGTACAAAGACTGTATCATCTTTTGAGAGATTCATCTTCCAGTATAATTTCTAACCATGGTCTAAGATCAAGACTTCAAAACTGGTCTTCTAAATGGTCTTTTTAAGTGTTCAGATTAACGTTTATATTCCATGTTTCAATTCTGCGAAACAAGAAATAAGCTCTTGGTATTTGAATCTATTCTCTCTCTCTTGCACAAGCAGTATAGCATCAATCCTCCAGTTATTACTGGGAGTGTTTTTTTCCTACTTTCTAAAAAGCAGAAAAAAACATTCCGAAAAAACCCAACTTTTTGACCATCAAGCAGTCTGTGTTGGAAGCTGACCATACGAACAGGCAAACCACAGAATGAGGTAGATCAAGTTTCTTTTGTAATAATCCAACTAGGTCTAAAATCACCGATTGTTTATGTTCATGGAGAAAGGTGAAGCACTGCAGTCTGTAGATATCTCAGCCTACAACATCACTGTTCACAGACTGCATGCAAGAAATACAGAAAGTTTATTTCACTTAGGAGTACCAAACATCCCCCACTTCTGCTCAGAAACACACTTAAATCATGAACATTTCTAGCTGAGTCACAACATTGATTCTTTGAATCAGACAATATGTGTTGCGTAGCCGGCAAAAAAATTACACAGCTTGAAGAGGTTAAATGTCCCAACCAAGACAGAGTACCATTTCCCAGATCCTAATTTTCCACATTCTCATGTTTTAAAGTACCAAAGAGAATAAGGAAGTTCTATAGTTTTACCTACAGTATCTGTGTACCTGCCCAAGTACTACTCAATCCTCTCTCATTTCCAATCACACCACTTCCTCACTTGCTTCACACTTGCTCACGCTTGTTAAACCTAATTAATAAATTTTACTGGTTTTTTTAACTTCACATGGAATTGCCTACAGCAGAACTAAGCAAAAACTCACTTTGTCCTTGCAGGGCCTCTGACAGTTCTGTGCAGCACAGACAGCATTCTCATCATCTGACTCCTCTGCTCCAGACCAGTCGTACTTAGAAGGAATATCTAGAACCTTCTTCTCTCTTTTTTTCTCTGTGCTCTCCTTTGCTAGTTCCACCTTTGCCACAACTGCCTTCTCTCGCTTTTTCTTCCGCTCCTCTTCCTTAGCCAGTTTCTTTGCCAGCTTGTTCAGCTCCTTTGTCTTATCCATGGTGAGTTTTAGCTTCTTCTTCTTGGGTTTTTCCAGTTTTTTCAGCTCTTTAGATTTTTGTTTCATATCTCCAAAGAATTGCTCTGCTCTCTCCAGCTTTCGTTTCCGTTTCCTCTCAGAAGAGTCTCTCCCTCTCATTTTCAGTGGTTTCTCATCCATGCTGTCATCCTTCACAGAAAAGGTGAAAAGAAATTTTTTTTTCACATGCAAATTTCCATATACTACAAAGCTGTAGTCTGAGAGATGTACTTACCTCCACCATTACACTGACATGGTATGAAGAAACCTATTCAACAACACACTGTTACAAATTCTAACAAAAAAGGGGCTTAACTGTATTTTCACTACACTAGGAAAAAATTGTAAGTGGTATCAACTGTGTTAAAGTACAATGAATCAAAAATGTCCAGTGGAAAAAGTAAATCATCAGCAAGGGTAAAGAGGCAGAATAAGCAATAATTACAGCTCCCTTCTCACATTGCTTTTTAATAAAACTTGAGTTTAACCGTGTGTTAGATGCTCTTGCTTATTTTTCATCCTAGGTCAGTCTTGCCTGTAATTATTTTTGAGAGAAAGCAATTGCTATTCTGGAGATTAAGAGCAATTGGTGAATCCTTAAAATGTATCATTAACTCAAGCAAAAGAAGAGAATGACAGATCCATTATTTGAATAGCTTCCAAACTGGCACATATTGTAAATATCCTGGCATCATTAAGAACTCTTAAATGGCAGATTCAGATCTGGGGGGGGGCTTAAAATTGCGAAGCTCTGTCACTGCAGGTAGCATCCACAGTGACAACTCCTATTTATATCTGAAAGATTCACATGTATAGCTCCTTTGTACGCATAGAACTGACTCAATTTCAGTTAATCCAGCCATATCGTTTAACCCTGATTATTAATAGATTAAGGACATACTATAAGCCAGTAAAGGAGGAGTCTGTTTACTGTACCTTACTTATTATAGCTACTCCACCCCAAAACAAGTCCTCTGAAGATTATTTTACAAGAGTGTCTATTTTGCATGTAAATAGACACAGAAAGGTATTAAATTCAACATGAGTAGTTCTGGTCAAACAAGTATTCATAGGGGTTAACCAGAAAACATCATTAACACACACACCCTCTCCTACCACCACCATTCCCAAAAAGTTATGCTTAACAATGTAACAGTCTGGCATACTATTTATAAACTGCTATTTGCTGGCATTCAAACTGTTCTTCAATCAATTCCATGCCAAATCCATTACATTAAAAAAGCATTAAGCTGGTGAAGTGAATTACTTGCATCAAAATGTGGTAATGCAGCACTTCAAAGAAGGCAGGGTCTGCTTCATACTTCTGTCTTAAGTGATGGCACACTTTGACTTGTCCATTGTATATGGATGGCACTTAGAAAACGAGGCAGCTGATTAATATGCCCATCTAACCTCCCTGTTCACAGCATGAAACATTCCATCTTAGTGTACACTACCAAAAAGTCAAGAAAGAACCGTATTCAATAAATTTCCTGTCCAGTTCAGTAACTCAAAAAGCAGTCATATAGCCTGTAACTACACATGATCAAACTGACGCCCACCTTCAGCTGACAGATGGGTTCCAGTATAGTTCTTCAACACAAGAGTTTACGTTCTCTTCCAGCACACACCCCTCATCAGCACACATCACTTACCCACTCCATGAATGAGGCTAAGTGATTTGACTAGACCACAGAATTCTGTGGTCAGCAGATAAGCCTGCCTCATTCACTGTCAGCTGAGCAGAGATCAGTTCATCTTCACAATATACCAATAAAAAAAATGCTGTATCTGTTATTCTGAGGAAGAACAGTAATCTTATTATCTGCATTACCAAATCAGGTTTTATTAAAAACCTGTTATTTTCCCAGTAACAATGGAAGTTCAGCAACATACACGTATCAGGTTATGTAAGCTAAATGTAGACTTTCCATCTTCCTAAACGTTTCCCAGACTTCTTCTGCAGACCAGTTCTGATTCTAGGTATAATCAAGAACTGTATTTGCTTCCCTAACCTCATCTTTTCTAAAATAAGGTTTGCATATGGAAGTGCCTGAGAAAACTGTTCTAAATATGGTTAATTGTGGAAGACAGTGCTACGGCATGAATGATCAAGAACTGAATGTTTGGAACTTTTATTCTGCTATTTTTTGGAATCTACTATTCCCCAGTTTAAATCCAAACGTGTCAAGTAACTAAGCACTCAACTACCCAAGATTATATTTTTTTAGAAAATCCACCAAAGTAATGTGGGGGTTTTTATCTATATTAGAGTATTTCTTCAAGTTCCATACCTCCATGACATGAAGGAACCTGTCCTCAGAGGGTGGATGAGTAGCCTGTAAAATCCTCCAGATGTGCTGAGTCTCATCCAGTGATACCTCTAGTAGATCTCCTACCATCATTAGATCTTCTAGCTGAGCTTTTGCTCCAGGTGACAGCTCCAATACAGGGGGCTCTAAACTGCGAGGTACCAGCGGACTCTTCCGAGGCTGCTTCCTTGGAGTGCTAGAACCTTTAAGACAGGAGGCAAGTCACATAACAATAAAAGGAAGAAATCGAAACCAAAAGAAATTGCATGCTTTTTACCAGAACAATCTAAGAAGAGAGACAATCCCAAGCAAAAAAACACTGACACAGGTTTATATATCAGACAGAGAACAACTGCAATGTAATTCTGCCGTGCCTTCTTACAAACAACATATCCTCTACAACTAGCACAGGTAACAGGTTCCCCTCCTTACTGACTGCTCATCCCAGGTATCTGTTCAATTTTATCTCAATGTATAGAAAAGCAAATACCTTGAGAGCAGCTTTTAGAAGCAGATGAATACGCATGTTCAGCACAGAATGAGGGAGCAGTCCACATGTGTGTCACCACTTCCTCTGATTTAATGGGGATTTCCTCATCGCAAAACAAATTGGGCTCCAAGCTGCTAGAAGATTTTACACTGGCATTGTCCTGAAAAAGACCCACAGAAAACATGCATTATCTGGATCCAGAAAATAGGAACTTCAAAGTAAATTCCACTAAGACCAGCCAGTCTGCTGGTTCTAAAATCCTACTTTGAAGGACCCTATCAGAGACACCAAGACCATGTGCAAAAGGTACAAGTTACATCCTTACTTAAATAGCGGATGTCTCTACGGAGTGAGGTCAATAGATTTATAGCCAGTTTGTGAGAAACACTCAACAGGTTTCCTCACTAAGCAGCCACTCACGGAAGGTCCTCAGAAGTCAACATAATGACCAGAGGTTGACTCTTAGCCTACATGATTTCTTTGCTTGAAAAAACGTGATTGCAAGACCATAAGGACTGGTAGCTTCAGTGAAGAAGGGGTATGCTGAGTAAATAATGGCTATTATAAAAAGAAATTATTAAAGATCTTACAGGTGACGAAAAAACTAGGGGTATTCCAGTACAGCAGCAAATCGTAAACAGATGTATGACCACATAATGGCAAACAATCAAATGTTGCCCTGGGATCAGGACTTTTATGGCAGTCTTAAACCAAACACCAAAAGGAACAGGGCTGTAACAGTTAAGACTGTTGTATTTCCACGAACAGAATAATGATGGCATTAGCTTGTGCTCAACGCATTGTGTAGGACGGCTGCTTGATTTTTAGATACATCACACTGAAACAGGACATAAGCCTTCAGATGCAGGTGGATCCATTAAGAGAAGAGAGATTAGGAATCTCTTAGCAGTGGGAGAAGCTTTGTTTGACTTTGGATTACGTTAGGCAGAGAATCCAGAGAAGGCACAAGCCCATCTGAGTAGATTTCCTGATGTTTACTAGTACTCACTTCTCCCCTCTTTGTCCTCACCCCTGCAGGTGAAATTAATAAGAATGATCTCTTCAACCAGCTGTCTATATCCATAGCACTTTCCAGAACTTATATACCACATTTGTGATGAAATTCGTCTCAACAGGTCAAACATACTTAGCATGCTGTTTAAGACTGAAATCTTTCAGAAAACAATAAAAAACCGAGAAGCTGGCTTAAAAGAAGAGAAATGCCGTAGGAGCAGTTATTGACAATATTTACCTGAAGATAAGCTGTGTGGGTCCCAATATGGCCAACTCAGGAAATTGTACCACCCAGACACTGTCATTTCATGACATAAAAAGGGAATTTAAGAATGGTAATCTCTTTCTGGCTTTCAGTTACGCGTTTAAAAGGAAGTGAAGTGCAGACTAATGACTTCAGTACAAAACTAGAAGTGGGAAATTCAGAGTTAAATTGCCCAGATGAAGAGGTAGAACAAACATATTGAGAAAGAGGAAGTTATTTCTCCCTACAAAGTAAAGGTTATATCTAGTACAGTACCTTGTTCTGGTTATCCTATTATACTAGAATCGAAGAAAGTGCAAGACTAATAGGGAAATTAATAAAAAGACATCACCCATTTGTTGGCTATAGGCAACACAGGTGCAAAGAAATAAGAAAAAAATACATGAAACAAAAATTAAGGCAATTGAAGGTGAAGGAAATTCACAGTAAATTTGACCTGTGAATTACTCTGATTGCTTGGACTAAATCTTAAAACAAGTCTACCTATTGCACTCATAATGAAGTATTTGCTGGCAAGAATCATGCTTTAATTAGAAGAGGCAAAATATAATCGAATAGGCCTTTTCAAATGTGTTGTTTTAACCACCGTTGTGGTCTGAAATATAGATTATGGACCCTTAGGTATCCAAGGATTACTTCTACAGGGTCTATAAGAAGTTACTAAGAGCAAATTCATACATGATGCATTATAATCTAGTTATATATTATTTTTTTTTAACACATCACTCCACTGGAAAAAGTTTATAGAACATAAACTAAAAAAAAAACCCAAAACAACAAAAAAAACCCCCACCAAAACAAAAAACCCCAAAACCAAAAAAAAAAACCCCAACAATCTTTGACAGCCAAGAGTATAAAAATAATTAAACTTTAAGCAACTTTGCTATCTTTGCTGTCTTCGGAAGCTTCTATTTTAGACTTGAAGAATTTGGTTGCCTGAAAATTTGTCTCCTATCCCAACCTTGTTAGTTGACCTAACAAATGACATTTCTGGTCCCTATAAGCTTTGCGGTGACGGATTCTTACTTTTATGTCTTTACAATTACATATAGTGATGGACATCCAAATCAAAAGGGTAAGTAGCAGATTTTGAAATCATGACAACGGAATCATTAAAAAATTAAATCACACTCCTGCAAAACCCTCAGATCCTGACAAGCATATGCCATCTTTTTTGACATATGCTTTATCACAGCCTCAGAAAATGCCACATCTTTCAGAAATGCCTTATTATGACTCCTGATGCAAAGAACAGTTTGGAATTCTATTTTTTTTAAATAAAACATATTTAATTAAAAGCTGTAACATCCCATTGCAATATACTGTTGTTGGCATTTCACATGGGACTGTAATACAAATGTGTGTATTTACATAAATCTGATTAGAAACTAAATACTAAAAATAGGAGACTGAGGCACATCATACCTGGAAAATTTACTGTCCCTTTGCAAGCCAGAAATTCTGCCTTAGAGAATTCCCATGACGACACTACATTGTCTTTTAAGTTAGCACCTTTTAAGTTAGATACAACACTATCACTAAAAAGAAACCACTGCACAGGAAGAAACAGTGGCATTGCTTTTGTCTCTACATGTATCAAAAGGACGTTTCAGAAGTTCTGAAGCGAACTACATCACACTGAAAACACTTGGCTGTCTATTTCTCATTACTTTTCTCATGACAGTTTTTCTCCAGTTAAAATATTTTTAAAATCTAACTGCAGTTACAGTTTCTGAACTGAATCCAGACACTAATTTTACACGATGATCCATACATCTAGTCCTGAATATTTCCACACACCCAAAATTTAACAGATATACCTCTTTTATATGAGAGCTGAATGATTAGAAAAGTATGAAAATGTGAAAGAAGCTCTGGCATCAGGAAACTTCTCAAAGGGTATGCAGTATTCAAAGACTAATTTTTTTGCTGTAGCAAAAACTGTCGAAGAGCTCTACACATAGACACTTACTCATGTTTATGATTCATAATACCTTTGAATGGGGCATAAAGACAACGTTCATCCTCCACGGTGCTATAAATACAAATACCTTGAGAAGTGTATCTTTCTCCTTAGCACTAAAAAGCACCTTTTGAAACTCAATCACGGGACATGTGGAAATTTTGAACATTACAAAACTTCCCAACAGTCTAGAGCTGAGACATTCAGGTAAAATCAGGAAGTACCTCTTCTGCAGCAGCCCCGGCACAACACAGAGATAGCTTAAGATATGAAAAATGTTCTTAAATAAGTTGAATTAATAAAAAAACAGGTGCTCTGGGTTAATTCCACCCAGACAAGCCACATTGGATTACCTACCTTTATGTCATAGCCATAAGTCTCCCTGATGTCCTCATCAGAGTCTGTCTCTTCATCATCATAATCCAAGGTCTGCCGTGGGGATGAGGACACACTCCCTATCACTCTGTTAAAGGCTGATTGCTGAAAACTAGTCAAGTGTCCCTAAAAGAAAAATGGAATATGGGAACGAAACAAATTTTCAGGAAAGTGCATAAAAAAGCTGAGTTACTAACAAATAACAAAGTGGTTCTTTTGGCCTGAGGATAACTGCCTGGATGGTCACAGAAAAGCCTAACTACAACACAATGTGAAGACAGATAGGGAAATATCCGAGGAAAAGGTTCTATTAGATTTTATTTCCATGTTTTTGAATAATAGTGACTAGAAAGATCTAGATACTGCTGCTCAGTGCTACCAAATTATAGTCTATGGTTGTACAAACTTCTTTACCACAGCTTCATCTGGTTACTAGTCTCAATCTCAAGATGAAGAAAGTCAGCCGTAAAAGCACCAGTGATTATCTGTAGTCCTTGCCAAAATTTACTATCAAGACATCAAATGCCTGAGAACGACAATCCATGAGAAATTACAAATATTGAGACCTTTGATTACGTCAAGCAGGAAACGGCATTTAGACACCTAAGTAGCCACTGCTTTACACATCTTCAGGCCCTCAGCCAGCTGTCATAGCTGAATTGACATTTCTTATGAGCACCTTCAGCAGCTGCTACTGACAATGAGTACATAGCAACTGACCTGTTCCTGGAGCAGCATGTAACTGACTGAAGCTGGCCATATCCTGAGGCTAAGGAGCACTGAACTAAATAATTTTGGTATGTCTCATTTTCAGCTTTTAACTGCCATCCCTTTTCCCCTAACCTTCTCCAAGAAAGGTAAGGCATTTTGACACACTGAAGAAGGACAAGCATGGTAAGGAGCAAGATACCGACGTTCCTACCTGCAGGTCTGGGTTAGCTGCTGCTTTCTGTAGCTCCGCACTGATTATTTTCTCTGTTTTCTCCCGTGCTGCCTGCTCCACCATGCGCTGGCTGAGCACAGAAAGCTTAGCCAACGCAGAGGACAACTCGTCAGTGGCCAAAGCCTGCCGCGCTCGGTCCTGCCAACTCATGGCACGTTCTGTCAAGCACTGCAATGCCTCCCCTTCTGGCAGCCGTACAGGCAGCTTCTGCAAGGACACCAGCAGAGACAGTATTGTCTCAAGCCGTGGCCTTCGAGAACGCATGCAAAGTGGACATAGAAACTTCACTTCTTTGGCCTGCCAACTAGAGCCCTTCTTCTGAGAGCTTGTTTTGGGAAGGGGCACGCAGCCACTATGAAACCAGTCTTTGCACAGCTCACACTGTAGCATGAATCCACTAGCTGTTTTGCGGCAGATACAGAATTTGACTTCTTCAATCCGATCCACCATAGTCATCTTGGCCAGGTTAGCTGCCCTGAGAGCATGCATGGCTTCAATCTCCTTCTGTTCCCGTTCCTTGAAGATAGCCACCTACCCAGCAAAGACAAAAACAGTTCATGACCTCCACAGCTAAGAAACATAACATTTTGTTGGCAATGTAGGAAAAAACCACCACCGTATCATCCTAGTTAAACCAGCCAAAATTTAGGAATTGTGTGATCTAATTAAAACTTTAGCTAAAACACCTCCTTCTCAGTTACTCATTACTCTCCTAAGTCCATCTGACAGATCCTATGTAAACATTAGATAGCCTTCTCCATATCTGCAAAGTTTCTGAAGTTCATAATTAAATCTCTTATAAGGCCATCAGAAGAACAGGTTTTGACTCCAGGAAAGAAGTCAGAATTAGTTCCATCCTGTGTACCAGGACAATGCAGCTTAGCATTGTTTCAACACTGACTCAGCACCAGGAGCACATGAGTGACCACATATCTCCCTGAAGGAACTTGCATTTCCTCAGTGACTCCACTCAAGTAACTGTAACAAAGCACACTAAGGTAAAATTGACCGTGTACAAGCCACATTAATGAACTTGCATATATTTTCTTTGTTCCCAGAGAAAGGGCAGACAGATGACAGCAAATTCCTCTGATAAGCTGCATCAATATCCTCCTAACAAGGAGGAATCAAATATAACATTCCCCCCAGCCCAGTTTCTATAACCAAGCACGTACAGATTGCCTTTAAAAATCAACCTACTCAAATACACCTTGGTACTGTTAAGGTACAGCTGTGCCTCATTCCCCATTATTTTGATCTGATTTCAATAAATGTTAATAATATTAGATGAACAGCCACAGATACCAATCCAAGAGCAGTTAAGTCTTACATATAGCCCAATACATATTAAATACAAGCACTTACACTCTGAACTGTGCTTCCTTCTACTTTCACTGCAATTGAAGCTAAGCTATGTTCTGGTGTCAAACAGCATATTATGAGATATTCACCTCAGTGAGATTCATTTATTAGTTCTTCCATACGATTTCTATAGACATTAGAAACAAACCCACATATCAGGAGACACTACCTTTCATTGTTCCTTACCACAGCTGCAGTATCCCGGGCCTCCTCCAGCCCGTCCTCCAATTCACTTAGGGATTCCAAATCAAGATCTTTCTCCTTTTCCTTCTCCAACAACTCCTTTGCCCTCTTCCGCCTATTCTTACTGCTCCCATAAACACCAATATCAGTTCGAGGGCTCAGAACCTGGAAACACCAAGAAAACTTACGCTACCAGAGCCAAGCGTGCCAAGAACAGAAAAATAAAAGTTCTAATCTATAACATTATGATATCAGGAGCATATATGAGAACATCTAATAAAGGCATTACAACAGAGTCAGCAGAGAGCAAAAAATACTCAGCAATCTAACACTTTTGATATCTTTCACTTAATGCTAGGAAGAGGAGAAATAAACAGAAAAGGATACAAGTATTTCATACACATGGAATTTGAATGCAATCAGCACCACAGTGATGTGTCAGATCAACTTGAAAGCCACTGCTTTCACAACTAAATTACAAAATCTGTTCAGATGAAGTTATCGTACATATAGCTAACTGAAATACTGTACAGTTAGATATCAGTAGTTGAACATTCAGTTCAAGCGCTTTCATCAGTTGCAAGTCTTGAATTTCCATGATTTCATATTTACATCAGCAATTTGGTAGCTGAAACTAAACTAAAAAATCTGGTATAAGCCTTTTAATATCAAACACAAAAGCCTGCAAAGGACTTTTAAGGACAAGAATAAAATTTAAAGTAATCTTTATTGGTTGGAAGGTATATTTAAATATAAAACCTAGCAAATTAATTTCAAAGTTAAAATTAATACATTTAGGAAAACAGTCAAATGCAAAACCAGAACACAGCAAATAACTAACTAGGCAGAGAAATATGGAAAAGAAAAAATTGGACCTATAGTGCATCATAAACTGAACAGAAATCAGTGTGATATTGTTGCAATAGGGGCAGATCCTATTGGGAAACACTAAACAGACGTATACCCTTTGAGACAAAAGATGTAATTATTACATTTCACATGGCCCCAGGGAAGCCGTAGTGAGAGAATTCTGTCTGGTTTTGGAATTCACACTAAAAGTGAAGACAAACTGCAAAGAATAGCAACAAGATAAGAGTATGAAAAATACAGCCTACAAGAAAGCATTGAAAGAATTGGAATTGTTTTGCCTAGAAAAGGGAAGCCTGTCAAGTAGATATGATAAATCTTCACACACATGAATGATTTTTATTAAAACAAAGACAGTGACTACATTCATTGAAGTGAAATAAACAGTAGCTGACGTAATTTTTCTTAAACAGCTTAAATATCTAACCTATTTTCTTAGAATTTAAGTAGTGGAACAAGTTAAAACACTCATCCATTAAAGACAGCTTCTATGTCCATTTCAGGCCTACATTTCTACAATTACACAAAAAGAGAAATCCTTTTCTTTCCCTCACAAAAAGGAGAGTTTTCATCCGTTTCTTCAAAAGTAACAGTGGAGGTTGTCCACACATAAAACAAGACTAGCCAAACAGACTTTTTCCCTTTTTCACTCTTTTCACACCCGACGACAGCTGAAGTTTTTATTATATTTTATTCTTAAAAGGAGCCATGATCTATTGTAATTAAACCAGCTGTTCTCTCCAGACTGCAGAGGGCCATCAAGATCAGTTTCTGAAGGCTGACACAGAAACATCTGTTGCTCACCTGTAACAGACTGTAGCTTGAGTTCTTCTTCAGAAAGGTCCTTCCTGTGCGCTCTCTCCAGGCGCGTGCTGCAGCTACCTGCGACTCCAGCTGTGGCAGGGCATCGAGACGCACTGGAATTGGGCGGCCTTTGGCAGACAAGCTCTCCAGTTGCTCTAGGTAGGCATAATTACTTCCGTTCTGCGGTAAAAGAAATTTTTCTAAGCCAACGATTCCACCATTGCATCAGTGGGCAGCTTAATTTCAAGCCATACACTATTTTGTCACTGAGTAAAATAGAGTTCCACAGGAGAAGAAGGGAGGGCAGGGTTTCAATCTTACTGATGTTTTAAAAAACTATCTTGTACAGTTTTTATTTTAACAGCCATGGCCAGCTGGCTTACGGAGCAAGACAACATTTCATTTCTAGATGGCTGTCTTAATTGCTGTCTGCTTAACAGCAAGCTATTGTATCTAAGAATTGTACAGGGACTGATGCGAAATCAACTGGGATTCTTACTTCAGTTCCCAACAAATATCTGATACAAGAATAGCAGTTGTAGTCCAGAGATCAACACCTAGAAATATCACAGAAGCTGTGTCCCTTTTGGATCAAGTCATGTGGGTAGAGCAATAGAACGGGGGACTATTGAACTAACAATGTCATAACTTCATTTACTTCAGATAGAAAATCTCAGCCATCACTGCCATTAAATCTTACACCATTTTGGGCAGAAAAAAAACCAGCAACAAAATAATTTTGCTAGCCAGCTCCAAAACTGAAGACCTGTGAGCAGAATATCTTCTGCTGCAGCTAAGTATTTCCAGTGACAGGAGGCAGAACACTTTCAACACCAAGTAAGGCCCTCTGAGAGTTATATTTGCATCATAATGTATTTGCCGACTTTTAGATCCCCCATGAAATGCATAAAAGAAAGGGAGATAGAAATTGGATAGCCAATGGGGAAACAGCAGCACAAAAAGAAAAAGAAATTCACGCACACAAGCTATGATAAGCACATTTAACAGCTATAGTAAGGTTTCCCTTCAGGTCACCTTTGTGGGTAGAGTGGCTAGGAATAAAGAGCATGCCTAAACAAAAAGATGCAAACAGAAAATTCCAGTCCCTGCTGTAACCCCTACCTGAATGGCCTCCACTTTGGCTGTCCAGTCTCTAGCCCGCTGCAGGGCTTCTTTCAGTGCCAGCACATTGGGCAGGTAAGCAGGGATGTTCTTTGCTTCATTCACGATGCCCTCCAGAGCCATCATACTTTGGCGTGGTCTAGAGTAAGAAAAACCCAATTCCAGCCTTCTCTCAAAATGCCAGTCGACTAAAGACATAAATTTGACAGGCTGGTGATGCAACTCCATCACTACACTGCAGTGTAGGATAACATGGCTCTAATTCTTGGAGGGTGCTACCTGCTACCAAAAAGCAGGAAAGGGGTGAAACCTGATGGACTTTGCACAAGTTCAAAAGGGCACAGCATCAGAACTCCTTAACATCGAGGCAGCTGTCTTCTGTAGCATACCCAGGGTTTTTTGTTGAGGGGGACGAATAGCAAAGACAGTGGCAATTCATAGCCTCCTGCCACTGTGCAACATGACAGGGAATCAACTCTTCCGCAACTCATCAACAACCTCAAATCCAGCTCAAGCCATCAAACTGCTGGGAGGTGAAAAAAGAAAGTACTACAGCTTCAAAGCCCCTACTTTCCACCACACTCCTCACCAGAGGCTGAGAATCCCTGAAGTGTGTGACCTGTAAGAACAGTTTGCAAAGGAACACTCACCTGGCCTGCAGGCAGACCTTGGCCTTCTCCTCCCACCTCTCCGAGACCGTAAGCAGCTCCTGCAGCTCAGCCATGGCTTTCTCTACAGCATGGTGTGGTGCCAAGCCCACACCCGAGTCAATCAGCTTCTTCATCACATCTAGGGTGACCCTCTGGGGATCCAAGAGGGTGGACCTCACCTCATCCAGCCACCGTGCCTGCTGCAGTTCTTGCTTCAGCCTTGGCAGTTCAGGAAGTTCTACGTAAAGACCAGAGCCCATGTCTATCAACTCCTGCAGCTTGGAAGAGTCTGGGATCTCATCCATCATAGCTTCTTGAGCACGCTCATGAAATTCTTCCACATCATCAAGCAGATTCTGAAGTAATACACAGTACAAATCAATTAGGAAAAAAAACATCCATGGAATCAAAAGGGAAAGTTGACTGAGGGATCAGTCAGCTGCGAATCTGTATGTGAGCATCACATAATCACTCAAGGCTTCTACACACAACGCCAGCTCGTCTGTCACAAGCCATCAAGTCTGACACATATTAAGAAACAGACCATCTAAACACATTTGGCCTAATGTTTCATACACTCTGCGTATTACGTGGATGACACTCTGCACCTGCAATAGTACAACTGCAACTACCTACAGCTGCCAACGAAACAGAATATTAAGCACTGCTTGGTCAATGTTAATTTTAAAACAGTGGGGGGAAAGGGGACTTCTGCAAACAGATCATCCCTTCAATCTAGTGTCAGGGGCATTACAGCAATGACGGTAATACACAACAGAACACAACATGCTGAGGAAAGCTAGAGTTGTATGAGGACATGAATACCAAAAGATCATTAAAATAACCATGGTCAGGTTTTAAAATTGCTATTTCCTAAGCAGGCCCACTGCGTAAACACACCTGAGTTTTATCTCAAAAAGGAAAGAAATGAAAATGCAAAACCCTGTAATGAAAGGAGACAGCTTCACAGAAATCCAACTGCACTGCTGCAGTTGTCCTAATCCTCATGTCTTGGCACTGCAATGAAAAAAACATCAAAGAAAGCAAACAGACAGGAAAGAATCTCTGCAGGAGATTCATTCAAGGACATTCAACCAGTATACTCAATAGATTCACTCCGTCTCCTACAAAAAGACAGGTATTTCTGAGAGCAAGTCAATGGCACAATGAGGAGCAAACCTTGCATTTCCTAACCCTTAGCTTACTGTCCTTTTTGTCTGACACTGCTTTTCATGACTGTCTGGAAACCAGCAGGCATTTACAAAAAAAGAACAAGATCCACATTACAAAGACTTTGATTTAGGGAACATAGGCTGAATGCTTCATAGTGACAACAGTAAATTACTACTGTTTAATAATTAATATGTCTTTTGTGTTATAAAATACTCATCATCCAACATTGCAATTATTTTGCAATTCATTAAGATGGATATTTGCATTCAAATGCCATGCTGAAAGTATGCTTAGGCTTAAATGATCATTATCTGACTTCATTCAGAAACCTATGATACTATGGTTCGTAACCAGTAAAATGATAATATTTATTTTATTGGTTAGTGATCATGTTGAAGCTTCAAGAACATACAGATGCACAGAGTACTTTAACAGAACCAGTTTCCTAAGACTGGAGGGGAAGAAGAGAGAGACTAGATTAGTGAAAATGCTTAGACAAAAATACAAATTAATACTGTTAAGAGTTTGTTGTATGCCCTCAGCTCTGTCATCTACAAATTATGCCTTAATTAAAAGCAGGTTTTAAATACACTGGAAACAAAGAACTCCTTTGAGAACAACCCTATAGGCCTAATGATAAATGACGGTAAAATTTCATGAATAAATATTAGTAAATATCCCTGGTTTGTAATGGAAAGAAGTGTAGTAAAATCTTCCTATCATATGAGGATGACAATGCACTTTCCACCCTATTAGCTGCTGGGAAACGTATGAAAGAACATCTTTGAAGGATAAAGATTAGAGTCAACAGGCCTGGAAAATCTGTATCAGTTTTCTGAAGGTATCTGTTTTCAGCAACAACATGCCAATATCAAAGACAAGAAGAAAGTCCAATATAAGGTCTGTCCATGGTATCAACAATGGTATCTCAGACAACGCTAACCATTACACATTTGGTTATGTAGGGGCAGCTGCTTCTGTTCAGAATTTTAGGACCTCAGTCTAGCACTATAGAACATTCTTCTTAAAACTGTATCAGCAGAGAGTATGTGGGTAAATAAATGGTTAGCATACATCTCAAGAACTATTTCTCAAGGTGAAAAATCTTTATTTATTAAGGACGTTTCTTGAAGGAGTTTTCCAGAAGTTAGTTAGTAGGCGAAACGCTATTTAACATTCCATCATCAGTGACACAGAAACAAATTAAGATTACTGCTGAAAACACTTGCTATGATACGACTGCCAGAGTGATAAATGATAATAGCAGCCAGGGGAATCGGTATGATCTGGATTACTTATTAGTCTAGATTCATTCAAAGACAGGTGCAAAGATATATATGAAGGACAAGAAATGCAGGCCATGCATACAGATTAAGGGGGCTGCAACCAGGAAAGCAAGGCTGAGAAGTATTTACTGAGCAATTGCCAGTGTGGTACTGCTTTCCCCCTCCCCTGAAAAGGCACACCAACATAACCTTCACGAATTTCTACCGAAACATACAAAGGGTAGGATTTAAACTGCAAATTCCACCGCTACAGATAGCATTAAAGATGCTGGAATAAGAGTAACTGGTTCAGAGAGATAAAATGGGGGCACCTGAACAGTGATACGTGGGGAGGATCTTCGATCGGTACAGTGCGACCCCCACATCTGACCATGCCCACTGCCAACAGGCACCTTAAAAAGCGCATGCACAGTCAAGTAAAACGCTCTCTTCACTTGCCTAAATGCTGACCACCTTGTGCAATACCCCACGCCATCTGAGACTGCCACACAAGAGAGCTAAGACATTCTTGCAGAATACCCAGCTGGAATACTTCAGAGCATCTCGCAGGTCACTAAAAACCCATGCTTAGGCTACCAAATTGAGCCCTACATACTGAGCTGCTACGACTACACTAGCATAAAAGCACAAACACCATCGTTACCCACTTAGAGACATGTTGGAATGAGCAGGAACTACACGTTACCATTCCATTATGGACAGACAGCAACATGTCATCAGCAAAGCTTCAATGACAACAGCAAGATTACTCAGTAAAGCAGGGAGACACTGAGATAGATGTATCCAGAGTACTTTACTTCCTTTCTTGAGGCCACAGATACCATTGCAAAGCGGCTACTTGCTTTATGTTAGAAGCTAGAAATGAAACACCCCATTAAATCCATCTCTGCCATTGCAGGACTGAGTCTTTAAAAAAAAAAAAAAAAAAGAGAGAACTCTCATTCTTTACACCAAGCAACATTATCTCTTTTAAAAAAAACCCCACAACCCTCAAAAAAACCCCACCCAAAAAACAAAACCAACCCAAGCCAGACAAAGTAAAACACGTACCACAATATATACAAGGAGCAGATGCAAACTTACCTTTACTTGTCGGGCCTGGCTGATTACACAGGGCAGGCTAAACAGCTGTTGTACAAATGCTTTAAGCTCCTCCATGGTTAACTTGGTCCGTGTCCTTCCACTATCTTGGCTCTGTCTGCTGTATGAATAGACATAATTGAACTGTATTATGTGAGAAAGATGATGATGATCCCTGGATTTACTCCCAGTGACAGAAAGTTATAAAGATTACTGAGAAGTTACCAAAAAAATTCCGTCACTTGAACTCAAAAAAACCAAACTCCACAAGAATTCAAAAATCTCGAAAACTAAATTTAATGTAACTCCTCTAAGCATCTTCAAGAGAATTTACACCCCCTTTTTCAGAGGCAGGAATGTCTAGATGAGTCAAATTGGGTTTGTTTCAAGCAGGTAAAAGAACATAGGCCCCAAAAGCTTGCTTTAGGCAACGCAAGAAGTTGACTGCCATGACAAACACTGACAATGAGTCTCAGGTATGCAACAGCAACAAGCTCTGAAAAGTTTTATTTTCTAGAGAACTCTCTTGTAGCTAGAGAACTGTTGAAACTGGCCTTGCAACAGGAAAAGACTGCTACTGAGTAGGACATGTTCTGCAAAGACATTTCCATTAACTATTGCTCGCAGCAAGTATCCCAAGCCAACTGAATGCCATATAAAACTTAGAAGTGACACACTGCACAAATTAAACACTTGGTATACACATCACTGATAGGCATAGCAATTTCACAAGCAGGACAGATTTTAAAATGCTGAAGAGCTGCTCCCTGCTAATGAATCTGTATTTTATTACTGCAGAAACATTAAAGAAAAACAAAATGCAGTCTCTTCCAACCTATGGACTTAAATATAAGACTAAAATTCAAATTAATGATCAAATATAATTACACAGTCTTTAAAACTCAAAGGGAAAAAAAGAATACTGCAGGCTTTGACTAGCTATGACAGCCAGTGAAGAGTGGTGGCTGCACTGGACCTGCTGTGCCACCAATACTCCTGCGTGAGAGTGAACAGGGTGCTGCGCTCCAAGAGAAACCACTGCAGGACGGGGCACTCTCCAAAACATCGCACTGGCATTCTGTCCCTAGTCCAACCACAGATGCCACAACATGAGACACTGCACAAAAAGGTGCAACTAGCCCTACCTATGGAAACTCACGACTTCCAACACCACGGAGAGACACAGGATTGGAATGTTGGACACATCTTCACAGCTACGCATTACCTATTTTTCAGGTTTATATATACTCAGATGCATAAGGGATAGATTTTCTTTTGCTACATTTGACCATGAATTTACTGCTGCTTTAATCTCTGCCAAATTGTTCTGTTCCGGCGCTCATTTTTCATTTGCTTTTATAATAACCTTATCCTTTGTGTTTCAAAAATCTTTCTCTAACCTCCATTTTGTAACATATTGCTGTTTAGCATACAACAGCCTTCATATGTATATACAAGTCCTTTGTTTTGCCCCGTGGAATTCCTTTCAGCTTTAGATCAGACACACCATTGAAAGATGTCAAATCTTTCTGCCCCTTGTGTTTCTTGGGATAGTGCTGGAAATCCACCAAATAATTAACTGAAGGCAAGTCTGTTGAGAGAAGGCTGACACACTCCAACAGCAGGAGGAGGAGGAAGCAGCAACACCAGGAACAGCTGGGACCTACCAAAATAATTAAACTTCACTAGGAACACAGCAATGTGACCCCTGTAGTGTTGCTTCCCTCACCCAGACCAGAGTTCTAAGCCACCAATATCTCTGTGGTAGTGGAATCCTACAAGCAATAAAAACCAAACAGGAGAGCCTTCTTTCCCCTTCAAATATAGCAAAAATGTTTGTCTAGTTTATAATAGCTTTCCAATTACGTCACGTATTATGCTTGCATTTATGATGTAACTCCTAACATTTCAGTGTTCAAATGTAAGCAATTATGATATGCATTATGTTCTGCATAGCAAAGTTAGGTATTATAATTAACAAGGTATTTACCTTTTACTCCCTCTCTTGAAAAGCTTAAAGCTATACACAAAAACTACACGCGCAAAAAACCCAACCAACTACAGAGCTAAATCTTATACTCAGAGGAAATGCAAGCTATAAAGTTTACCATACAACCCCTGGCACAAGAATTACAGTCACCTGATCAAATTCTTTTCTATGGGACTTCTATTCAGTGCACAGAACGCATAGGAGAGAAGGAAGAATATGTTGCTGAAGGCTCATGACAGCAGAACAAGGGGACACATCCAGTAGATTGCTGAGGTAGGACCAGGAGTCAGAGTAACACTGAAGCAGCCACAGGCAAGGCAGGCAACGCAAAGAACTAAGGGAGTCCAATCTGCCCGAAGTCACTGAGACAAGCCACTACTTCTCAGCCACACATCACTGCCTCCCATGGTCCTTCCTAAGAAATATAAGACTGGCTCCAACTTACGGACTGTTTTTACTCTCTGCACTGCTCTGCTCCCCAAGATCTTTTTGTCCCAGTCAGTGCTGGCAAGACATATTTCCTTTGCATCTTCCAGTAACTCCATCAGCATCACAACACATTTTGCAAGTTGAGAACAGCTGGCAAAATTATAAATATTTTTGAGAAATGCTGTACCAGGAGATAAAACTGTGCTTGCCTCACCAACCATAATCGGTTATTTCCTACTTTTCAAGCATTTTGCTTTGTGATCCAATGTTTTAACATATTTTCTTTCCATAGCTTTAAGCTATGTACTTAGCCATACTACCTAAAACACAAGCATTCATGTCAAGACTTAGTTTCATTACATTTTTTCCTTTAGTTGTCTTTCCCTACAACTCTCCCACACATTCAGAGAATACCTTATCAGTGATCAAACACACAACTTCTCTAAAGGATTTCATATTTCAGTATATGTCATCTGAAAACAGTAGGTTTAACACACTCCAACTAAGTCCACTTTTTTGTCCCTTTGTGTCACTGTATCTGCCGCCTCTATCTCTCAGTGAGTCACAGCATGAAGGGCAGGAAACACTGGAAGAAGTTAGTAGGCAGTGAGACCTCAGGGTTCTCACATTTCTGTAACAAAACAGACAGATGGAAACTGCTGAAAAAATGCCTGTCCTACCTGTGTTTTTGCTTTTTGCTCAGAAGCAGCTGTGCTACTGAAGCACAGGTCTCTGCTTCTTTCACAGCATCTCTGAGCCTGCGGAAAAGATCATTCTCTGGATATTTCCTGTCTTCAGCATCCTCCAACATTACTCTCAGCTCGATCACGTCTGTAACAACAGTATATAAATAATTCGTATGAAAAAATGGAGGAGATTTTAGACTGCTTCAAAGGCCTTCAACCAAGGTTCCAACAGGCTAGTTCAAATTTGAAATGCACAATGATGAGTTGCATTACACTCTCAGATTAGCTCATTTTTCCAATAAACAATACACAGTGTTTCTCTCATTAAATGAGAAGACAGAACAAATGTAGGAGTTTCAGGACATCCTACTACGAACAATAGAAATCTGACCTTTTTTGTGGTTGAGATTGGCAGACAGAGCCTCTGTAACTCTACTGACCCAAGTGTCATAAGACTGTGCTCTAACTTTCACTCCATATAGCAATGAAGGAAGGTCTTCTAGTGGGTACCGGTACCTGGAGATATGGAAAGAAAATACAGAAAGAGTATTAATGCCCATACAAAAGCCAGGATGTTGCTTATATTATTGAGTTTTTCCAGCTACAACCAGACCAGAAAGACAGAACATGTGTAATACCTGCTGCCTTGGAACGAAGAAACAAGCAAAGAGGATAAAAATAAAGGAAGACAGAAGCGTGCCCAAATGTTGCATTTGGTCACTAGTCTCCAGCAAACTACTGAATACGGAAGAAAAGTAGGGAAAAATAAAATCCTGTGTACCTTAGACACTTCTTCTGCATGGGACATGGACATAAATCAGATGGATGGTATAAGCACACCAGACGCTCAGGATTACAGGAACATGTAAGAGCTGACAAGAAGCACGTGGTTCTGCAAGCTGTGCACTGACGCTCATCATCTGGAACCAGTTCAAACACCTCTTCTTCAGACATCAACACTCCCTAACGACAAAAAAAATCATTAAAACTTGCTAAAAACTCTAATCCAGGTGGGGGAGGGGGAAGCAAAACTCCTTTTGCAGCAAAGTTAAGAGCTGTCTCATTACTCACCATCTGTACAACAGACTCCCTTAACCGTGTCTCTTCCTCTATCATTAGAGTCATCTCCTTGCAGACCATGGCAGCCAGCCCAACATCCAAGCACTCTGGATCTGCAGCCATCTTGAAGATCAGCTCTTCATGGGAGAAAACACAATGACGTCCTAGCCTTCGGTAATGACTCACACACTGACGTCCAATAGGAAGCTACAAAAAAACAACACCTATCATTTTGGGAAAAGACATTTCAATATTATCTTTTAGCTCCCACTTTCCTTCCTTTGAAAAAACCTGGCAAAAAATTAAGAGAATTGTATCTTATGGGACAGAGTCAATTATAACAGCCTTAAATCGTGCACACGTGATGACAAAGATGATAGCCACGTTGGGGGGCATCTGCCATAACCTTATGTGCCTAATTTTCAGACACAAGTTTAAGAGCTATCCTAAGCTCTTTTAACTTTCAGTACAAAGAAACCAGCACCAAAAAGAACTCATCTGGTCTATGCTAAGGTGACTGCATTTCCCTCTGGCCACTACTATGCTTGGACTCAGACATTTAATCCAAGAGGCTTAGAGTTAACCAAAATTGATACCACTCATTTTGTTCCTTTTTTAAGCAAAAACTACAAAACGCTAGATGAATTTGCTACACAGATTTTTGGTTACATTTTGCATAAGCAAAGGAAATTTCAGGTGGCTAGTGTGAGTTTAGCAGTTTTTCACAGATTACATGATGAGCACAGAAGAAAAGAAGAAAACTGAGACACTTTCAATTGCAGACAATTTTTCTCATGAATGAATAAACTTCTCTGATTAAGGACTACAATTCCTACTTGAATATAACACAATAGAAGTTAGACAAACTACAGGTGAGACCGTAACTTCCAGCTGTAAAACCTGGATATTGACAGGACACACTTTTGACAACTTCCTGAAGAATCCACACAAGCTATGCTCTGTTGTGGCATGGCTCTTAGAAAATGCCCTAATATGACTATAGGATGGCAGTCCTGGTGGTCAACAGGACGACCATGAGCCAGTAATGTGCCCTGGTGGCCCAAAAGACCAATGGGTATCCTGAGGTGCATTAAAAAGAGCGTGGCCAGCAGGCTGAGGGAGGATGTCCTCCTCCTCTGCTCTCCCCTGGTGAGGCCACATTTGGGGTACTGTGTCCAGTTCTGGTCTCCCCAGTTCAAGAAAGACAGGGAACTACTGGAGAGAATCCAGTGGAGGGCTACAAAGATGATCAAGGTACTGGAGCGCTTCTCTTATGAGGAAAGGCTGAGAGACCTGGGTCTGTTTAGCCTGGAGAAGACTGAGGGGGGATCTCATCAATGCTTGTAAATTTCTAAAGGGCAGGTTTTCGAGACGATGGGGTCAGACTTTTCAGTGGTGCCCAGAGACAGGACAAGGGGCAATGGGCACAAACTGGAACACAGGAAATTCCAACTCAACCTGAGGAAAAACTTCTTTCCTTCGAGGGTGGCAGAGCACTGGAACAGGCTGCCCAGAGAGGTAGTGGAGTCTCCGACTCTGGAGATACTCAAAACCCGCCTGGATGACAACCTGTGCAACCTGCTGTAGGTGAACCTGCTTTGGCAGGGGGGTTGGACTAGTTGAACTCTAGAGGTCCCTTCCAACCCGTGATTCTGTGATTAAAAGGTGCCATGAGCTGGCACAAAAGGAAAAGACAAGACTCTTACATGCCTCTGCAACATTCAAATGACAACAGCTGTTCAAGACAGTACACTAATCTGTATCAAATTAAGAAAGAGGCATCGCAAATACTTGCTAAAGGTACTGTGAGATGTTACACTTTGGTTAAATGAGTATCTAGAAAGGAAGGCCACATGCCAAAGTTTCATTCTGAAGCTACTTAAAATTATATACTAATCAAAATTATTTTGGGTAATGGAAGCTCACATCAGTCTAACCGTTGTACCAGGAATTAAAAACATAAAACATACCATGTAACATAAAAGACCACCCTTCAGACAAGAAAGTTGCTAATACTCTACTTGCAAAAGTGACCTAGCAGAGACATAGCAAATATATACAAAAGAACACACCCAGTCAGCAGTGCAGAAGTTCACAGCTTCAGCAAAGTTATATCCCTGGTTAAATCCAGAGTGATAGGCACGAGGAAAGGTCACAACAAACTCGCCAGCACACTGATTGGTTCTGTATACCTAGTACAAGTGAGGATAAAGGAAAAAAAAGAAAAAAGATATGAAATTTGCAACAAAGTTTAAGACATAATTACAAGACATTTGAACACCACTTTCTTTACCTATAGAACACCACAGGCAACAGAGATAACCCAAAAGTGCTAAGTATTGCTTCTGTCTGCTTAAAGTGACTCCTCAATTTATAGCCTTACTCAGAAAGGCTGAATACATAAGCCAACACTTGAAAATTCTCTTTATGAATCCCCAAAGGGATTTTTCTCCATCCTCATTTAAACTATCGCACCACAAAGTACAAAAACTTATGGAAACGGTTTATGGCTTGCTTTGTTGGGGTATTTGTCAGATAAGCGATTTATCCCAAGACAAAAGCAGATGACAGTGACTGCTACTTGAAGGTCTGCAGTCAAATTATGTTTGGTCAAAAAAACAGTCTATACATCTGAGATTTCTACAGAATGTTAGATAGGCATTTTTCTATCAAAAGATACTAAAACCATTTCACAGAGACTTGCTGCTATGGCAGGGGGTTTTAATTAAAAATGGAATTTAACATACAATGTACACTTGTTCTATGAGATATTTCACGTAAGGAGCTTGGCATAATCACTTCTGATATAGTTTAAATTTCATGGTGAGTGTAGAGAAGGTTCCAGAAAACAGCTGTAAAAAACATACCATAACTAATGAATTGAATATGTAAGTGTCCACCATAAAAATTCTTTAGAGTTCTGCCAAACCATTGTTATGCAAATCTGGCACAGAATGAAAAAAAGGAGAGCACATAGAAGCACTTATGTAAAAAACACTCATGCACTACTCACTGGTACACCATGTTCCATCAGCACATTGGGGTTCATAATAGTGACCAGCTGATGCAGGAGATCAGGCTGCGATTCAAACAGCTCAGGAGCCAATTCCTTCATCACATCCTCTAGCTGCTCTGCTGCATGAGAGGGAACGCCATACCATGTCTTCGGTTCTCCCCTAATAAAACACAGCCACAGAAATAAATATATTATCTAACAGAAAGTAACAGTGCCACCCAACTGCAAGGGATACCTCAAATCTAGCACCACTGTCCACACAAGCAAAGCGTTTTGCATATAGCCATAAAAAAAGTCTTCAACCAACAACCGTCTTCTTCAGGATGTATAATTCTAAGCTGAAAAATCAATTACACTACAACACAATTCTCAACATACCTGACAGCAGATTTGCCATGACAAGCCTAACGTGGAAGATAATTTTGGTTGATGATAAGTCATTTACCATGCACTAAAGGGATAAAACAGGCAATCATTTTCCTCTAGGAAGAAGAAAGTTTAACAAACAAAACCTTGGCTGTCACAGCTAATGTTTAACAGAGATCATGGTATTCCTCCACTCACTTAATTAGGCTTGGAGTAGTCCTATGCCTGAAATCAATGGAACAGTATACCAGCTAATAAGTGGAAAGAAAAAAACACCAGACCGTGCAATGAAATATAAGCAATCCTTCTAATATACGTAACCAGCTACTGAAAACCAGTGGTCCACTGGACTTTAAAAATAAAAAATGCCTAATAACAGGCATGAGTTAAGTATGAGGGAAGAAAGTGATTAACAAGACCAAAACTAAACAGAAAGTTATTTGAGAACATATTATTCTAGTCCTTCCAGTCCTGTCTTAAGTAAAATAAACTGTAATGCTCTAGAATCTATGGTGCTGGGTTCATTTTTCAATTTTATTTTATTAAGAAGTAGTATTCTGCTGAAATATCTGAAACTATTTACGTAGCACTATTTAACTGTATTAATAACCTTGCCACCAAAGTTAGAAGAGGAATAGTGCGGCATTTTCTGTGGTTCCTACAGGCTTCGGTGACACCTGCTGGTAGGACACAGCAAGTAAACCCCTGGAAAACTATCTGGGCTGCTGGAATTCACCAGCTGACACAAACCCCTCACATACTGATCTAGTTATAAGCATGTTAAGGACAATAACTGGACTCTTAAAAAAATCAGTCCCTCTCCTGAGCCTGTGGATCAGATCTTGCTAGCAAACATGCTTCTCCAGAAACGTACAATCACAGTCTAAAGACTAGCAACTCATCCTCGCCAGATGTACATCAAACTCTATTCTGAAGGGGTGTTTCCCACAGCTTCCCCTTCCTTCCCCCCCTGCTCCATCTTGCCATGACTGAGCCTGATGAACTGGAAAGACTACAATGCAAACAGTTAATCTGTCATGATTTTTCTTTCCAAACACAAAAGCAGAACACCAGAATATTTGTAGGATTGTTTGAAAGTCAGAATTCCTTTGAAATTTCTCTTCCCTTGAATAGCAGCATAGACCTGCTGCTGAACTGTCAGCTCTGATGCCTGAGCCACAAGGCAGCAGCCTCCATTGCATAGGGGCGTATCAACTTTAAGTCATAAAGCAGGGAACCGGTGAACTGTAACTCAGTTCAAAATCAAAGAATTTCTTAGAAAAGATATGAGCCTGTAAAGCATGATTTCACAGTGAAACTGGATTTTTGGCAACACAGGAATATTTAATCAGTTAGTGAAAAATACTAAAGTGCTTAAAACAGTATCTGTAGTCTCTTTTAATCAGCTTCAGTTAAGAATATGAACTGCTCATCCCATTTAGCTTTTTGGTTAAAAATGTCATCAGTGCGCGTTAACATTTTCAAGTAGAACTACAAATTTACTAACGACAAACTGGGCAGTGTAAGAGAGATGCACAAGGGAGAGTCCATACCAATGCAGGTAGTTGATGGAATAACTCCAGTGATCTTCAATATGCCAGCAAAATGAGGAGAAGCACATCCCTACGTACAGCCAAGGTACCTTCATGCCAGAGATATCTGCATTGATGTGAGCAAGGACTGATTGTTCTAGAATTGGCATGTTATTCAAGTTCCAACCAGAAAGCGCATAATCCTGCCAAAAAAAAGGAGAAAATTCTGAACAAATCCAAACACAAGGACACCAACTCCAGAAAAGGAAAGTACAATGGAAGAGATCAGCCTATCCATTTCTATACTAGACACTGAGTAATATTCTGCAACAATGAAGCATCAAAACTAGGAAATAATTCCTTAAATACCTTATGTCAACCATTAATCAGACTAAGATTTAAGGCAAGTCCTAGTATTTCAACATATATAACCCATCTTCTTTGGATCAAGGCTTATATACTTAGGCTTTCATTTTTTTTCCCCTCCAATTTTATAGGTTTCACACTTTCCTGGTGGAACAAGATACCAGCAACACTAGTAGAAGAACAAAATATAGAAGTCTTCAATAAAATAGGATAACTTAAGATTGTAAACAGCGTAGTGAATCTTACGTTAATCATTTCAGCTTTTTTAAGACCTACTTTACTGCACTGCAGTTTATCTTGATCTCCTTTATATACAGCCTCAGAAAGTTTTCTCAAGAGAAGAAATTCCTACACACTCATTTTGGAGGAGAGAGCATTACCAGTTAAGCAATCCCACCTTTACTTTCAAATATACACAGTTTATACTAAAAATGAGAATCCAAATAGACTGCCTTAAGAGCTCATACTACTGTGCTTTAATATTGGTCTACTTTCCACCTTAAAAAAAAGCCATTAGCACAGATTTATAGTCATTTTAGGCATATCCCATAGCTGCTGAAAGGACTGGTCACTCATACCTCAGTCACATGTTCCTGCTCTTTCCTTTGCTCTGACACTATGAAGACAGTGCGGTGAGCCAGATGACTTAAATGATCTGGCTACAAAATATTTTTTATATTAATATTTTCATATAAACAGATCAACAAGCAGTTCTGACTCACTACGCAGCTACATAATTACTGCGGAGCCAACAAAGGTACAGGTAGAAAGGTGCAGGTATGGGTATAAGACAATAGTGAGCAGGATTGCCTCTTCCAGTGAGAAGTATAAATTGATTTGGGGCTGTGTAACCACAGAACCACACCTTTACTCTCATTTCATCTGAATTTAAACATTTAAGCAGCCAGAAAATTGATCTCCTACAGTAAGGTCTAAGGGAAAATAGGTAATATACTTACCAGATGTTCTTTATAAAATTTTCTATAATAGGATGCTGTATCTACATCTTTTCTTTCTTACACAATGCAGTCAGAGAAACATGCTAAATCCAATTAGTTTGTTTTAGCTATTTTGAACCTCCAAAGGAGGTTAGAACCACATTTCTGTAGCTAACTCGGTAACAAAAAGGTTCGGAACGAGAAAGAAAAAAAAAAATCTTATCAGTCTCCTCAAACTCAGACATACTGTAACAATTTGCACATCTTTGCCTTCTACTATTAAGTGATACAAAACAGGTGCGACTTAAATCAAGAAAGGCAGCTTAGCTATCAGCAAACAGAATCTGTAAAAGAACCGAAAATATCATATTAATGCTTTGCTCAAAAGGAATGTTAAGTGCATGTAAAAGCCTTAACCAATTTCTTGAAGAAAAAAAATCCACTGATTCCTGACCTAAATTCTTAATGTGAAATCTTATGCAGAGCAAAGAATGGGGTCAGTTTGCATATCCTCTCCCTCACCTCCTCCTCTGGCATCAGCTTTCGTCGTCCATCCTTCACTGGGAAGCCACTTCCAAAGTCCTTGGATGATATATCAGCCCCATATTCCACAATGACATCTTCTTCTATGCTGCTCACCAATCGCCAGAATTCTTTTTCTACGAGCTCAGTGGGAACCATCTGAAAATGGAAAATATGGTAGGGTACGTGCAGATAAGACCCGCCATAAAAGTTACCATTCAAGCAATAAATCATTACTAAGCCCCCATGAATTTTCAAACACCAAGGCCATTCCCTCTCTCTCCTCCGTCTCGTCAAAGTCATACAATCTGATCTATATTCCTTAGCAGTGGCTGCAATGTAACAGAAATAGGATGCCACACCATAAGGGTGTGAACCAAAAAGGAAGATGGGGTTACCAGAAGTACAGCTAAAATGAAGGGGAGAAGGAGACAGCCAGCAGAAACCAAGCAGCAAACAGAATGAACAGCATGCAAATTCCAAAGTATTTCAGAGGATAATGACCAGAACTTCTGACTAACAGTAAGGAAATTCAGATAAAGAATTGCGTTCAAGAGTGTAGTCTTCCTAAAGCTCATTACAACTCTTACTTACATGGATTTATTTGTGGAGCTTATTTGTAAAATAAGCTTTGTTCCTTGCTTTGCTCAATGTCCCAAAGTTGTACCACAAATTGGAGTCCTTAAAAGGTAGAAACTTTAGCAAGAATGCCCAAAGAACCCTGAGAGGAGAAGCAGCTCAGGGCAGCATGCAGTTTGCAGGACAGTGGAATCACAGAATTGTGCCAAAGCAGAAATGCTAGTTTGAGATATGCTGCTGAGATGCGGAACAAAAAAGCCCCTGATTATCAGACAGACTTAGTCTATTGACTTGTGTGCAAGAAAAGACTGCAGCAGGGGGAAAAACAGTGATTTAAACCTCTGAACAAACTAAACCCAGACAAAAGCTATAGGAAGGCCAGGAGAAAGACCCCTTCACCAGGCAAGAACAAGATACTTGGTTCAATTAATCAAAAAGGGCAAGAACTTAACTAGAGTACGGCCGATAAAGTATACCCTAAAAAACACTAAAGCTGTCTATCCATCACAGGAAGGGTGAAATGAAGTTGAAATGAGACCAGATGCCAGAAAGCTAAATCATTTGTTTACATGTTTGAAGCTTATGGTGCCTCTTTACACAAAGCTAAGATGCCTCAGCAAAAATCCAGGATCAGCTGAAACCTCTTCTGTTTTTCCCCTACAAGGAATCACAACAAAAGTTGAAACTCACATGGACTGGCATGTTGAAATAATCAGACTTGAAGTTGTCAGCCATTTCACCAAAGCTCTGGAGAGTATATTCCCTGATAGCTTGCTCAAATCCAAAGGCCTCACGGGGTTTGTTGCATTCCTAGGAGACAGAACATAAAAATATTGTTCCCTTCAGCAGATTATGACACAGTTACATTTTTAGCAAAAAACCCCTAGTGTCCATCTGAGTCCTTACCAAACACAGTAAGCTATCAGTTTTGAGTGCTTTTCTCAGCTGAGGAAGTCCTACCACAACGGAAACAGAACAGAATTAATTGTACAGAAGCTAGTGTAACATGGTAAACCCCAATGCTACACACTTCTGCTTTCCTGTTCAAAAATCAGTTTCATCATCTACTGCTGCCAGCCAAAAAGTAAGACAGAGCACAAGATGCTTAGACAGCCATGAGATATTTCTTAGATACACTGGATTCAAGCACCTATAGAATAACCGTAGAGGAACAAACCCTGCAAGTGCTTCAGTCTTACCAAGTCAGCAAATCATCAATGGATTTGGCACTGTGAAAGTATATAGGAGGAAACAGGTAGAAGGCAATTAAAACAATGCAACACAGCTAACAACAGACATGGTCCATCTGACAGAAAATCTTCAAGTCTTCCACTGTTGTACCCACATTCATCACAAGAGAGCAAAAAATATCAGTTCACATTTCAGCTACTCTCCCCACCCATTTCTACAGTGCCGTTTTAAGCCCCTTTATATCTGACAATATTTATACATACACAAGACATATTTGAACACAAACATGACATAGAACTATCTGATAGTCAGCTCTTCAGACATAAAGAAACAGGACTGGAAAAGAATTCAAGAGTTTCTTTTCCTTCAACATGAACTATGCCTAGACTATGCCCAACATTTAACAAAGTAGTTCTTAAACGGAGCCTGCAACAGAGACTCTACACCATCTGTAAACGCTGTCAAACAATGCTGACCTGAATACATATGAAGAGCCCTTACCCTATCTTTCCTAGCTTCTCTTCCAGCACCCTACTGCTAACATTACATTAAGCATCTATGCACAATTAACATTTAAAGCAAAAACTGAGGCAAATAGCACTACTAAGCATTTCAAACTTCTTTCTGCTGTTGTTTATTCTCCGTTACATTAACACAGCTATGTTTTTTCCCCTTCTTCCTCTTACTTTCAATGTATTTCCAGAATTTTTCAAGTACTTTCTGTATCATTTGCTAGTAACAACTTATTTGACACCTTAACTTTCCTGCTTTTGTCCCTAAATGTGTATTTTTTGACTTGGGAACAACACACCCCTGTTTTTACTAGTAGTAGAACTGAAATTTCTTGTGAGTTTCCATATTCTTAAACCACTTCAGTCACTATGTTGCCTACTATATTCTCTAAATTACCTCCACACTGGATTGTTGTAGTTTGCTAACACTCCTTTATTGCTCTTTCTTAAGAGAACAATAAACAAGCAGCTTAATCCACACCGTGAACAGCAGCCCAAAGGGTCAGTTGCATCTTTTTCCTTGCCTACAACTATGAATTTCCACCTCTCTGACAACAGCATTTGCCTGAGTTCATCTGACAACCTAATCTCTCTTGGTATAGAGCTGATCCACCTCATTATGGAGCTGCACAACTGTTCCATATACCACCATACAGAAAACAACAGAAGCCCACAGCCAGGAAGCGTGTGGGGGATGTGGGGGGAAATGGGCATATACACGTGTGCGACTGCCCCTTTCGGAAAAAACAGTCTAAAAAGTTAAAGCCAGTCACAAAAATTACAGATTCAGAAACAGTAAGCTTTTTTCCTCCGAATCCTATGTCTACCAATTTCCTGAACTTGCAAAATTTGTTTTCTAAAGACAAATATCAAGGCAATCAAATGATGTTCACTGCCTTTAGGCTGTTGGAACTTGGTAGCTCTTCTTTTTTGAACAATGAAATTCAACTAGCTTCCACTTTCAGAGCCTCAACAGTTTCTTTTTTAGTTTAAACCAAATCAAAAATAGCTACAAAATTTTAAATTAGTTCTTTCACTTTCTGCTACAAGCTATTCTGAAAAACGCCGTAATGACTTTCCAATAATCAAAGCTCCCTGTTACATCCAAATTATGTATTTTGATTACTTCATGGTTTACAAAACTTCTCATTGATATGCTGAAACAAAGACCTATCATAACCCTACTTTCTCACCCTGATTTCCCACTACCAGTTTATGAAATTGAGTTCCAGCTCTTAACAAAGGCAGAAGTTTTAGCTGTCCTGTGGCTATAAAATAAAAAAAGATTTTGCCCAAGCTTTAGAAAGAACATTTCTCTCTCCTTATGGCTCATCAATCAAGAACAGCTGGAGATTCATAGCTCATCTTGACTATATTCCAAATAAAATTACGGCTTCTACCCGAAAGAACGGCATTAAACTGAACTGCTCTTTTTCTGATCTTTCCAGGTACAGTATACATACAAAGCTTGAGTAGCGCTTGAACCGTACCTCGGCAACACACTTTGGACACCTCCAGTCACCCTTGGGTACGTCGGGTAAAGGAGGAATCAAGCAAAAAGTGTGATAGCTGTCATCACATCCATCACACAGTAGCAGTTTGTCCTCGTTATTTCCTCTGCCACAGAATAAACAAACATACAGATCAACCTGTGGAGAAAAAAAGAAAAGAACGAAAAAAAAAAGTTACAAAAAGTTTCCTCATCCAGAACCTGCCTTCCTTGAACTGAGGAAGAAAGGATGTAATCCTTAAGTTTGACACATGAACATCCAAGGTGAAGGGAATGAAACCGTGTGTAAAGGTACCAACTATTTTCTAATTTTCTACAAAATAAAGCATAAAAACTCCAAATGATAAGAGAGAAGTATTAATCGCAGTATAATAGCACACAATTTTCGCATGTGTCTCTCAAAGATAATCTCTCAACAGCAACAACACTCACTGGGAGATATTCTCAGGGACCAAAGATAAAACCGTATCAGCAGGTTTCAAATTTTCATTGCTGTTGCTTCCTGCATTGTCCGAAGGACTTCCAATTTAATGTAAACATTTAACATAGTACTGAAGATCGGCAACATAATCCAAATGAAGAAACTGTCTATTGCGTTATCACATGAACTTCATGAATAACACTTGCTCCAAATTCTGGTTTGCTCCCATCTGTCACTGGGCAACTCAGGCTATGCGTATTTCCTTCACACAGCTCAAAATAATACCAGAAGCATTGGGGTTGGCTTTTGGCTGTCTGTTACTTTCACCAAGATGTCACAAAAACATGTGCTTTTCAGCTGATTAGGTTCACACAGCTGTGTTAAATACTTGATGTCAACCCCATCTTAGAATCATAGAATCACAGAATGGTTAGAGTTGGAAGGAACCTTAAAGATCATCAAGTTCCAACCCCCTGCCACGGGTAGGGACACATCTTAGTTACACCAGCTTAGTTAAGTATGCAGCTTCCCAGCTATGCAATAATATATTTAAGAAGATTGCTCAGGTTTCTTGAGAAACAATTTTTTAGAAGTATGCAGTTCTATTAAGAGACATGTAATTTTCCCCTTTTTAAAAAAATCCATGCATTCTCCTTATGGAGTATCATGTCTGTCTAAACCACCAAACCAGGTGCTTTTGTTGCAAGTATATAAAAGGGGTGGAAGACACCTTAGCGGACATTTCCAGGTTCTCTTCCCAAAACTAACAATGCATTAAAATGGCGATCGTAAAAGGAAGCTATTCGATGAAACTTACTAGTTACCTATCACTGATAATACCTTCTTCTCTTCAAATTTGTATTAACATATTAAATCTTTTTTGTTAGCAAAAGTGATGACTTGTCAAATACAAAGACTGCATTGAAACAGATATTCACAACAAGCAGATCTGTGATTACACAATAACAACAAAAAAGCCTAAGCCACCTAACAAAACAAAGTAAGGCTACGATGATATATAACTATAGATATCAAGGCGGGGAGGGGATAAAAAGGCATATTTTATTTCACAGTTAGCATTTCACACAGATAAAATAAATTTCACAGCTAGCATTTCACAAAAAAATGAATGAGGGAGGGAGAAGTCCAAACAAAACTGCACCACAGTATTTTTCAGACAAAAGTTATATAACGCTAAAGTATCATCTGTGCACTTCAAAGACTGCTTACCTTGAAGATCTCTCATCCAAGTATAAAAAAAGTGTGTAACCAAATAGTACTAAGTCACAGTTTCACAAGATTATAGTTACAGAAATATAGTTCCAAAACAGCAGCTCTGCTGCTTCAGTACTTTTAATTTTCTTTTATAAATAGGAGTAAATAAAAAGAGTAAACAAATCCAGTTTTCTATAAAGAAACAGGGACTAGACAAAATATTTTTAAATTAAAGCACACTTAAACAAAACAGTCACAACACTTACACAGCCTAGGAACACCATATACTCAGAAGCAGTAGTACAATTAAAAAAAAAAAATCAAGTCACACAAATTCTAACTTAGCTTCAATAGCAAAATGATCTGGTTTTTAAATATCGAGCTTCTCCCACATGTTTTCTCCCCAGAAGACATTTCCACATATAAAAACATGATTACTAGAGACTTGCAGTTGCCTTGGCCTTCTATGGTTGAAATTTAAAATAAGCTTTTGTAAGTGTTCTTAGGCTAAGAAAAAAGAACATATGAATTATTAGTGAAGAGTCTAATTCTAAGACATTAAAAGCATGCATCTTCATTCATGGCTGTGCACACATGCTACATTGTGAGACTTTAAAAGTAAGAAGTCATGTGCTATGAAAGACATTAAGAACAACTATACGCTGCTTTTCCATGGTCAAACATCAGAGCAGTAAACATTTCATTTTTCCCCTTAGGGGTTTCTCTTGCTGGGACTTGTATGACTAGTTTAAACTCAAACCAGAAAAGACATGAAAGCTGGAATTGCTAAATAACAAACTCCTGAGGTACTGGAGCACCTCAAAATATCTTTTAAGGAAGAGAAGCAGTATTATAATTGTTCTACAAACAGGAGCTCAAATAGAAAGTGAGATACTGAAGGCATGCAAGAAGAGTGTGGCAAAGCAAGCAAGCCCTCAAACCCATGATCAGCAAGTACCTTCATGTTGCAACATCCTTCCTGTCTGAAAGATTAAAACAGAAACCTAGAGCATAGGTTATTTTTCAAAATACGGTTCATTTTTCCCATAACAGTATCACCTGCTGCAGTGTCCATCCATTCATCTATTGGGGGAATGGGGGTACTTCAGAAGAAAAAACCTTAGTAAATCAATGAATTTCTCATTATCAGAAATCACAGCAAAGAAATCAAACTTACAAAGTTGACAGAAAGAGTTCCTTTGCGTTGCCTCATCTGCATTCCAAATGCTTCTGATCTGGTTCCCTTGCGTCTTCGTGTCACCTCATCTTGAAGTAAAATAAAGTTAAATGTTATTAATATCACATCAAGATAGATTCAACTTGCAAAAACAACGCACATGTCCAGCCTGGTACCCTGCCATCTGGATCAGAATACTACCTGATAGTCCAAAGAAAGCAAAAATGCCTTGCTAAACCTACCCAATCTGAAATAAGACAGAGATTAGAAAAACACGTTTTGCTTATCCTCACGGGTGATGCCAACTGCCTCACGAAACAGACTGAATTACACTCATAATCTGTACACTTAGCTGGTAGAATCAGTTTCAGTATTGTCAAATCCTGTTTTCCCTTCCAGTCATTCAGCTCATGCAACAGCTGCTTAATTGTTATGTTACTATATAATACATAAAGAGCTGAAACTATGCCAAGTTACATAAAGCACCCTGTAAATCTCTCTCATGAACAACATCCTAGAATACTTCGCTTTCTTTTTCCAGTTATAATGATTTGCTTACTTCTTCATGTTGTCTCTAGAGACATGCAGAAAGATTTAACAGTCTCATTACTTTAAAAAGTGATGAGCCAAGGATTTAATTACCCTCTTTATCCTTTGCTCCCAATGCCAGTCCCATCATCTTGGGTCCAGCTCCAAAAATCTGCAGCTTCTTCAGTTCAGTATTTCTACTCATTTCTCCTGTCTCTGCCTAAAAATAAAAACAAGACCACATCACCACAAATCATCAGTATTTCCCCACCAGGTCTCTTCATAATTTTTTTTATATTCCACTGTCTCACAACATCAGCACATCAAAAGAAAGGATACAGAGGCACAGAAAGACATAATTTTTTTGTTCCTAAAGCCAATGAACAAATGCAAATGGAATAAAAGACAGCATTTTTGCCTCTTATTTCCAAATCATTTCCCACTGAGGATTACAGATCAACTACAGAAAGTCACCAATAGAGCAAATAAGAGTACTAGGTTTGACATTTCGCAAAAAATAACACGAATGCCGCAGTAGCATCTTCCAAAATCACCACGATTCACTCAAGTGCTTGCATGTTGAACACATACACTGTTTGAACAGGATTTTCTTTTCACCTGCTTCCTTGAGTAGAGACACACACATGACACTAAGGAGTTCCAACCTACTTCCTTAAGCTTGGCTGCTCCTGGATGTATTTGTGATGAAATGTTATGAGTACAACTCTTGAAATCACACAGCTACTCGTGGTGCCCTTGCAACCTCAAAATCAGATGAAAAGACCCATTAGGAGACAACTCCATGCCCCTGCCAGTGTCGTTTTCCTGAACTGTTCTGTTCAACTGAACTTCTTCCTGTTCCCCACTACTCACCTACCTCATTTTCCCACATCATTGCCGCCAACCTAACAGCAAAAAGAACCTCCATATTCTGGTTTTGTCTGCAATGCAATCACCTTGGAATTCTTCTTTATGTTGCCTCCTTACACTTGGAAAACTCCTTCTAAGCTGATATAGAAGGCTACTAAATTCTCATCATTTGCAGTCTTCCTCCTGAAATTCACTCATCTTAAAAAATCCCAGCAAATATCATTCCAACAAGGTTATCTTCGAGCAACTTAATGATGATACTTCATCTGTTATTTTCCACAGCTATGTTCTGATACATCATGCATGAAATAAACTCCCTTGTAGTGACATGCATTCAGGTTTTAATCAATAAACAAAAAATGACCAAGTTCTAATGCACTTGCAGTAAAGCTAAAAAAAGGTGATTTCCATTTATTCAGTCTAAATCAGTTGTTTTTCTTGCTTCTGGAACATACTAAAAGAGCTATTGTTTCCTAGGCATTATTATTCTAAGGAATTTTTAGTGGCATTTAGAGATCGTGCTCTCACTGCACTGTGCATGTGGCATGCTAACCAGCATCTTTCCAAACTGATTATTGCTGATATTCTAATTTTCAACATTTATGAATTCCATGTTGCTATTAAATTATTTTCATTTTAGATACAAGTTATCAACTTTGTAAGCCCACTCTGAAATTGCATGCTAACTCCTAAATTTTTCTCATAAATTCCCCACTTTTTGGCTAACAAGCCATAAGGAAACAGACTTTTTTTGCTGTACAGAAAAGCCTACCACCTGGAGACTTCACAGTCCCTCTGTTCCCATTTGAAATTCATTAACATCTCATCCATTCTCCTAACTAATAGAACCTGACAGAACCAACCCACATTACTTTTCTCAGCACAGTACAACCTTTCATCATTTCAGCAACATTTATGAACAATCTCCACAATTTCTCTATCCTGCTATTGTGACCTAAGATAATATTCTCAATGGTACTTGAAAAAAAAAATTTTGCTATTATATTTACTAGAAGCCATTAACGTACAGCAACCTCTCTTCAGTTCTATAGCTTTGCTTAGAAACGCATTGCCAAAATATATTTTCGTAATTCCATTGCCCAGATTTACTTGGATTCCACTAAATCTAAGTGGATGCAATTCATTCACACTCAGGCGGGAAAAGCTACACAGCTTTCAGAAAGAACAGGTTGCATATTGAAACGGAAATGTTTTTTTTAAAAATCAGATTCTTACATAGCCTTATGTACTCTACCAGGATATTGATAGTTTACGTCGTGAATGCCAAAAGTATTCAGAAGCCTCAACTCAGTAGTCTTTCTATGGCATCCTTTAGGACCGTATAAAGACACCAAACTCAAGACTGTGAGCGCATGGAATCGTAAACCTGGCATTCCTTGCCCTATTCTCACTGCTAACAGCACAAAACTCCATCCCACTCCTGCACTGTATTTTTTTCCATATAACTAAAGGTGAAATGAACTTGATTAAACTGCAGTTCTATTCTCAACTCCTCTTCTTCCCGAAGGATGCAGACAGGTATTTTTGTTTCATTTATCTTCTCAACTGAATGTACAACCCAAAGGCTTTTCTTGTACATGGGTGAATCCTAATATGATCCCGCTACACTGGATTCACACGCTATCTTTTTTCTGTTGCCCTACCCTCACCCATTTTGAAACATTTCCATCCCCACTCCTCCACTCTCAATACCAATAATCAAAATATTTATGTGTTTTGGAAATTTACCAGCATCTCACAGAGTTCTTTGATTTCACACAATTATTCCCACGGAAAGAAGTCTTTCAAATTACAAAATGGAAGTTTATTTCATGAATTCTGTTATTTTGAAACCACTCAAATTTGTAGAAGGAATCTGAAATCAGATTACTTCAAATTAGTTTTATTTTTTCAAAAAAAAAATCTCTGGATATTAAGATAATATCCTTTGAAAAGACAGCACTTCATTATCTTCTTGTTCCAGTACTGCATTTCTCTACCAGAAATCATCATGATGTAACTTCGTTAGACAAATGCCTTGCCAGTTAAAATATACCCTAACAGATCACCTATGAAGATACACTACTCTTTTCTAAGAAAGAACGAGTCTCCTAAATTTAACCTTTCCTTAAGGATATTCTCCTTTCTTAACGTGAATTCATTCTACTTTTTGTTGTCCTTTTCTTTGAAGCGTTTAGTAATTCAGTTGCCCTTCTCCAGTTTTTATTTGTGATAGCTTTCTTCAGAGAAAAGGAAAAGAGAATGAAGCATAAAGTTTATTTTTGAGCAGAATCTCTCATTGCCAAATTATCCTATTCCTATTCAGAGACACTGTATTCAATTGATATCTTTGTCTCCAAAGACTCCCAACCCATCTCTCACAAAGGAGAATTCTCATTCCCTATTTTCTTTCATTTCTCACTTTCTCCGAAAATTCAAAAAATTGCTTTTGGCAAGTCTGCCAATCCCTTCTATTGCTGAGGATATTTATTTATTTCACTAGTTTCTGATTACTATCTTTATGGTTTCTTACTCATCACCCATTCTTGGGTAAGTTATCTGCAAGAAGACGATGCAGAGCATTTTTGGAAAGTACTTTTAGCACTTGGACGAAATCGCCTGAGAGGCAGAAGCCAGTATAGTTATCCACGCTCACTACCCAGGCACTGGACTATCCAGCACAGTACACACAAATCATTCAGATGTTCTGGCTACAGGAGAATGACCTTTATTTTGCAGGTTTTTACATGACTTCCATATTACCTGTTCTCTGAAGAATATCTAGACAGTCTCTGGTATAATTCCAGGTAACCACTTCAAACAATAAACAGAGTCCTGTCTACAATAAGGAGGCACATTAAAATCTGCAACAATGTCTCAGCATTCCCCAGATATTTACACTTCTACCATTTGGGGCTACTGAGGACAAATCTGTTTTTAAATACCGTTCTCCAGAGTTGACTTAAGAGAGTTATACACAGCTTCCAACACAGCCAAAAAATACTTTTGCTGGCTATGTAAGTAGGTTGACTTTTTCCTGCATTAAAGAACTAATTTCAGCCATTTTAATAACTGTAATGCTTAAAAGACAGTGTGGCTACAGGACTAATAAAAGGCATTAAATATATATATATTTTTACTTTTTGCAGATGATCCAAGTAAAAGCACATCTCTCATTTCTGAAATGCAGCCCCTTTAAATGAAATGAAGCAGCTGTACTGTGCCAGGATCACCACAGAATCATTTTTTCCAACAAGGAGAAATGAGAAGTATCATTATGCTAATGAAATGAACAGGAGAAGAGATCCCACAGGATCTTAATTATGTAGTGATACTTTCATACAATGTATGAGAAGAAGGTCATACTGGCATTGTCCCACAATTTTTGTTCAAAACAGAAGCAGAATTCCACATAACAAATGCTGCAGGAACTGATGCAGACATTCTCAGTTTTTCTGGATAGCTCACTAACAATACATGAATACTGTGTCCAGGTCTGGAGCCCCCAACATAAGGAGGACACAGACCTGTTGGAGCAAGTCCAGAGGAGGGCCATGAAGATGATGAGAGGGCTGGAGCACCTCTCCTATGAGGACAGGCTGACAGAGTTGGGGTTGTTCAGCCTGGAGAAGAGGAGGCTTCGGAGAGACCTTATAGCTGCCTTCCAGCATCTGAAAGGAGCCAGCAAGAAAGCTGGAAAGGGACTTTTTACAAGGGCATGTAGTGATAGGACAAGGGGTGATGGCTTGAAACTGAAAGATGGTAGCTTTAGAATAGGTATTAGGAAGAAATTTTTCACTGTGTGGGTGGTGAGGCACTGGAACAGGTTGCCCAGGGAAGTTGTGGAGTCCCCATCCCTGGAAGTGTTCAAGGCCAGGTTGGATAGGGCTTTGAGCAACCAGGTCTAGCAGGAAGCGTCCCTGTCCATGGCAGAGGGGTTGGAACTAGATGACCTGTAAAGTCCTTTCCAGCCTAAACCATTCTATGACTCAATGATTCAAGAGATCTGATAAGATCACAGCCTGGGACTGCTTGTGTGATGCACTGTTATATGTCTATGATAAATAACATCAAGCCAGCTTCAGTAAGTTGAGAAAACAGACTAGAAAAAGACAATTTAGACTAAATCAATCATGACATCAGAGAAAAAGATGGAAGTTTATAAAGAATATTCAAATATCTCAGTAACAAGAAAGATGGATTTGTAAAAAAGCTGTTTAAGCACATTTGAGAAAAATTTGTGGTGCTTCAAGTAAGTCTAGAATGGCATCAAGCGAGTAGTAAGTTTGCTGCATATAAAACCAGCTTTTGCCCGTGTTCCGCTGACTGGCCAGCAGGGAGCTGTGAGGAGTCTTAGGATGCTGCCAGCAACAGGTATCTTTTGAGAAAGGTGAAATGCTTTAAATAGTGTAATAGAAGCAATGGACATCAGGACAAGCCTCCAAGATTATTTCTATATGGTACAGCATTTAACATGGTGGTGATTCAGTCTGAATTGAGATTTGCTGGGGGATACCTCCCAGGATTTAATATCACCTAGCAGAATACCAGATGTTCCTATAACACCACTAATCCAGACGAAAATAAACTGCTTTTCAGTAGAAAAACTGTGGACATCCTATACAGTTCAAGCCATCAATGAGCCATCTGTCCCCATTTGTTTTATTTCTTCAGAAAAACAGTCTGTCCAGCTTGAAATAATTAGTCCCAACTGCAGTTTCCAGAATTAATAAAGACTTATCAACAAGTATTTGCGTTCCTATAACTAAATGGCATAGTTTTAAAAGTTTTTTAAAATTTTTCAAACTTTGCACAGGCAGAAACATCAACATCACAAATGGCTTTTTATTTGCTTAGTTTTCACAGGTATATTCACTACCAAAGTACATAGGCCACCTGTCAACAAACAAAAAGCAGGTTTTGAAAGTTTTTAGGTAAACGGAGCATCTACCATAAGCAAATCGGGCTGGAGAGAAACATCCTTCTCTGATTTTATTTAAATTAAGACAGCTTCCTGGTGGTGCTATTCAGCAGGCTCCCACAACCAGACAAAGGCTGTTGCACTGCCAGCACTGCTGTGCTGGTGGAAGGAATAAGCATTCTCTGTCCGTAAGAGCCAATTAACAGGGGTACCTGGGATTTGACGCGTCTGGTTCTCTTCAGCACAACGTTCATTCTTGAAGCCTGCTTTGGAGAAGCCTGAGCATCTGAGCTGAGGTCCTCAGCCTCCACTTTTTCTTTAAGGTCCAAGTTTGGCTTTTGGATGCCCTAGAAGATCAGAGCACATGATACCAGGTTGATTGATCAGGCAGTGCTGATCATTCCATGGCCTGTGAATCATTCTCTTTGCTAAGAAACAGGACCAGGAAAGTCACACAGCATTACATGCCATTTGGACAAGAGGCCAATTAAGCCACGCACCCTTCAAATAATGAAACTGAATCTCAACTACCAGCTTATCAAGACAGACAGAAAGACATCTTTCCACTTAATAATATCATCTTTTGCCCTGTCTTCCTTCCCAACAGGTTTGGCCTCACTCCTATAAAGAAATGGCTATCAGAAAATAACTAGACATGGTCACGTTACAACTTCTAGCACTTTTCTGTCACAGATAAGTACGAGGGTGGTTCTAGGTTTGTTTACATAGCTGAAGCTTCTGAAAGCATAGACCCTATGTCCTAGTTTCATATGCAATAACTAGTAGCATTCTGTGTGTAGTCTGGGTCCCCTCTTCATATCCTGAAAGAGAAGCATCTCACCATAAGGCTGACCCCAGACTGGAAGAGCTCATAGGGGTACAAGATCCGTTCATAATGAGACTTCAGTAACGACCCTGTGCCTTTTCCTGGCAGGTAGCCAAGCCGACTTGCCACTTTAGACCATTTCTTCTCTTTAGTGACTACTTCAAAGCCTCCTTTGCTGGCAACAATCTGAAATACATAAATAAAAAAAGTTAAGGGTTTTGAGCTGCTCTCACTGCCTTGCATAAACCAAGAATCAATTAAACCAACCAAACGTTAGAAGATTATATTAAATAGTGACAGAATCCTGAATTTAGTTTTTGTTTTCTGAAGGACTAGTACTTTAATAACTAAGCTATCCTCATGACTTAATACATTTAACATGACAATTTTCCTAGTAAATGTAAATTGCATACTGTCTGAGACAAGAGTAGTCCACCAGTTAAGATTTATGACATGTCGGAAAGAATACAAACCCCGCCATCAGAACAAACTGAAAAGTTAACTCTCACCAGACTTGTACTCTGATGCAAAACACAAGTCTGGCCAGCAGTGAGGCCCGTTCTAACAGGCCCCAGCTAGAAGGGAGAATTGGAGCTCACAACTTCAGTGTTATAGAAACTCTCACAAAACCCTAAGTGGAAGAGAGACTACTGTAAAAAGAGGAGAAACTGAATTTACTTTCCAATTAACTCAGCCTAGTTTTTACACTGGACTTCAATTGGTTTGATTCTAGTAATTCACATACAGAACTATCGCTGCTTACAAGTAACTAATAGGTCCATAGAATGAAAAACAGACCATTTGCCTACAAGCAATGATTGTAACACAAGCTGCTTCCTCAGAAACACCAACCACGTTTCTACTGCCTCCATCCCTTTACAGTTTCACCACCAACTAGCTTAAAACCCAGACTGTAATTTCATTTATGTTATTGTAAGACTAAGAGGATTTCTACAAGAGTGTAGTTTTTCATAACATTTCTTTACATGAGGACTAAATTTCGTGCTTAATGCTTCATAGACCATTAGAAACCTCAATGCAAAAAAGCATTTTGTATCCAGAGTGAAATTTATGGTTTATGTTTGAGGCTGAGGTAAATTCAAACGTCTAACTGTGACAGTGACAAATAAATTAGTTTATTCTGGTTCCTCCTATAATCAGAGATAGCTGCACTTAGAGAAAACAGTAATATTATCGATCATTATTTTTTCCTCATATTTACAGCAAAATACTAGAAAAGCCTTTTTAAATGAAAGTACTCCTAAATTTAAACTTATCTTCAAAATGTCTGTGAAAAATTGATTACTAAAATTATCTATACACGAACAATAGCTAGAGATTCCACTAAGTAACTAAATAAGCTTAGACCTGCATATCTGCTGTCAACTAAAATATTCCAGCTTGTAATGGTGACCCAGATATTTCCCAGTACCACTATGATATTCTGCATATCCCGGCAAACCACCATAGGCAGGAAAATATTTTATCAGCTTTTCTCTGCATTTTATCAGCAACTCTAGACTGTCCAGAACAGTATCACAGAATCATAGAATAGCAGGTTGAAAGGGATGTCAAGGATCATCTGGTCCAACCTTTCTTGGCAAAAGCAAGGTCTAAACAAGATGGCCCAGCACCCTGTCCAGCTGAATCTTAGAAGTATCTGATGATAGAGAACCCACTGGTTCCCTGGGGAGATTATTCCAATGTCTGAATGTTCTCATTGTGAAAAGTTTTCCTCTTGTGTCCAATTAGAATCTCCCCTGGAGTAACTTGTACCCATTACCACTCTTTCCTTTCCACCTGACTCCTTGTAAAAAAGGGAGTCTCCACCTTCTTTGTAGCCACCCTTTAAATACCGTAACACAGTGATAAGGGCTCCCCACTAAGCCTTCTTTTCTCAAGGCTAAACAAACCCAATTCTCTCAGCCTCTCCTCACATGGCAGGCTTCCCAGTCCCATCATCTTGTGGAACCTTGTCTGGACCCTCTCCAGCCTGTCCACATCTCTTTTGTATAGCAGGGACCAAAACTGAACACAATATTCCAGGCGTGGCCTGACAAGCCCTGAGTAGAGAAGGATAATGACTTCTTTATCTCTGCTGGTGATGCCCTTGTTAACGCAACCCAGCATCCTGTTGGTTTTCTTTGCTGCTGCAGCACACTCTTCACTCATGAGCTTGTTGTCCACCAGGACTCCTAGGTCCCTTCCCACAGAGCTGCTCCCCAGCTGGGGAGATCCCAGCCTGTGCTGCATTCCTGGATTATGTTTTCCCAGGTGCAACACCTTACACACGTCCTCACTGAACTTCATATGGTTCTTGTTAGCCCACTCTTCCAGCCTATCCAAGGCTACAACAGCTTTCTTTAAAAATCAGATCTATTCAGATCTTTACATTTTTACTTACCTAAGAGAAAGAAACCTTGATGGGAAATCAAGGAAACTGATGCTCTAACCCAGAAGCACTAGAACTACCATATCTTAATTGCTTACCTTGCAAGAAGAAATCTACCCATCTATATTAATAATCCATCCTTAGGAGGTAGGTCTATAACAGTATACATATTTTGTCAGGTCAAGCAAATTCCAACAGAGACTTAATTTGTGAAAAAACTATGAAAAACAACACACCAAACATAACTATAATAGTATAAATTTCTAGCCAGCCTTAAGCCTAGCCTGTTTTGGCAATTAAAATAATTATTCCAGAAGCTGACATTTTAAATTCTCAAAGATGCATGTTTATGTCATGTGGAGAACATGCATTGGAGAGAGGAGGGAGCAACTACAATAACTCATTACAGAATTGCTAGGTCAGGACCTGAACTGCACACAAGTATACCACTGCCTTATCAAAACCCACCACAAACCCCTGCAGCTCTACCATATATAAAAAGGAGAACTAAAAAGTGGCCAGGTGACATCAGGATGTTCAAGCTGTATACAAGATAATGAATACATGCTGTATAGAATCCAACCAAAGGCAATGGGTTTAACTGTGCTTGACACGTCTGCCATAACCATTCAATTTAGAAATTTTCTTTCGACCTGTTTTCCCCTCTCTCATTTAATCTCCTTATTAATGACATTAACGCTGCAAGACAAACCCTCTCTGTTGCTGGCTTCTTGAGCTCGAATGAGAAACGAGGTCCCAGTCAGACCAAGGCCTGCAATTGCTTACTCACCTTGCTCAGACCATAGAGATCCAGTATTTTTCTCTCCACCACGGGGATTTTTAAATTGGATCCTTGGAGTTCCCAAAATTTTGCTAACTGATCCAAGAAGTCCAGCTTCACTCTTGTCATTGCCTGGCATCAATAAAGGAAGACAAACACGTATGTTCCAAAACAACTGCGACAATACCTTACAGTCCTGAGAAAAAACATGACAAGTTTTTACAGTGTTTACATTTTCAAAGTGCAACTTGGCAAGTGAGGTGTTTCTTAGTCATGTAAAAAAGCCGAGAGAAATAGCAATATTGATTAAAAGAAAGACCTTTACAAACAGAAAATTGTATACGCTTTTCTCTCCACATTTAAGATCCTATAAACCAAACTCCTACCTAGCAATTTCCTGGTTTGAAACCAAAATGCATACTTATGAAAAAAATCAGCATTCCAGGTAGAAACACAAGAGCAATTATTAAAATATACATTGGGGGCAAAGTTACAAAGAGTTTTTACATATGCCTTAACCATACGAAGGACCTCCTCCCTTGAGTATTTTTGGAGGACTCAAATCACTTTCCATAAGGAGACCCATTTACAAGCTAAATGATACATGACATTTTGGTATACGAACAGACCAAGGCTTTGAGAAATGTTGTAGAGAAAAGGAAAAACCCAGGACAGAATGGGACTCGTACTGCTTTCAAGAAAGCTCCCATACATTTTTGAATTGTAAAAGTAACCAGCTATGGTAAGCCTATAAAAAAACAATTCATTTTAAGGCTTAAAACACATTATCGAGACAGTATAAGGTAACCAGGGGCTTCAGAACAGCAGTAAATATTTTAAGAAAAAAATTTCATTGCCTGTGGAGCTCTGAAGGCTAGACATTGGCTGCTCTTACTACACAACATGGTACTTGGCATTCATTTTAGACATTTCCAGTTGAATGTGAAAAACGCTTGTGGTTATTTTGGGTAATAAAATAAAACCAGACTTTTCTCAAAGCCGTGGAGAGTTATTTTATATGAACTCTGCCACTGCCAAGAATAAACATTGATGTGGTCTATGGGTTTCTGAAGTCTCCCCCATCTAGAAACCTGCCAAGATGCAAATCTCAAGCAGGGAGACCTATTGCTTTCAGTGCAAACACAAAATTATGTCAACAGTGAAAAGCTCACCTCCAGCTCGTTCAGGCGCTGAATTCGTGGAGTGAAACGAAAACTTTGTACTTCACATGCAAATGGTGGCTGCCAGTCCTAAACAAAGACAGAAAGACGTTTTAATTCTTCAAGAAACCTCTCAAAAAATGCACAAAACAGAAGACCTTAACAACGTCTGAGTAAACAAGCGCCCAGTGAGTTTCTCAGTAGAACTGGTGATATCATTTTCTAATTTTATGACATTCTTGTGCTTTTAAAATAATGTTCTTCCCACAATATTTTACTTCAAAGAAAGATATGCTCACAGAATTAAGAATATAGAACAAAATAAGGTTCAAATCATTTCAGTATGCATTACCTCATACTGAGTTTAAATATGAGATATAGCCCATACCTTGTTGGTTATTTATTTACTTTTTTAGAAGTTCCATATATCTTGCACATTGCAAAATTCTCACCATCAACAGTGACAAACGCCAAAGAAACCACATTATTACGCACCTAACTTTTTTCATATTTGTCTACAGTCATTTCAATAAAGATAAGACCATCCATCAGGAGTCCAAGTCTTTAACAGAAATGCAGCCTAAAATAATGACTTTCTCAACACAATCGGTCAGTTCAACCACAAGTGCCTCCCAGCCACATTTCTGAAAACTGTACTACAACATCAAGAAAAGTGTTATTCAGCTTTTCAGTACTTTATAAGAAAACTTAAGTTATAGCAGATTGTCTACCTGGCAGTAAATACAACAGAGTAAGGACACTCCATTCCAGGCGGACAAGCCACACTAAATATTTATTATTTGCACTGCTGCAGCACATAAAGGCCTCAAGCACAACCGCAAAATATTTATGGCTTCTAATAATGGAAAAGAACATTAAATCAGTAAGGTTAGTATGAAGTGTCTGATTTAGTCCTTATTGCAGGTTGCAAATCAACCTGACGCATGCATCCTGCAAAACCCTGCAATGCCAGCAGCTAAGCAGTCATGGAGAAATACAAAGCATTCAGTGGCCAGGAAAGTTCTAGTTATTCTCAATGAAGAGGATCTGGATCATTTTCTTGTGGCCTCTCAACCTAAGCCATTCTGCTTATTTTAGAAAGGGCAGCCCCTTGGAGGTCAAGTTTTCACCATGTCATTAAACCAACTAAACAGATTCCAGCAACCCAGACAGGTCAGAAGGAGAGGAAGGATCATGAAATCCAATCAGCAACCCGTATCCAAGTTGTTCTCAGTTACACGCTTTCTTTTCAGGTTTTTTTCCTCTCTCTCTCGGTGTTTTCGAGTCTCTTATTTTACAGCTATATTCAAAGTTTGTTTGTACTTTAACAATTAATTGATATAACCACCTTTTGCCAAATTGCCTGCCGCTCTCATCTAAAGTTTATGAAGTCACAGGGCAAGTCATCCTAAAATAATGATCATCGGATAGATTAAGCTTCTAGCTCCTAAACTGCTACGCATAAAATAATTTCCCTGCACAAACAGGTTGGCCGCCCTTCTACTAACAGTTTAAAGATCCTGTTTACAAACAATGATCCATTAAAAAGAAATACCCGTCTTCCTCCTCCTCCTCCCTCTCCCCCCCCCCCCCCAACNCCGAAGCACACGCCCAATTTCACCTACGACGCCTTCGCAGTTTTCACAAGGAGGGTGTTGGGGTTCGGTTTGGTTTTTTGGGTTTTTGTTTTTGTTTTTTTTTTTAAGTAAAAAGAGTGTGACGTCCCGGACGCCACCACAAACTCCTAGCTTCTCACCTGCTCCAAAGCAACCTCCACAAAACCCAGCTCCGAAGTCTATATAGGTTCCTTGGCGTCCCTAGCAGGGACACCGAGGCCTACGGACGGCGACA
>VZSF01010879.1:145661-169196 GCA_013398295.1 Chionis minor
GGGGGGAGGGGAGTGGGTGCATTTCTTCATTTTATCGGTTCTGCAAGATACTGGATTTTGGAAACGGAACCTCAGGCTTTTCTCCGTGACCCGCTCTGGTTTGTGGGCCTGCAAAGCGCTGGGCCCCACGTTGTGCCCCAAGTCCTCTTTTCTCCTACTCATTGAGAAAATTCCTAAGAAAAATGGATGTTTGGGTGGGTTTGGTTCTTTCTTAGTTTGGGTTTTTGGGTTTTTTTTGCGCCGCTGTTGACGAAATGAGTCTCCACTACGTTTACCCTGCCACCACAAAAACAGCGTTTCTCACCCAAAACCCCTCGTTTCCCCCTCCCTTCCTCCCCTGCCTCACCGGCGCGCGCACGTCGCTTGCCGCGCACGCGCAATAACACCACCACCCCCCTCCCGCGCACATACACAGACTACAGCTCCCAGACGCGCCGGCGCGGGAGGTCCGCCCGGCCGTGTCGCGAGCGCTGATTGGTAGGGAAGGTCGGCGCCGCGTGGAAGGCTGCCTGTGATTGGAGGAGGCGGCGGGCGGCAGGTTGCCTCGCCGTTTGAGCCGCGGAGGGCCGGTTGTGGCGGTTGCTTTGCCGTTGAGGGCCGCCCGCGGTAGGGAGCCGTGAGGCGGCGGCTGTGTGCGGGGGTGGCGCCCGTCCCCTCCCACGCTGCCTCGGGAGCTTGTCCCTGGCTCGTTTGGCGGGGGGCAATGGCGGGTCCCGGCGGGGCTTGCGCCGCGCCTTAACCCGTCTCTCCGCCGGCCACCCGGCGCCGCAGGCGGCCCGGCGGAACCCCGGCTCGAAGCTTCTTCCCCCCCCCTGCCCGCGGTGAGCCCGGCCCTTCCGCAGGGGCGCCATGAGCGCCATGGACCGCTCTGCGGGGACCTCCCCTCGCTCCAGAAGGTAGTGTGGGTGCTGCTTCCCCAGTCGCCCTGCGCCGAAACTGTTCGGGCTCTGGCCCCGGGCCTCTTCCCTTTCTGTCCAGGTGTTAAGGCTCCGTTTTGTCCGCTCTTCTCCTTTCTGTGCTTCCTTTATGCCTTTCTACTGTTCTTTAGTTCCTTAATAAAGTAATCACCTTGTGCCTATATTGCCTGTTTTCTTCTGTTGCTGTTACTTATTTTTTCCAAGTGTGTTGTTTAAGGCATTTCTGGTGGGAAAGTTCCTATATGAAATGATCACATGATTGCATATTTAATGCTTTCCTGCAGTGACAAGAGTTAAAACAGCTTGGCACGTTTTCATGGATGTAGCACACTGGGGCTCTGATCTAAGCAGCTTTGGTGAGCGGTCCAGAAAAGTCACCACTGCCTTAGTGCCATTAGCCAGATCACTTTATGATCAAAGTTCTGGCGCTGTCTCCAGAATCAGATTCTGGACTGTGGTTTTGTTTAGCCGATCTTTAATAGAGAGATCATTTAGAGAAAAAAAAGCATTTGTCAGATCAACATAAATAAAAAGAATACTTTCCAAGAGAGTTTTGAACTCTGTGTGCAGCTCTATTTGCAAATTTGGTGCTTGTTTGAGCAGATTAAATGTTTGAATGTAGTAAACATTGCTTAAATCAAGTATACGTATGTGTAATTACATATCTGATTTTTATTATATGTAGTACTGACATGCTTTCCATCTGGTACCTCAACATAAGATTGAAGAACTTGGAAGCTTCTATTTCACAATCAAGGGTGGACAAGCTATGTGGATAAGAACATCAAGTACACAAGAAAGAAAAGCGTGTAGATTCCTAGGCCTGCACCTTAAATTATAGTGGCTGGTGCATCAGCTCACTGAATTATTTGCTTTATTCAATAGTCCTTCTTTAGAAAGTGTTTTTCTCTCTGCGTATCAGTCAGTGATTGTGTCACAGATTATATCTTCCTGTTTATCTTGCAGTGGCTGCTGCTTCTAATTGCAGAACAATGGACTTTTTGTCCCCTTTGTTCTCTCCTCCTTTTCTTTCCTTCTTTTCCTTTCATATTTGCTCTTCCCAAATAACCTATGAGACTTTCCTTCCATAACATTTTTCTTTTTCCCTCTTCCGTCAGTTGGCCCCATCTCCACAGTATAGTAAGCCTGCAAGCTATTTTACATCAAAGCATTTGGTTCTTCTAAATGCTGTGATCTCCCATTAATACCTGTAGCACAGACAAGTTAATCTATGTTTAAAATTGAATCTGTGTTACAACTGAAAATCTATTTTTAACTATTTTAGAAGGTTTTTTTTTATTTTGTTGCCTGAAGCTTACACATCATTAGAAACTGTTTCTGTCCAGGCTGGCAACCCCCCATGTCGCCTCCAGATATGCTAGTTCTCAGTCTCCGAATCAGGAGGACTTTACTCCTCTCCCTTCAATCAATGAACGTTTGGCCTTTCTTCGTCCTTCCCGGGAGCTGCTGGAATACTACCGCAAGAAGATTGCCGACTTTGATGAGGAACATGAGGATTTGGTAAAAAGGCTGGAGAGATACAAACAAACGTATGATGAGCAGGTTAGGAAAAGAGTTTTTGAATTATGATCCTTACATAACCTTAATTTTAATATTTTTCTTCAGTTGAAAACTCAGCCACAGATGGTGTGATGTTGTAGAAGTCAGCCTAAGAAGAAATAAGTGGATATCAGGGTCTGATGGTAAAATCTAGCTGTCTGTCCTCTGTCAAATCAAAGGGAAACATGCCTATAGGTTATTCTTCTGTTCTTATTATAAATTGGTTATATCTTCACAGTGGCTTGTTGTTTCTGTTGTTTTGGTTTGGTTTTTTTTTTTAAGTTAAAGCCTGAGTTTAGATGTTCTGTTCCAGTGTTGTTCAGTTTCTTTCCCTTGTTTTTCATAGTGAAGAATGAGTGCTCTTTTGTCCAAATTTAATGAGCTTTGAAATACAAATATAATTTGTATTTACTGCACTGGAATTCATAAGCTTGGCCACAGGCTATTAAGCAGTAGTACTACTCAGTGAATAAATGTGAATTTAAAAGGAACTCCAAAACGTAAAAAGCTTTGCCTTTTAAGAGGAAGAAATCTCGTAGATTGTCTGTAACTTCAGTGCTCTGATATGCCTTACAGCATACATGTGTCTAGCAGTTATCTTTGTAATTGTGCATGTAATTGTGAATTCTCACTGCTAAACCATACAGATATTTTAATGCTTATTCTTCAGTAATTTCTTCTAAGCGTCAGTGCTGTTACAGAGGCTTTGCTAGGTTTTTGTTGATGTCAGACTCCCCATAGCTGTGCCACTCTGACCACCAGTGCAGAAGTGCAGCCACTGAAAACTGAAGCCCCTAGCTTAGGCCTCATTTGACTGTTCTATAGTGGCAATGATTCTCAGGGCTCAGAACTCCCCGTTGAAACACTTTTTAATAATTTTTCCAATACTGCCCTCATCTGGTCAAATTTTGTAAGAGAATAAAATAATTCACGTGAACTGGCAGTTGTTCTATAGCAGTTAGTTACAGGCTCAGCGCACAAGCAGCTTGAAGTTTGTAAGTGTTGCCCAACGCTCTATATAATTTCATTTCAAGTACCTCGTTCTCTCTACTTAGCACAAATTGCAGTGGGAAGTGCATCAGCGGGAAGAGGAGATTGCGGAGTTGCAAAAGGCTTTGAGTGATATGCAAGTCTACCTCTTCCAGGAGAGGGAACACGTCCTTCGTCTTTACTCAGAGAATGACCGGCTGAAAATCAGGTGTGCTGTCTTAGTTGGTGGGCTGGGTCACTGGCCGTAGCGATTGCATGCATTATGTTCTAATTCTCATCCAGATCTGGAGTCTTCGGAGAAGGCATTATGCCACGCTTCCTTGGGAGGGGTCCTATGAAATCATGCCCGTCTTGGAGGTGGAATGCAATCTGTTGGGCTGCTAAATATGTTTCCACTTATTATTCCTCCTATTCCAGTAGTAGGAGGAAGAGCAGAAGTTGAACATAGATTCAGATTTGAATTGTCAGTTGCCAGTTTGAATATGGAGGTTCTGATTTAAGTAGACCGGTGGGTTGATCTTGGCTGGATGCCAGGTGTCCACCAAGGTGCTCTATCAATCCCCCTCCTGAGCTGGACAGGGGGAGAGAAAAAGGTGACAAAAGGCTCATGGGTTGAGATAAGGATAGGGAGATCACTCACCAAATAGGCAAAATAGGCTGAACTTGGGGAAATTAATTTATTACCAATCAAATCAGAGTAAGATAATGAGAAATTAAAACAAATCCTAAACCACGTTCCCCCTGCCCCTCCCTTGTTCCTGGTCTCAGCTTCACTCCTCATTTCTCCACCTCTTTCCACTGGGCAGTGCAGGGGGATGGGGAACAGGGCTTGTGGTCAGTTCATCACACGTTGTCTCTGCTGCTCCTTTCTCCGTGCTCTCTTCCCCTGCTCCAGCATGGGGTCCTACCCATGGGAGACAGTCCTCCACAGGCTTCTCTGGCGTGAGTCCTTCCCACAGGCTGCAGTTCTCCAGGTCCTGCCAGGAGCCTGCTCCAGTGTGGGCTCTCCATGTGGTTACAGCCTCCTTTGGGTGCATCCACTTGCTCTGGTGTGGGGTCCTCCACTGACTGACTGCAGGTGGGATATCTGCCCCAGCATGGCCCTCCATGGGCTGCAGAGGAACAGCCTGCCTCACGATATACTACAGAGGAATCTTTGCTCCGGGGCCTGGAGCACCTCCTCCCCCTCCTTCTTCACTGACCTTGGTGTCTGCAGGGTTGTTTCTCTCACATGTTCTCACTCTTTTCTCTTCTTGTTGCTGCTGTGCAGCAGTTTTTTCCCCTTCTTAAATCTGTTTTCACAGAGGTGCTACCACTGTCACTGATTGGCTTGGCCTTGGCCAGCACTGGGTCCGTCTTGGAGCTGGCTGGCATTGGCTCTGTCGGATGTGCGGAAAGCTTCTGGCATCTTCTCACAGAAGCCAACATTGTAGCTCCCCCAAGCTACCGAAACCTTGCCACGAAAACCCAATGCATAGAGCTTGCGCTTGCCTGGCAAAACTTCCTCCCTCAGCCCTAAAAAAAGCTTAAGCTCAAATAGAAAATACAGACCAAAGCAAATAGTTTCCTGTCATTCTATGAGATTGTGTTGGCACCTACTTCTTTTTAGTGCCATTTAGTTGGTGAACTGGAACATAACCTGATGTACCAGACTAGTTGCCAATTGTAAAGGATTTTCCAGCCTTCTTCAGAACATTTGTAGCTGATAATATTGAGTTTTCTGTTAAAGTTTTAAGAACTTAAGTCAAAATGTTTGTTAGCGTGCTTTGGCACTTCTCAAGAGAGTGTTGAAAAGTAATACAGCCCTTAATCTAGTTTGCTTTAAGAAAAATGGGCACTTAAAACCTGTTGAATGTAGTAACTGAAAGGATTTTAGGTAGTTCATAACTCTGGAATGCAAATTCTTTACCACCATGTGCTATTGCTGTGTCAGCCTATGTAGTAATGTCATATTTGAAAAGAGGAATGCTCCCAAATGCCAGCAGAATTGGTGGTTTATTTATATCAGCAACATCAGTAATGACTTTGGAAGTTTGTTTTTAAAGCAGCATTCTCAAGAACTGCAGCAGTTTGGAAAACTTTTAAGCATTAACAAGTAAACTAGAAGGACAGTGCGTCACAATGTCTTGATTTACTTAAAAATAGCAATGTGCTGACCACTTTCTTTGAATTCCAGGGAATTGGAGGATAGGAAAAAAATTCAACATCTCCTGGCTTTACTGGGAACAGACAAAGGAGAAGTTACATATTTTCACAAGGAACCTCCACATAAGGTAAGTTCCATTTTTCTATAGAACTCTGCTTTTGCTTGTAACATGAAGATCTGTACCCCAGAGGCCGACCACAGACCAGATCTGTCCCACAAGTCAAAAGTTGCTAAATGAGCCCAAAGCAGGAGGGACCTGTAGCAACATCAGGCTTTAGTATAGCGGCTGACAGATGAGTAGGAACAAGAACACAGGAAGTAGGTCCTCTTAGCATCAGTCCTCTTCTACCTTCAAAACATACCTCCAGATCAGCCTTCTAAATGTCAGATAGGAGTCTGAAGCCATCTGGCAAATGGTCATTGGGAAGTTGGAGAGAACACCACAGAGAGAAAAAGAAAAAAAGGAAGTGCAGAAAATGACCAGCCGTGGTGTTTGATGATCAACTATCTCAGACTGCCTGTCTCTTACGGCCCCAGTAAAGAATAAAGCAGTGTTGAGGTTGCTGCAGCAGTTTCCTGAGCAGGAGACTGCAGAAGAGGCAATATTGTATCACATATTTCAGAAGTAATGTCAAATTGATTAAATGGCAATGCATATGAAGTGCAGTGTAGTTGAATCTACTTAGGGTCATGAGAATGATTTGGGTATACAGACACTATGATGGACTATAGTATTTATCTTGGAAATATGATGCAGAAAAAGGCTGAAATATGCTGTATTGTTTGTGGTTGCTCTGCACTGCTCACGAAGTTCAAAAAATCTTGCAGAAGCTTTAAAATTCCTATATGGGGTAGCTCTAAAATCAGGTCTATTATATACCATCAACCTTAAGCATTGGGGTTATAACCTGCTCCCTCACGGACTTGTTTTTGTTAAGTGGATTTCAGTTCCAACAGTTGAGTTGTTTTGGTAGTTTTATTGGTTAGCTTTTATCCCAGGCTTGTTCAGTAGCTTGAGTGAATGTGTTGATAAATCAAGCTTCATGTTCCTCTGTCTTGCTAAGGCAAGAAAGAGTATGTAAGAAGGAAATAATATGATCTTCACCCTTCCCTCTTCTCCTCTCTGTCCCCAAAACGCTCCTTTTCCTGCTGAGGGTGCTGATTTTCATCCTAATGAAGACAGCAAAGGCAGGATTACTTTCCAGTTGTTTTGATGAAAAAAAAATAGAGACAGAAATGGCAAAACTCAGCCATGATAAAGGAAACTTTTCAACACGGACATTACGCTTGTGAATGTCTTCCTTGTCTTATGGTAGAAGTAAGGTAATGCTATTCTTCTGGATATCTCATTTTACTGTTTAAGATTTGTTCTTGACCATTGCAACTTTGGTGAAGTCAGATGTTCAGCTGAGATATCTAATCTTGTTTCTATAGGTTACTGTTCTGCAAAGGCCAGCTAAATCCAGAGATCCACACGAACTAAATGATACTTGTAGAACAGGTACTACCCCAAGCTGATCTAACAGCAGCTCAGCTATTGACTCTTGTCTCTCTGTGTGTTTGTGTCCAGTATACAAAAATAATTTCTTACTGTGAATACTCTGGTATGCCTCCATTAAGTTGATTAAATGTATCCATGTGTACAGACATATACATGCAGTACTCCTGGCTTCTCTTCCAAATTTTTACAATAACTTGAACTTGTTCTCATGTCCATCACCTGCCCACCTAAGGAAGAGGCTGGTGTGACTGGAATGGCTGTTCTGGGACTATATGGGTACCAACTGGACAGGCAGCCTTAGCCACAGCTGTTCCAAGGTGAGGGGTTCTACCTGCCTTCAGTGTACACGGTAGCGTGGCTCTGTATGCCTACTTACTGATTTTCTGTTTTGAAAGAACTGCCTTTTCCAAATTGACTGAAATTAGCTAACAAGCTCAAAACTCATTCAAGGCTTGATGATTGTGCACCTGTGTCATCTGCCTATTCATCATTTATTTAAGAAAATTTAAGATTGCTTTCTATATATGCCAAAAAGATTAGTAGGTTGCCTAAAGATTGTGGTATGATAGTGTGGGATAAAGTTAGGTTATCACCATAAGTTCTGAAACTCTTTTCATCCAGCTAGTCCTTCTGGAAGTCCTTGTGACTGTAGCACTGGTAAGGTTTTTCCTCTTCTTGTAGGCCAGCCAGCACATACAATATTTCATCCTTGGAAAGGTACTGCAGGTAGATTGGAAAACCCTTTTCTATATCTGTTAAATTTCTGCAGTAGGCACGAAGAGGAGCACTTCAAAACCAGCAACAAAAGGAGAGAAACTGGAAAATGCTGAGAGATATCGAAGAGACGATCAAACGCTTCTACTTCAGGTAAAAACGTTTGCTAACCGATGGATGTAATTCCTGGCTGCCCAGGAAATTATGGTAGACAAATATGCTGTCTGCTTACATAAGATGTAGTCATACCAATGTTATCAGTCCCCACATCTTACTATGGTTTGCCACTTTCTATCAGTTTCCTTAGCTGTTTCTTTGTGGTGAGTGTAGGGTTAGATTTAAGAATTTGGGTCTGATTCTGGAAGCGTTACATAAGCAGATGTTCCAGTAACATGAGCTGGAATGTTACCTTTAAATATAGAATGTGTAATTGATGTTAGCTCCCATAATTTGATTGTGGCTGTCAATTTACATTAAACCCACAGAAAATCTGCAGGGTTGGGTATTTTGTGGAAGTCTGACAAAAGCAACGTGTCTGAGATGGAATTAGGCAGCACTGATAAGGTGCACTAGTGCAATGAAATGTTCCCTTTGCTAGCCTTCAGTGAAAGACAGGGTATAGATAGCATGAGAGAATGAAAGATAAAATGTACTGCCTCATGAACTGGGGAAGATACCAGAAACTGTATGGAAAGCAAGAGGAAGGATGAGTTAAGAAAAGCAAATTAAAGAGCAAACTTGTACAGGCGATAAATTTTCTTTTTTTTTTTCCTATTTATTTTTATTTTTTTGTTCAAGGGCAGTGGTGACTGACCTAGTGGCCAGTTAGCTGTCTAACATCATTTGTTCTGGAGCAAAAGCATAATGCAAAGTAGTCATAAAAGTAAGTCATCTAAATGCACACCAAGTTTTTTCAGATAGTTTCTTACATATAGACCAGATGCACAATTACTTGTTCCAATTTGTGTCCCTGACTATGTGCCCTAGTTCAAGACTCTTTGCATCCCTCTCATTCACTCATTATCTTGTTCACATTTAGTAATTCATTCTGGTTGAGTAATTTCTTTTGTTCAAGATATGTGGACTTGCTGCCTTCCTAGTATGTAGGTATTTTTACATCACCATTTAATTAGAAGATAGTAGAGTAAGGACAGAAGTGTGTCTGGATATTCCACAGGATTTGTCACTTCCTATGTGCAATTTAAATCTTTCCAATATCTTCTATCTATTGTTGCTGCTTATAATATGCCTGTCTTGCCCATAGTGTGATTTTTTTTTCTTGAAATGTTCTAATTGTCTGAAATACTTTGCATTAAAACAAAAATAAAAATTTGAGAAATTACAAGTCTCACAGCTATTATCGGGTAGAGCCTTTGATCTGAATCTTGGAATTTAAGAGAGACTTGCAGGGACAGGAGCAGAGCTGCTGTGAGGTTTTATTCAGTAATGTTTTTGTATGTCTATTCAGGTGGAGGCCCTGCAAGCTCAGATAGAAGAACAGACACGATTATCCAAGGAACAGGTTGAGGCGCTACTAGAGGATAGGCGGATTCACATGGAGGAAGCCCAGGTCCAGCATCAGAGGGACCAGGACAAGATCAAAACTATAACAGAGAAGTGAGTGTGAGAGAGTGACCATGATGTAGTCTTGCGATGGGAAGGGAGCAATAGAAATATTTTGGCTTTCAGTATGTTGCTTTTTGCAGGAGGCAGAAAAGCAAATTATGCAGCCATCTCTTTGGCAGTGTGTGTGGAAGGAGATGAATGGAGTAGTCTAGATATTAAAAATCCTATTTCACATGGAAGAATATCGCTCTTTCATTAGATAAGAAGAGCTAAACGCATTAGGAAAGCACCTGTCTCTTTCTTCCATGCTTCTTTCAACTTGCAGAGATGACTGAGGAAATTAAGGGAGGAACTAGGAAAGAAGTTAATTAACTCCACTGGGATCCCTTTTTACAGACTCCATAAGACCCAAAATCTCTTGTATGAGAGTACCCGTGACTTTCTCCAGCTCAAGTTTGATGCCCGAGCCAATGAGAAAGCATGGATGGCAGAGAAGGATGGTCTGTTGAGGAAACTTGACAAAGATCTGGATCAGCTTATTATCAGCAAGGAGCCAGGAAGAGAGAAGAAGCAGAGAGATACCAAGAAGATGCTTCGAGCAGATGATGGAGCTCGGAAACTCCACAGCAGAGAAATAAAGGTAATTTTTTGTCCTAGATAGAGTCTCTTTAACAGTTTTTGACTAGAAAATTGCGAACATCTGGGTTTTGCCAAGATAGGCAGTAGCTTGTATCTGTTTCAAAGCTGTACTGGCTTGCCGTAAGTTATGTTGTTGTTGGCACTGATATGAAAAAAAAACTTCTCCTGCCTCAAAATCAGCATTGCTTGCAAATTTCAGGTAAAATTTATAGTTAGAATTTGTGGTTGCACTTCACTGTCAGTTTCTTTTACGCTCAGAACAAATCCCTAATTCTGCAAGCTGCGTGATATATGGGCCAACAGTTCTTGACCTGCTTGTTGTGTTTGCCTTTCTCTTGGTGTAAATGCTCTCAGCTAATGGACTTTGAATGCAGTGTCTGTGTCTTTCTTGCTGCTGTCAAGGGAGAATAAGGCCTTTCAACTGATGTGCCCCACTTCTACAGTAGTCAGGATTTGTCGTCCACTTCTAGTGAGAAGTTGGGAGATCTGAAGTGGGTAAAGAGGCAATAAGGAATTGGAAAGTAAACAGGCACTAGGGAATTGTTTTCATCTACCACTGAATGCAGATGCTTCTGAAATGCAGTACTGGGCAAGCAGCTGAAAAAGGAGAATTACAGCATTAGCTGAATATTATTTTTAAGGGGAAAAGGAAAGGGTTCTTTAACTGTTTCTGAGCAGTTATGCAGAACTGATAACCTAATTAAAAGGTTTGAGTAATGGAAGTGGTGTTAGAATGTTGTGGTTACCTAGTTACTTCATTAGCTGTAGTTCCAGTTGTTAATTTTTATTTGCCTGTCATACCGTCAGTCTATCATGCTTGCTTTTCCAGAGCAGGGGAAATTTTGTGAGCACTGGCTTTTGAGTTGATTCCCTCTGTTCCTCCCATGTCCTAGTCACTGCAAGAACAGCTAATGCAGGAACAGCGCCTATCAAACATGTATAGAGAGCAGTGTGTCACCCTCGAAGATGAGCTGGCTAGGATTCGTGAAGAGGGAGATGTTGGCAGAGAACTCTTTAAGGTAATTGGTCTGTAATCATCTGCTAGCTATGTGATGATCTTGCAGCCTTTATTTTGTACACCCTATTGAGTTTTCATCTCCATAGGAACGCTCAGAAAAGATGGGGAAGCGCCTGAAGCTGATGACTCAGCGATATGAGGCCTTGGAAAAACGTCGTAATATGGAAGTGGAAGGCTTCAAGAATGACATTAAACAGCTTCGGCAGAAGCTGAAAGATGTAGAGAACCAGCTTTTTAAGGTAGTATTTAAGCATTTCTGAGGCAGACTATTATGGGCTTACCCTGCAGAGGTGTATTCTCAGTATTTAAATGCAGCGTTTCCCTACAGTTAAGGAAATAATTTCTTTCCTAAGTGCTCCTTTAGATATTAATATCTTGTGTATTTTACAAAGCAAAAAAGATTTGTCTTTGCTAATCAGTCAGGCATCACGCTTGCCAAGGAGCTGTCCTGATTATACATTAGCTGTGTATTTCTGTTGCAATTCTGAAGAGTTCTTATCTGATGCCTGTAGCCCACTTAGCTGTCTCAAAATTACAAGGCAGTAGTTTGTTTCAGAAGTATATCCTGCAAAGAAAATCATGATTGGTTTTCTTTCTGTGGGCCGTAGTTTTTGATTTTGTTCCAGTAAGAGGTAGATCATTGACTACTAGATATTGTGAATATTCTGTTTATTCCTTTGTTAATATGTCATTTGTAACACTGCAAAAATCACTGCAGAAACAATGGGTGGAAGTTGAAACAGCGTACTCTGTAGTAGCTTCCAGATGTGTAGATGGACATCAGAACAGCTTAGAAACGGAGCCACAGCCTTGATGTTGCCTGGAGTTTAGGATGAGATATTTATCTAGGATATGCTTGAGAGGATGATCTAGGCATAGCTTTTGGCCAACTGACTGTCTTTTAGGAGTCTGACAATGCCACTGATTCACTTGTTTTCTGTATTTTTGGCTCACTGTTCAGTTTACTTAGACTAATGCATTTGTCTTTACTAAAATCTTTGATTTTTTTGGGGTGAGGAGTGTGGGGTTTTAAACTTCATTCTTTAAGGACTAAACAGCATCTGTGAATAGGGGGAAAATTGCCTATGATACCTTTACTACAGACCTGTATGTTTTGTAACTGGGGGGTTGCTCCTAATTGTACTTTTACTTTCTTCACACTTTTAACCACAAGAGGGCAGAGGAGGAAAATACTTGCTAGAAGTCTCCAGAGTGATCTTGAAATCATTCTCATCACTTGAGGTCTCAGTGACTACAGATGACTAAATTTCCTGATTTGCATGTTAAAATCTTTGACCAAGAACTACATGATGACAATGAGACACCCTAAAGGGTCAAGAGAAGAGAGGACTTTGGGAGCAGCTTGCAAGGCTGTGCTGCTCTGCCACTGAAAGTGATTGGGCTGGAATGCTATCCAGTGCCAGGGTGACAGGAAATGGCAGCCGTGGCTAGCTTGCCATCAGGAATTCTGATTATCCAGTGGCCTTTGTTCAACTCAGTATGCACCATATGGCATAGCCTGAGACAAGGTGTTGTACTTGAACTGCTCTTGGATCATATACAGTTCAGAAGGCAGCAGGCTGGCCACAGTAGTTAAACTACCTCTAGTTCTAGTACCAGAAGGTGACAAAATGTCATCATATCAGGTGGGGTACTTAGAACCAGATAAATGTTAGTTGATATGTATTTTAACTTGCCTCCTTTTGTGGGTCTTTACATAATAGAGGAATTAGAAAGGAGTTAACAGGTTACAAGTAAAGTTGATTATATTCTATCCAGTTTTCTTCCTCACCAATAATGTAACACTATAAAATATGAAAGTTTTGCTCTTTATGTTTGGTTCTGAAGCACCTTTCTATTGGTGATATGCATTAGCCTGGTGACATTAGCTTAAACTAATTTGTTTCCCTAGAAAGGGTCTCCTTTAGAGTTCTCTTCTTCATATCCTCCTCATAATACTCTCTAAATTATATTCTGCATCACTTTGTTTTCCTTAATCTGTTTTTGTTTTCTTTTTTTAGGTGACTCTGAATATTGGACCAGACCAGGATCTTGCAATTCTACACGAGGTCCGCCAAGGAAACAGACTAACACGTAAAATTCAAGGAGAACTAAAAAACTTAAAAGCAAAAATCTATGGCTTAGAGAATGAACTACGGGTCTGCTGAAGCTGAGGTGTATTGGCTGTCATCCTAGATTTAGGAATGGGACATTACGAGGCTGGAATAGTCATATGTGAGAGCAGCTTCTGCCTGTCTGTTTCCTGGCATCCAGTGACAGAAAGCTTGAGGAAATCTGCAGTTAATATCATAACATTGTACGTGAGCCATTCCTAATGTGCAAGATTATATTGCTGTTTCAGCTGAGAGACGGCACCTGATAAGACCGACATAGAAAGTACATGATGGGTGATATATCAGGAATATGCTTCTGACTTCATCTTACCTTCGTATCTGTGGTAGGGCCTTCACCTTTATTTGAAGCATGTTATAAACCACATATATAGTTATCATGAAATTAATAATCATGGAAGGATCTGGTTCAAGATCTGAATTGCTTGACTGACCTTTTCGTGTGTGAGAAGTAGCTTTTAAAATGGTTTAAATGATTACTATTTTGGTGCTTAGGCACTTCAGGATGTAACTGGAAATTTTCTTTGAAAAAGACCACGTATAGAAAGTACATACTACAGCGTATTACCTCTGACTCTCCCCTTGGCAGTATAACTATTTTAAAATGGCTTTGTTCTAACCTAATTGGTACAAACCCGGCTGATTTAATATGGTGGAAAAAGATAACCTGTTGTAGAACTCATCTGCAAGAACCAACGAGATCTAGACTTACTTTGAATGCTCTGGAGGGAGGGGAATACTACACTATCGAGTGCCATATACTACACTACCGAGTGTCATCTTCTTGTCCCCTTCCTCCCAGTTTATCTTGACACACAGAGGAAGCCCATAATAAAAGGCATCGATTATCTTCCTTAACCACCTTATTATCTATCTTCATAGCTTTAAACAGTATATCATCATTGTGTATCAACAAAGCACGGTCAACTTTTGCTACAGCAGTTGTTGCTGCTGAACTGTAACTGAAATTGGGGTGGAAGAGCGGGTGCCTGGTTGCTACATGATAAATAGAACTCTAGCTATATGATGATTATCTTTGTACCAGACATCAGGACATTGCAGCTGTAGAAAACAGATGAAATCATGAAAAGGGTTACAACATGGCTTCAGCCCAGTTTATAATTGCAGGTATTCATGCTTTTAATGTAGCATCAGCAAATCTTGTCCACTTTGTAGACTGAGAGCAGATCTGTGTTGGAAAAGGGATTTCAGTGTCTCTGTTTCATACTGTATTTTTCCTACCTCGTTAAATGTGACAGAAGCAGAATAATATCTTTCTGAAGTATACACCTACAGGCTACCAGCACGTCCTTTCTGGTTGAAAAGAACTTAGTGTGTGCAAGCAGGCAGTTTCTTTTGGACGTGGTAGTGGCCGTGGAGATCCTCATTCAGTGCTTGGGAGAGGAAGATATGCAAAAGATGGTTTTGTGCTGTCAAGATTTGGAGAAAGAATTGCTTTTATAGCACCAGCTAAAGCAATGTGGGAGGGGAAATTCCCTTAAGAAGCCAAGCCCCACTTCAATTCTGTACCACTTTTGTGACAAACTTGCTGTCCCTCATGGTCCCGTGCTGTGGTTTTTATTTTGTATGTGTTCTTGAGGTAAAATTCATCACAAACAGACTTTAGTGTGGGTGGCTGACAAGCTGTACCTAGATGCTCAGCTACTACAAGAGGCTGTTTTAAAGTATGTTGCACTAATTAATTTAGCTGAAAATGCTAAACTGGTTCAGAGAGCGATTCATGTGGACAGTTGAAGAGGGTTATTAAATAATGCTGTTCATCATTTAGTCTCACTCTTAGTTGGCTAGTACTTTCTCGGATAAGTCGAGCTAATTAAAGCAAGTTTGTATGTGAAATGACATGCTACTGGTTTGAAGATAAGATATCAAAGTTATCACAGGTCCTGGAAGGCTCCTTCTGAAAATTGCTATGTAATGAAGTATTGGCCACTTATTCAGCAGGATCCATCTACTTGAATTCAGCTGATGGGAAGTTGGCAAAAAGGTCAAAAAGATCTTTCGAACCTATAGAAATAAATGAGTTTCTGATTATTTTCAACTCTTCCAAGCTAAAGAATTGTCTATGAAGCTACATTTTCCTCACTTGAAAGCCATGAAGCATGTCTGGATAAAGACTGTAGGCTTTGACGTTCAGGTTTGTAAGATTGGGAAGAACTATTGGGGGAAGAAGGATGTATATGTTTAATTTCCTGCCTTCCTTACCAGTATTCCTTATTACTTGAAAGGCTGAACAGAATAAAATGGCAACATTCCAAATATATCTGCTGATGTGTCAAAATCAAAGTGCAGCTTGACCTTTATTCTTAGTTTGTCACTAGGCTACAAACCCTTCCTATCTGGGGAGAGGGGCATAGTGGGGGAAATTACGGTAGTGCTGAACTGTAAATCCATTTTATTTGGAAGCTTGAATATTTGTCCAAGGGCAGGAAGTGCGAAATATTGTACATGCTCTTTCTGTGTGACATTGTGTGATCATGTGACATGTTGCTCCATGTTGCCAAAAAAAATGTGGACCTTCAAGCCAAGAATTGCTTTAAAAAGCCAAGTGCTTTCTACCAGTGACAACTACCCTTTAAGATGTCAGTAAAGAATTATTAGCATTTCCAAGAGGGTTTCCTGAAAAAGTTTCCAAGACCCATATGAGTCACTTTTCTTCCACAGATTTTGGGTAGAAAACAAAAAATAGCATTTATTCCAATGACTGATTAGCTTTTTTTGCTATTTTGAGTTAGTAATGTGTGACTCGTGTCATTTCAATACAACTAAATGCGACGTTATATATGTAGGACCACGTAAAGCTCTCCAAAATGGCTGATTCTTGGACTACGGAGACTATCCTACAGAGGATTTGAAGGTTAGAACAGGACAAATGTTCTTATTATGAGCCAAGATACTAAAATGTTTCTTGCATAAATAGGAAAAAAGTGAGCAGTAGGGGAAAACTTAATTGTTGTGTAGCCTGTTTTAGGTAAGGAAGGAGTGCATGCATCTCAGAAAGGATGTTGAAATATTGGCTAAGGCACAGAACCACAGATGATTCAGCAGAAGAGAAAAGGTTGTGCAAGAGCTCATATTGTATTAGATTAAGAGAACTGATTAATATACATGTATCTTGACGATGAAAAACTACCAAAGGCCTCCCTATCCCAGCAGAGAAAGGCAGAGCAAGAACCAGTACCCTGAACCTGAAGTTAAAAATGTGTAGGTTTGGGTTTTTTAATAACAGGAAGATTGAGCTTTTTCTCTCATTACACCAAACTATTTGTGGAGGTAGCAAATTCTCCATCTCTGTCTTCAAATAAAAAAGATTATTGCACCTCTGGAGAAGGTAGGTTGTTTTAATAAGTAAGTGGGTTTGACACATTAGAACTTAATGAAATATAATGGCGTGAACTAACAGGAAATCATTTAATGGTCCCTTCTGGCTTTAAACTTATGATTTATTTAAATGCAATATTTGTAGGAGTTTTTCAGCACTTATGCAGTTGCCTTAATTATAAGAATATATGCTGTGTCAGCCCACCTCACACAGCAAGGTTACACAAGGTAAAAAAAAAAAAAATTAAAAAATCACTCATGATCTTCCTATGCCACAGCTTGCAGTAATTCCTAAATTAATTGATGCTGTGACTATGCCTAGAAAGGCAGATTACCAGCAGCCACAGGTCTGATAGCTGTCAGGATAAATCTGAATTGTACTATAGTACACACTTGTATGCTGTACTTAAATTGCGTACGTGAGTAGTAGTACCAATACAGAAACACATTTTAACCAGTATGGATGGACTCTGTCATCAGCCTAATATTCTGGCATTGTAAAGGCTGTATGTAGGCCAGGAAGTAATTCTTTGATAATCAGATACATTTTTGAGACTAGCTGGGAGCAACCTCCCTGTGTACTTTGTTCTGGTAGATCTGTTCATATTTGTGAAAAGCTACGTCGTTCCGACTTTTAATTACGGCTCACAAGCACGTTTAATTCTGCAGCACTTGAATGTATTTGCGCCTGCTCAGTCAAAATGCTAACAAACATGTCAATTTGTCCCCATTCAAAGAGGCATCACAGCTCATTTGTATATCAGGAACATTTTAAGGTTTTTCAAATGCCTCACCTTGAGGATTGTGTGCAGTTTTGGGCCCCGCAATTTAAGAAGGATGTGAAGGTCCTTCAATGTGCCCAGAGGAGGGCAACGAAGTTGGCGAAAGGGCGGGAGGGCATGTCCTCTGAGGAGCCACTGAGGACACTGCCTAGTTTGGAGAAAGGGAGACTGAGGGGCGACCTCATTGCTCTCTACAGCTTCCTGAGGTGGAGAGGGAGGTGCTGAGGATCCAGTGGCAGGACGCGTGGGAATGGTTCAAAGCTGCACCAGGGGAGGCTTAGACGGACACAAGGAATCATTTCTTTACTGAGAGGGTGGTCAAACACTGGAATGAGCTTCTTAGAGAGCTGGTTGATGCCCCGAGCCTGTCGGTGTTTAAGAGGCATTTGGACAACGCCTTTAATGACATGCTTTAACTTGGTCAGTCCTGAAGTGGTCAGACAGTTGGACTAGATGATCATTGTAGGTCCCTTCCAACTAATTTTTCCACAATATTTTGCTTTTATATTCCCAAGTTGCTTTGAATTTTAAAAAATAACCCCTTTACCCCCTAAACAGTTATTCTTAAATTTGGAAGTCTAGCTGTAGAAGTATATGAGCTTCTTAGCATGTGTATCAAAAAAAATTTGGATATAGTGTAGGAGGTGTGAGAGGTGAAAGCTGCAATGATTCCTGTTGGCTGCTGTATTCGTAGGGCTTAGGCCCCAAGAACAAAGTTTGTTTCAATTCTTATGTTGCATCTGCAGTATAGGACTTTCTGTCTGAAACAGGCCATATGTGGTAACTGGAATCTAACACACAAGCAGGAAACATTCCTGCTATGACTGAAGTATTTGAGAAGAATTGTGCGGAATTCTGATATTTCCCATTTGGCACCAAATGAACTGTTTGGAGAAAGGGCATCTTTGATTATGAGTTAGAGTGGCTGCCCTTCAAGTAAGCTCCGAAATACAGCTTTATAAACAGAGCCCTCAATGGGCTTGACTATTCACTCACGGTGACTAAATTGCATGTTTTAAGAATTGCGATGCTCTCAGACTGTGGACAGATTACAAATGTGTAAATATGGGGTTTTTTGGTTTGTTTTTTTTTAATTCAGAAAACCCAGAGAGGCTTTGAACACAGAAGTCTTTCAATGTTAAAGCAAGGCAATGATTAACTATGCAGGCATGAAGGGTTTCATTGTTGAAATGGGTTTGATTTGAATAAAAAGCTCTGGATTTACCCTGGTGAAGCATGTCCAGGATGTGCTGGATTCTCCTGTATTGATTCAGAGCGCAAATTGCCTTTCTTTCATGGTAAACATTTATCTCGATAGTGAGTCACTCCTAAGCATCCAGTAGAATAGTATTTTTCCTCTTCAGTGCTGGCTTGGGTGGGTAGAAGTCCGCTCGGTGTCATCACAGGGGGAGCTGCTCAGCTTTGCATCCTGTAGTGTCCCTAATAAAACGACTGGCCCATCTTTGGAACTTCTTGAAACATAAGGATGATGAGTGCAGTCAATTAAAATATAAAACAAGTATGGGTACTTTTAAGACGAGGGAAGGAGGAAAATTAGTTGGATTTGGAAAGAGATGGATTTCCAAAATAACCAAAGATGTAGATATATCTTTCATTATGGTAAACATCTAAACCTTGAGAAGTCTTTTGAAAGTTCTCAGCTTGAAGTATGTAAAAACTTTCTGTTTCCTGGAAGTGCAAACGTGTGCTCTAGATATCATGAGACTGTTCTGATGCACAGAAAGCAATTGGGGCCAGTTTGTGGGGGAGGACCTGCAATAAGGAGGTGCGCCTAGAGGTACTGGGTGAAGTTCACGTAAAAATGGGTCCTCTGTACAGCTGGAAAGGAAGGGCAGGCCATGGCTGTGTAATTTTACCTGGACAGTTAGGGGTTGAGACCTATGCAGAATTACGTGGTGAAGAGACAGAAGCATGAACGAGCCTTTCTTCCCACTCGGATGCTAAGTTGTAGGAGAGCAGCGGCGTGGCCATGGTGCTGTTGTCAGCATCGGAACTGAGGGAGCACAGCCATGTGACCAGCGACAGCGAGACCAAGTCTCAAACCCCAGCTCAGGCCAGTTCATGCAAACGTCGGCGTTGTAACTGTGGGTAAAAATTGCTTTTTTTGTGGGTAAAACATTGCTGCATTGGCAGAACCCAGCATATCAATACAACTTAACCGGGTGTGCTGGTTTGAGCGACACAGGACCAATTTCTTTTCAAAGCTCAGGAAAACTGTACTTTTAGAAGACTTTGGTGTCTGAATGTGTGAAAATCTTTACTTTACGGCCAGCTCTAGTGTGTGGGTGTCAAGGTCTCAGTGTTTTCAAGCTCGCCAGGTGCAGGGATGAGGAGGAGCGAGACCTGGGCACTTCACCCAAGCTGGCCAACAGGATTATTTCATACCATGAACGTCACATTCAGTATAAATTAGGAAGTTTGCTGTGAAGCTCTCCTTCTCCCTTGATGGCAACGATCCAGAGGTCTTCTTGCCCCGGTGCCAGATCCCTGAGGCATTCCCTTCCTCCCGAAGCCGTAGCGCTCGCAGTGTCCCAACATTTGCTGTCCGCTGCTGGGAGTGCACAGCTTCCTGTTGATTGAATTAGTTAAGTATAATCCCTGCATGTTTTATACTGGTATCGGGATCAATATTGGTTCTTTAGTGTTAGTACTGTTAATTATATAGTCTTTTTCTATTAAATCTGTTTATATTTCAACCATCAGGTTTCCTTGTTTTCTTCCCAACTCCCCTTCCTGGGTGGGCAGGGGTCATTGGGTAATAATTGTCTAAATGACAATAAATCATTGTGCGTTTCTCAAACCATAACACTGGGCAAGAAGGTCCTTTTTGCCAAGACTTTAATTGTGGGACCGCGCTGATTCCCTTACTGTGATGCTGAACTGCGGCGTCGACAGGGATTTTTCTGGGATAGCTCCACCAGTAATGCCTTTTAGAGGCCAGTCTGTTCCTGGGGAGCCAAAAAGGGAAATAATGGGGAACTGTATCTTCAGAGGCTGTATTTTTCCTCTTAGAAACACTTCTGCCTCTGAACCGTTTCGATTATGAAAGTTGAGATGAAGTCATTGTTTGTGATTCAGAGCATGGCTGAGGTCAGGAAAAGAGGGGTGAGGAGCCACCAGGGCGGTGAAAGCCAGGGACAGTTGGGTATCTTTGGTGTGGAGCTGGTAATTAGTCTTAAAATGAAAATTACACAAGAAGAAAGAAGGGAAGGAGCAAGCGGCAGATAATTGAACCTTTGGGGAGCCTACAGAGAAAGGATGTTGGCACAGAGCTAAAAGTAATTTACAGAACAGAGAAACAGTTGTTAGATACCAGAAGCAAAAACATAACAAGAAGAGGCAGGGATGTAGAGACGGAGCTAGAGAGAAGAGCCAGGAGGAACAGGAGATGCGCGTCGTTAAGTGCTGCGCTGATATCAAAGGCTGCTTTTATCATGAGGAAACATAGCCAAAATAGAAAACAAACAAAAGCCTAAACAAAGCAAAAAATAAAAATACTCCAGTTGGCTCATCTGGCAAATAGTTTCTCCAAAGCGGGTGTTCAGGGTGGGCTAGGAGAGGTGTATCCTGAGGCGAGCAGCGATCTGTCCGATGCTCAAGCGTGGTCCGTCAGGGCAATCGGCAGCATCAGCTCCCTGTCTGAATCATCTCCATGTGAGGCAGCCCCTATTCCTGCACCACCCGCTCCCAGCTCACGCGCTGCTTCTTTCCCCAAGGGGGTCGGCCCCCGCGTGTTGGGGCTATGACAAGCTGTAGCTTCCACCGCCCCTGTAGCGCACCCAGTGAGGACGAGAGACGTGGAGGTCTGGGCACATGCTTGTGTGACTCGCTACGCTTGAGAAATTGGGAATACAGGACTGCTGGGAGACTTGGGATAAAAACATTTACGTGAAGTGTTTCAAAAACATTACTGAAAGCGATAACCTTACTCCTGGCCATCGGTACTTTCTGCAATGAATAAGTGGTCCAAAATAAGTTACTTTTAACTACCAGGTAGGGCTATTCAAATTCCTTATTTCACTATCTATTACACATCCAGATTAATTTTGTTCCTTAATACTGTTCCATTGTAGCTATATTGTAATGGATAGACATTAACATGCCACACATATTTCCTTGAGCCCTTTCTCCAGAGACAAGATCTTTTCTGTATGTTCATTGTAGCATAGCTCTACCGCAACAAAGATTTTTGTCTCTTTACAAGTCAACAATACTACTGTTAGCCTATAGTTTCACTTTCTCCTCCCCTCCATTTTAGAGCCGTGTTCACAAGAGAAAAATATGCATACTTATTTAAATATTTTAATATACAAAAAAGTTTCAGCAACGTGCAGTTGTGGTTTTTCAAACTTAAGGTTGTTCATTTAAGAAATGCAGGCAACTTCCTGCTAAGAATGCATCATTCAATTCTCTTTCTTTAAAGAGCAAATAAAGTTTAATTGAGATCCTTTAGTTATTACAGTTTTTCCTTAGCATTTTCTTTCTCTTTTTTTGAGCGAATATGAAAAAAATGTTTTATGTCTCTCACGCCAGAAAAAAACCCCAAACCAACATACCACCAAAAAACCTCAGAAAACCAGAGTGTTGTGCCCTTCTATGAGGTTTTTCTGCCTTGTGATGATCGAGCTGGCGCACAGCTTCAAGATGTCAGTCGTAGGGGTACCGGTGGTGGCTGGGCACTGGCAGCCCCTTCGCTCCGTGCCGGGGGAAGCAGCACCATGATCCAAACTTGGCTCGGAGCCGCATGCGTCCACAGCCTCTAGAAAGGTAGGAATGAGGAACACAAGCGCTGCGTTCTGGAAAGCTGCAGGATGGACCTTGTCCCCGGGCGGGAAGGGGAGCCCAAGGGCAGAGCTGCTCACCCGCCTCACCCACCGCAGGATTTGTTTCCATCTCGAGAAACGCCACGTCTTTCCACCTCTGCAATGAGGTGAAAAAAAACCTCTCTGCGCTTTGCCAAAACAAGAGAGCTCTCTCCGACACAAAGCCAAAGGGAGATGGCTCTGAAAACTTTGCGAGGTTACTCAGAAAAAGGAAACCTGTTGCCCATCTGTCCATCCCAGTGCGGGACAGGTAACAGCAGGGTCTCTAGGTGCTGCCCAGACACTTGATGCCAGCGACTACAGATGCTGCTTCTGCCCCCAACCAGTGCAACGCTTGGGATGGCGGCACGCTGCCAGCGTCAGCCTGTTCCTGCTGGGACTCACACCGCTCTTCCATGGCCCTCCACGCCATTTCAAAGGACTTTGGCCCATTTTCCAAGGCTGAATGACAGCAAGTGTCCTTTTGTGCAGCCTCTCGCCTCAGAAGGCTGCTGTGAAAGGAAGCTGGACCCTGCAAAAAAGGTCTACCACCATTGCAATTAACCGATTAACTTCAGCCTGAGGGTTTCTCTTGACGGTTGCGCACAGCGCAGGGGCTGCATCTGTGCCGCAGCAGAGCTGTGGAGGGAAACGGCTGGTGCCAGTGACCCAACACCCACACCATACGTGTTTGGAAAGGGTTATTCTGGACTAGCTCCCCAGCTGGACATGCATCCCAAAGAGCATCTTCCAGTTTGGTTTCACCCAGGAGGAGTCCAGTTTGCACCCTCTGAGGCCGCTTTAGCCACGTGAACCAAACCCAACAGCGTGGCAGGGGGGACGGCTGGGGGAGCCGTTTCAAAAGCGCGCTTGTGACATGAAATTAGACACTGAGCCCACCCAGGGAAGCTCCTGGTCTTCATGCAGGCCTCCAACATCCTCCCTAAGCAGTGTTCACACATCCCAGCCGGTCAGCGGCTTCGGAACGCGGGTTTGGAGACACCATGAGCCCCGTTCCTCCTGACTTCGAAGCAAGCGCACTTGCTGCACCAGCTGAACGCCGCTTCGCCGCGGATTCGGCCCCGGTGTAACCGCGGGAATGGGAATCGCCCCGCTCCCCTCCCGCTTCCCTCCGCGCAGAGGAGCGACCAGCTCCCAGCCGCTCGCCGGGGGGGGATCCCACGCCACGCTCCCACCGGCAGGAAAACCGCCTTCGGGGAGGATTTGGGGCCGGGGAAGAGGGGAGCGCGCNNNGGGGAGCGCCCCCGCCTCCCCCGCCACCGAAGCCGCTCTCCTGTGGCCTCGGCAGGAGCGGCGACCTCCGGCGGCGCTGACACCGCGGGACCCCCGCGGCCCGGGCGGGGCTGGCCCCGGTCCCGGTCCCGGTCCCGGTCCCGCCGCCCGCCAG
>VZSF01010879.1:169372-316844 GCA_013398295.1 Chionis minor
GGGCGGCGGCGGGGCTCCACCGGACCGCAGTGAGTGACCCCGAGGGGCGACAGGGGAGGGGAAGGCAGGGCGGGGGGGGTCCCGTCCCGCCCCGTCCCGTCCCGTCCCGCTCGGGAGCCCGGTGCAATGTGTGTCCCCCCCCCCCCCATTTCCAGGCCGGCCGGGGAAGAGGGGGTGAGCGCAGCCCCCTGTGGGGGGCCGCTCCCTGGGGGGACGGAGGTGGGTTTTGTGCCCCGGGAAGGAGACGGGTGTCGGGGAGGGGGGGGGTTGGCTTTTCGGCCTGCGGGTTGTCGCCCTCCCCTCCGTGAGGAGAGCTGTCAAAAGGCGACCTCGCCAGGAGGGCAGAGCCCCGGGGGCGGCAGTGGCTCTCGTCCTCCGGGCCGCCCGGCGAACCGGGGAGGCGGCGAAGATGCTGTGGGTGTTGCTGGGATGGGAGAAGGAGCGTAGGCAAAGGCGCAGGGAATGCGCGCCCCGGAGATGCGCGCCACTCGCCTCCTAACGGGTTCGTTTTGTGCAAACTTTTAGGGCTACAGCAGCAGGGCTGATACTGAGTCCAGTTAGCTGCCTTTTTATTCTCCTCCCTCCCCGAAGCAGAAGAAATGGGTTATTTCTATCAGCGTCGTGTGGGTTATTATGTTTCTCTTCCTTATTACAGTTACAAGAAAGTTTTGAACGGCTGGAGGTTTTGTAAATGCCGCTGTCGTTGTTGCTGCTGTTTTTAAAATAGCATCAGTGATGTGTGCCAATCGAATTTGATAGTAGCTTTTCAAATACACGTGAGCATTTAACTGTTAATGCTCTTCAGTATCGTAGTCCCTTCATTACATGCTATAACCCAGCCCCGATTCTTACTCCCGTGAGTCAGGCTCAGTCTCAGAGCTTGAGACTGTGGCTGTGCAAGGAGCTCCATGAAGGTCTACTCCCACAAAGTCTTTCAGGACTTCGGCTTGTCCACTTGTTCCGTATTATATGTGGCGTGAAGGCTAAAAACATATATTTATTGTTCCAATGGCGTAAGAGATCTGATTTCTTTGGCTACGATAAATCCTCTAGTTATAATCTGCCTTTTGTGCCCGGTAGAATTAGCTGGGACACGAGAAGATGAGTTGCACTACGAGTCTACTTCACGTTACATCTTTCGCGCCGTCCAGCCAAGCCTCTTACTGTGCACCACTTTGCCAATACCCCCCAAAGATCCTTAGGAAAGGCTGTAGGGGTATGTAGAGGACTTCTGTGGTGCAGCAAGGGAGAAAGCAAGCCACTTGGAGGTGTTTAAAATAGTGGTTGTGAGGAGAGAGGGACTGAGTCAGGTGTTGGGAGCCGTACAGCTGATGCTCATTCCACTGCCAGTAATGTAAAGGGAGAGGGAGGGGATGGGAGAAATGGGCAGAGGGCTGGAGGACAGAATTGATGCGCAGGAGCAAACAATTTTTCTTATGAATTCGGTTCTTCCTCTTTGATTTATATAGGGTTATATTTACATCTTTGCTATAAAAGTCATTCTGTTTTCAGACTGAAACTGGAAAGAGTGACATGACTGCGGTCACTACCAAGTAAAACAGAAGATGAGGAAAATAATTACATTATATTGAAGTTCAGTGATAGATTCTTCCACATCCAATAGAGACGTTGCCACTCATTGTATGCGGAAGGCATTTAAACACTCCTGGAAAGGGTGGGAGGATGAAACCCTCCAGCAGGCAGCTCCTCATGGGCTCTGGGGGCATCATGGAGGGAGAGCAGCGGTGCCTGGAGAGCCAAGGCTCTGCAGACGTGCTGGGCACTTGGCGTCATGTTTTCCTGGACTCATGGCCAAGATCCTGGAACTTGCTAACAGGAGAAAGGTTAATTTTTGACCCTCCCCACCCTTACTCTTGGCCCCAGTACCTCTAAAAGCCTGTTTTATTTTAAAAGAAATCAGAGTGAAAGACAAATAGTATTTGGTTTCTTTTGGCTGTTAAAACTAAGTAATGTTTTTTTTCTCTTGGGACTGGGGTGGCTGCATTTGTATCTCCACGTGGTGACTCTTTCCAGACAACCCAGGGAGCTGGCTTAGGACAGAGTGATTCTCAGAGCAATTAATACTTTTCCCCTCTCATTTCTGCATTGTTTTCCATCACATGTCTCAGGTGGGAACCTTACTGTAAGTCACACCTGGGACCAAGCAAGAGCTATCATCTCAACTTACCTGATGCAACAGCCTCCCCAGTTATTGCTGATAAAGTACAATGGCTGTTTATTGGGTATTTTTTCTGGGTAAGGGTGTACTACTCCATTGGGACCAGAAAGCTGAAGAGCTGCTGGGCTTGGAAGGAGACCTACAGGAGGTGACCGCTTCCATCTCCTATGTCGGTAACAGAGCTTTCTTCTTACCTCCCTAAAAAGCATTGCAGGACAGCCTGCGTATAGAAAGCCAAGTATGTTTTCTCTTTCCAGAGAGGTGAGCCCACCTCTTGCAAGGCTGTAAGGAGTCACAGAAAATGCTGCCTTTCCTCTCAGCCACACAGGGGATGGAGCCACTGTGATACACCCCTCCTCTGTCAGTGCCTTAGGGCAAGCCTTCAGGCACGGTGGTTCCTACCTACCTTTACGTTCCTCTCCTTCTCTTCCCCCACCATACAGGTGTGTGGTGGAGGAAGCAAATGTCAGATGGCCTGGATGTGGGCGTTTGCCTAAGTGATACTTAAAAATTGAGGCTCTGACGGCCCTGCCTTGATGGATATGCAGCTCTGCTACACAACAAAGTTAAGCATATAAACAAGTTCGGATGAAAGCAAATAAAGGGCCTAGGAGAACATACTGTAATCATCGGTACCGACGGGCTTCCATGGGACTGCATCACTGTATGCTGGGAGGGGTTCTGGCCACAAGGTTCATTTTGCTGTAATGTTAAAAGGTGGAGGGACCAGCCTGAGGTGCAGAATTCCTGCTCGGTATACCCCATGGGTAATTGGGATTCACGGGCCTAAGTTATCTGGGCCCTTTTCTAGCTATTGGAGAGGTTTGGGATGGGATGGACAGGGATGGATGATAGTACTGGCTCTCATGAGTGATAGCTTTCCTTTGAAGGTGATATGGAAATCAGCTGTCAACCTGTTTAAAAAAATAAATAATATTATTTACTTGTGATGCAACTGCATTGAGGTATTCCTACATACTCTTCCCAGGGAGCTTTACTGGCAGGACTGTTGTCTCTCATGAGCAGGAGGGTGCTTCTGTTCCTGTTGTTATAGGGCTTGCTTTTTTTTTTTTTTTTAAATTGAGTATATTTGGCTGGTCTGCTGCCCAATAGGTATTTATAGGAATTTTAAACGTGTTTACAGCTGAGTGAAGAAAAACAAGTATGCTGATGTGAGTTGAAGATGGGCACAACTCTCCTCACATGAAATGTGGCCTGTTGTCATCCAAAACAAGTTGTAACAGGCAGGACACTGCCTCCCTGCCAAGAAACCTGAGGAGACAGTCTGTTTACTCCCGCTGCTGACAGGCACTAACCTCTGTGGAGTGGGCTTTCCAGGAGAAATGTTTTTCTCTTCTTTAGTAGCTGCTACACGGCACACTTTGCTCCTGCAAGTGATTGCTGGAGACGGGGAAACTTTCTTATTTCGAGGGTGAATGAGGTGTTGGGGAGACAGAAAATACCACTAAAGCACAGAGCAGCCAGGTCTGGCAAGTGAGTCCTGCACCTTGCCTTTACTGTGGTGACACCGTTGGCTTGGCAGCACAGCTGGAAGAGGCAAGGGCAGAGACAGGTCTTCCTTCTCAGGGAAGACCTCCCCCATCCCAAGACACTGCCTCTTCCCAGAGCTGCTGCAATGCTCTGTTTGGATGGAAGGGCTGGTGGGTCCTCCAGCTACCTCTGTCCTCCTCTTCTGCGCCCAGCAATGCCTTGTCTCGCGCACCCATGCAGAAAGGTGTGACTCTGAGGGAGCAAGGCTGACATCAGCGAGCCATGCTTGCAGGTAAGGAGGATGTGCAACGATCCCTGTGTGCTTTAAAACCTGTCAACATAGTAAAAGCAAATCCTGACCCTTGAAACTTGGAGGGGAGGTCCTTCCCAGCTGTTGCTGTGCAGACTCTGTTTTTTCTACTGCAAAGACCGCAGTATCTCGGGAGACTATAAATCACTTGCGGTAATTTCCTTTATTACAGGTGTGAGTGTCACACTGAGCCCAGCTCAAGCAGGGTGTGCAGGATCAGATTAGATTAGATTGTTTGAAGTGCAGTTTGTAGGAACAAGGAATCGGGGGACCCTTTAACCTGCCTCTCCCGGCTGCTTCAACCTACCCCTGTTCCTCCACATTTTATTGTTGTGTGTAAATAACACTGGGAGTGTGTTATCTTCCTAGCTTGGATTGTGACAAGTGGTTTGAGTCTCAGGCTGCTGCTTTTCTAACTCAGTAACGTGCAGTTCCACTCTCTGAAGTGGGAAATAGGAGGGGTTCAGAAGAGACTATGGAGATGTGCAAATAAAAATGGCCCTTATGGCAAGACTTCCACCTCCCCAGTATGGACATCTTTAGTGTCCCTTTCCTTCCCCAGAAAACTGGTTTCTTACCCCCCAACCATGATATGCTCTCTGATCTTCAGGCATCCAGGCTACTACAAAGCAGCACGCGTTGCTTAAAACCCGACCCGAGTGTTGGCGTGAATGGGCAGGTCCGTGTGTTTGTGTGAGAAAAGTAGCTGGCAGAAAGCTGAAGCTGCTCATTTAATGTGATGCATTGTCTTCCTTCTCCAGCCTCCCTGCCCGGGCACCCTCAGAAGCACCTATACATCAGGGTGAGCACACCGAGGCATGCAGGTCCATTCACACGCACGCAGGCTGACATTTGCAGTCGCTCATACGCAAGGCTACTTGCCTGTACACGCACAGTATCGCTCTTTTGCATAGCTAATTGCACCAAAGGTTACTGAGTGCCCGTGGTGAGAGACGGGACCGTGTGGCTCTCCAGTGGTGGTTGAAGTATCTCTATTTCCACTCTGTAGAAACTGTTAACCCAGAGGAAAAGTGAAACTAGGTATCGCCCCCAAAGCACTTCTTCCTGACTGATGAAAGTGTTGTCAGCAGGGGAACATCCATACCATGAAGTGTGCAGGTGATATTTTTGAGCTTCTGAAGACTCTAGTAAGACCTTCATTCGCAGGGATCTGTGCCAAGCAACACCCTTCATCGAAGCACATTGTGGGTCGCCATAGCCATCGGGAGAAGGATGGGCACTGCAGGTGGGGCAGATGTTTCACTTCCAGGTGATCAGTTCGGTCTCCCTGGAGTATGATGAGAAGTGCTGCCACATCTTGCTCTATGCTGGTGTATGTAAAGTGAGTCAACGTCCTCTGGCCCATATTTGCAGCACAGGCTGCAATCACAGACTCAGCAGAGAAGCCAGGGCCACTGAGAACAATTTGGACCGTATCCTAGCTTGGTTGCGAGGTTCACTGACGGAGAAGCCAGGGGATGCCTGGACCTCATGCTCGCTGTGCCATGCACATCCTGGGCCAGTGTATCCTTTCACTGGTTCTGCGGCGTGTACTGCAAGTAACTTGTGAACCTGGCTTTTTCCACCCCTTGGCTTGGAGTCTGGTGGGGATTTGACTCTTAAATAACCACTTTGTGGAGCGGCACCAAGTGCCTGGGTCCCTGTGCACTTCAGTGAGAGTTGCAAGTGTTTGTTTTCTTGGAACCTGGCCTGCAGTTTGTCTGGCCCCAGAAGATCCCCAAATTGTTTGCAGAGATTACATATTATCATTATAAATAAACTCTTGCATCATCCCTTTGTGTACACGTTACCTATGACAGATTTGCGTAGCGGTGTGCCAACACAGCATGTACTCACGCGCCACACCTTCCCACACCTTGAGTCAGCCTGGATTTGGGATGATTCAGATGTCATGGAGCGGTGCCCTCCTGTGCCTATCTTCCATGCTGTGGGGTTGGCAGAGGAATGCTATTGTCTTCTGGAGATGTGTTTCTGCGTATGGTATGTTATAGTAATGTGAAGACTGCCTGCAAGTTCAGGCAGATGTGAAGGCAGAGTGGGGCTGAGAGAGATGATGGACGTCGTCTTTCATCTGGCGGTTTGGCATTACTGATGTCTGCAAATATGGTCAAAGGCAGCATGTTTTCCTGAAGACAGGTTGCCTTCCTAGGTCATGGCAGCGAGGCATGGAGTAATGATGGGGTTCTTTCTCCAATGCTTACACCAGTACCCTTAAGAATTGATGGGGTTATATATTTCTTTGTACTTTGAGTTTCCCTTTCCTATTTGTTCTTGCTGTGCATTGATGTTCCCTTTTCCAGCCACTTCCCAATTCAATTGCTTTTTTCAGGCTTAGAGGAATAGCTGAGAAGGGCTTTCCAGAGAAGGAAATAAACTGTCTTACTTGGATGTAGTGTGAGATTTATAAAAGATCCATCTAATGCCTTGGATGGAAACGGATGTGAACCTGGTCCTTAGATACTTAGGCTTTTCATGATGTTAGAAACTCATAGTCTGTGTGTGTAATCAGCCAAACCAAAATACACTGGGATCGTGACCAGACCTCCTCTGTACTTCTGTTTCCTGGATAAGACTTTCCCAAAGCACAAAAGCTTTGACATTCCTGATGTAGAGAAAGTCCCCTCTGCTCGGAGATGCTAAGACGGTCTGTGACAACATTGCTGTTAAGTAAGTCAGCCTTATCCAAAGACACCTCAGAACAATAATTCACGTTGGCATAATAAAAAATTTAAATCAACTACACAGAATAATGAGATTCAATTAGTTTTTGAGACATTGGATCATTTTAGGCAATCCAAAGATTGTCAGGTGGACCTGAGTCCTCCTGAAGCATCAGTGCCCCTCTCAAAAGATCACTAATTCTGATTTTACTGTATCTGAAGGCTTATTTATTTCAGCATTCTGTGACTATTTCCCATTTGAGGTGGGGTTTTTTGGTTTTCGGTTTGTTTGGTTTTTGGTTGTTTTTTTGGGTTTTTTTTTTTTTTTAGGGGAAAAGAAATCAATGTGACTTCTTATCCCCCTTGTTTTTAGAAGCTGGAAAAACTGTCACCTATTGCTTTACATTGTAGGTCTATCTGATACCCTTATACAGCAGAAGTATTGCATCTTGTGCGGTTCTTGCTTTTCTGTTGCACTGTTTTCCATGAGAGATGCAAATGGTAAGTCCTAGACCTTTGCATCATCCATTGGGGTTTTCCTCCTTCCTGGTTTTTATCGCGGTGACCTTGATGTTGATTTCCAACAGTCTAAATATTCTTGGCATTTTTTCCCAGTTGAGCCAAATATGAGCAATTAACAGCCAATGCTACTCAGTAATGTAAAAACATTGAATACAGATCAGACACTTGAATATGGGGCGTTCTATAGCAGGCATGTTTTATCTCTAACTTTCTTTTCTGCTAGCCCTCTAGACTGTGAGTATTAGGGACCTAGTAGGCTTATATGGAAGCCCATGTTTCACGGAAACTGTAAATTAATGCACACTAAGCAGTAGTTCTTTGCCAGATACGGTTATATCCCATTTACCAGTAGAAACGTGATCTGCATCATCACCTGTTAGGCTGCAGAATTGCCTAGTAGAGTTCTCTTGAAGTGAGGATAATCTACATTAATGATATGTGTATTTTTTCCTGCCATTCTAAATAAATCTGTTTCTGCCTTGCTTCAAGAGGCCACTTATTTCCATGTCATTAGTGTGGGCTGTTTGACTTGGCCCGTATATTTAGTGTTGGCAACTCCAACAGCTTCCTCAGCGCTGCCGTTCATTTGAGCCTAGTTAAGAGATCTCCAGCCCTTCTCATAAATACTTCACTTCCTAAATTAGTTTTATTTATATTTTGTAATGTTATTTTCTGTAAAATTGCAGTAGTCATGTCTGGGTGCTATTAACCCCATCTAAGCTGCAGAACAAAATTTATAATGGACTGAGAATATCCTGTCCAGACCACCCCATGCGAATAGTCTCAATTACCTGCTGCGGCAGCTTGCTCTCAGCACGAGCTGCCACAGTCTATGTTTTGTTGTAAGCAGACCAGTTGGGAGGGTTGGTTTGGTTTTGGGTTTTTTTGGTTTTTTGTTTTTTTTTTTCCAATCAAAAATGCAAAATAAACCAATAATCTGCCAAAGCCACGTTTTCCTATCAAACCTGGCTGAACTACAATTTCCACAGAGGTGTACCTTGAAAATAAATTGCCTAACATAAGGAGTCTCATCTTGCAGTTGCTGTGTCTTGAAAAAATCAATGCATGCCTGTTTTGGAGGAAATGTGAACAGCAATGATGACCCACAGTCTGTACTCACATACCAATGGGAAGGAGTAGTTGCATTACTTAAAAATTTAAAATACCCCACAAGGCCCAGCCCAAATCCACGACACCATGTGTTAAGAATGAACACACTATAAAGGTTCTTTCCCAGGATATATGTTGCCCCTTTCCTGTTGGGGGGGTGGGTGTGTGTGAAGCAGTGAGAAGGTTTGTCTTTAAAACTAGAAGATAGAGCAAGGGTGAACCTTGGAGTGGAAAGAACCCCTGCCACCTCCAGGCCCCAAGGACATCCCTTGGTGGCCTCTGACAGGGGAGGTGGAGGGCAGCCCCTGTGCCCAAGTGGCAGCAGAATGGCACAGGGGAGAAATTCCCCAGGAAAGGGGCCCTTAGTTCCTCCGGCCCTCCTCCTTCTCCCATGTTAGGGCATCTTTCAGGCCAGAAGCCTCCCAACTCCCAGAACAGCCATCTTGGGCCAGGTGTACTGCCATCACAGTGGCCTCCCGATGTCATGAGCCCCCTCGCCACCTTCTGTTCCAGGCCCTGTAAATACAGGGACCCTGGCTGCTGGCCCACAAGTCGCTGAGCTTTGAGGCCCTCGGTTTCCAAGGGTTATTGGGAGAAATAAGTCCCACAGCAGCAAGGTGAGTGGCTGCCCACTTTTGCGTGGGAAGGCAGATAGGCAGTTGCAGGAGGTGGCGAGGAAGAGGAGGCAGCGTCAGAGAGGAGGCACTATCAGCCACATGGTAGCGATGACCTTCGCTCACGTGGCTGATGGTGTGGAGCCCACGGAGATGGATACACCCAAAGATCGAGAAGAGCCGATGAAAGTGGATCCCCCTCCAGCATGACTCACCTGGCACCACTGGACTGTGCCAGGGGTCCCCTCCATGATGCCATGGCAGTAGCATTGCAGGAATGCCTGGCCAGTGCCTTACCATTGACCCAGCCTTCAAACCTGGCCATCCTGTGGGCTCAACCCTTCCATCTCCTGGTGTTAACAATTACGTTGTTGATCACCACAGGTGGTGTGAGCCCTTCTTTCCCATTGTCTGCTCCCACATCCCTCCTGAAGTGGTGCCATCTCTTCTGCTTTAAGCCCCAAGAAAAGGGGATGAGATAACCTGGTTTTTGCTGGATGATGGTGGGGTAACAGGAGTCATCTCCCGGAGGGCCACCAAGGTCCCTGGGGGACTGATGGTGGGGTTTCTTTGGTTTGAGGGCAAGAAGGATGCCTGGTGGGTGGTTGAAGACGAAGCCAGACCCTCCGTGGTGGTGGCCAAAGAATAACAGGTTAAGTAAAGAAGTCAGAGGGATGGCTGTTCCTGTGGAGAAGCAGGGGACTGCAGTTCTGCCAGGAAGTAGTGCCGGCCTTCAGCATTAAGGTCTCTTCTAACTGCTTCATTAGGAGTTCTTTTCAAGATTGGGCAATACGCAATGTAAAAAACAACAATAAAAAAAGGGAAAAGATCAGTAAAAATGCTTTCCTCCTCTCTTATTTGGTACTTTGGAGACTGCATCTGGGCTCCTCTGTCCCTCCTGATCTCCCCAGTCCAGGAAGGACACTGGTGTGTGGACTGTGGGCCCTTTGGGATGGTGAGGGGCCAGGGCATATGAGGGCAGGCTGAGGGAACTGCCTCTGGTCATGAGGGTGGTGAGACACTGCAACAGGCTGCCCATAGAATTCGTGGATGCCCCTTCCCTGGAGGTGTTCAAGATCAGGTTGGATGGAGCTTTGAGCAATCATCTAGTGAAAGATGTCCCTGCCCATAGCGGGGGGGTTGGACTAGGTGATCTTCAGAGGTCCCTTCCAACCCAAACCATTCTGTGAGTCTATGAGACAGGCGATAGTATCATGCGGTGCTGCACTCGATTCCCTTGTGTTTCTGTGGCTTGTGCTAGCAAAGGTCTGCAATTGCCATCTCTCTCCTAGGCTTATATTCAGTTTATACAGCAAAACCAACCAATGTGTCAGCTGTGGATCACTGAACTATTGCTTATTCTCAAAATACTAAGCCTGCATAATTTCTTTTTAAGTTTCTTGTCTGAAACTTAAGCCCTGTGCCTGTGGGATGCTTTAGCCCTGAAGGACATTTTTCCAAGTGTTTATAATTTGTCTGATATAATTCAGTCTTCCAAGAATCGTTGAGTTTCTTCCCACTGATTTTGAGATGGGCACCCTGACACCTTGATTGCTGCCAACTACTTAATCTTTCAATTTTTGTTTTTCTTTTTGCGGTATAGACTAGGTAGACTCTTTGCTTAAACCCAGCAGGTGTAGCTTTTCCCGAGCCCCAGGTGATGATCCTCTAGGACCGTCCCCCTGTCCCAAGTAAAGGTCTGCACGGATCTAAGTTCACATGGGTCCTAGAAAGAGCTTCAGTGCCAAACACACCCCAAATGGTGGTCTGTGGAAAAAGGTTTTGCCAAGTTGGCCCTTGGTTTGTCTCTCTGCTGGCCAGACCACCAGCTGCAAGCACCTCAATCACCAGAAGTGGTTTGGTGAACAATCAGCCATTGTTATCCTCTCCCATTACAGGCAGGGAAAAACTCTCTCTATAAAGGTGTTTAATTCTTCAGAGCCTAAGCAAGCAGGTTTGTGGGAGGGGAAGCATGGGGGGGCGGTGGGCGTTGCTTCATCACCTCCTGCCCAGGCACCTGGAGATACTCCAGCTCTGTCACCAATTCCTGGGGCTGTTCCCAGTCCAGCAGTTCTGCAACTACTTCCTCAGGGCAGGAGGAGCTTTGTAAGGTGTGTGAGTTGAAGGACAGTTGTACTGCTCCAAGCTGTGCTATCTTGGGAGCTTATTTATCCTTGGATAAATGTATTCTAATTCTGTCTCTGCTGCTTTGATCTCCTGCCTCTTCAGGGAATTGGACGCACTTTATGAGACCAGGGTTTAACAGACTTTAACCTTGGTAGTGTTTTCCTTTCCCCTGTAGTTACTAGCTCTAGCCAGTCATGTGTATTCACTTGTCTGTGGTGTTCACCTGCTCCAGTAGTGGAACTAAGATCGCCAGCATTCAACCTGAACTTAATTTGCTTTTCCTGCCAGTGCCTTTCATTCATTGGCAGTTTCTCTGTTGTGGGCATGGCGTTGCTCACCTGCAGCTAATAAATGCCTCTGCCTTTCATGTTCCTTTTTGCTCCTGCTGAGCTGTCCTCTTCATCCCTGCTACTCCACTGAAGAAGTGCTGATGATGCTAACGCTGCTGCTGCTGCCCCATAGTCGCACTCCACACTTGCGGCTCCTCTGAACACGCTGCCGTTCCTTGCAGGTCTTGCAAGGTGTTTCCAGGTGCGTCTCACTGATTCGCAGTGCTTGCTGCAGTGGGGAAGAGGGTCTTCTGGTGGGGCAGGGGAGGATGCACTCCCTCTTTGACCTCCTACTGTCCCCCTGCCTCGGTCTGGCTAGTATTATTTCAGTTTGTCTGTACTGTCTGATCGCTGTCTGCATTCCATCAGCTCCAGCCATGCAGCTGATTTCCTTTGCTTAGCAAATTGTAATTGCTTTGCCAATTAACTCTGGATCTTCCAGCACTCTCTCGAGTGCTTTGTCCCAAAACCCTGTGCTTCCCAAATGGCACGAGTAGTTGGGTTTTCTCCTAAGCTTAGGTCCTTTGTAAATTCTGTTTTCACCTTTTCCTTGTAACTCTGTGTTTGAATTAGATATCTGACACAAGCACATCAAGGAGGGGAAAGAAATATTTTAGCAAGTCTTGCAGCTCATGCAGTAGTAGAAGAAGAAAGTAAAGAAGAAAGGCAAGCCAAGCAGGAGAGAAGAGGCAGCATTTGGGAATACAGATGACAGGGATTATTTAACAGAAGTAAGAAGCAGCTGAAAATGGGGCATAGCAAGATGAATGTTGGAGCAGAGTGATCAGAAAATGCCAATGGCCCCTAAAAAGTTGTAAGGGGGAAGGAACTGAAGGCTGAATTAGAAGTAAATACTTGGGATTTCAGTGGAGCAGAGAGACTGGAATCAACAGTCCTGGGTGCTGAGATCAAAAAGAGAGGAGATGTAGAAAGGATTTGGGGGGCACAGGCTAAACTGCCGACTCGGAGTTTTAAAAGGAGGAAGATGCAGGAGTAATAATTACAGAAGCTAGCAGGGACCATAAGCAGCTCTGCTGAGATGGTTAAGAACATATTTGCTGTCATAAAGGTGTTTGGTGCCTTGAAAATTAGTACCATGGTGGCTTTTTACTGTAGTCAGTGTCTGCCAAGACATCTGTTTTCCTGGTGCAGAACATTGTCCTTAGTGCTGCAGCTGCCCTGCTTGATTTGAGGAGTGTGGTTACCTGTTTTGTCCTGAGTGTCTAGCAAACGCCCACCTCTTTGCCAGTTGTTTCAGTAGAGAAGGGATTTGCTAATGTAGTGAGGATTTTTTCATGTGTTCCTCTTTATTTATGAAGGATGCAAAGTCCCTTTTCTCTAGGTAGAGTGAAACTCAAAAAAAGATGCTTGGTTTGTGTATAGTCCTGAGGTCCACGGTCAGGTAGGATTTAATCCAGAAACTCTCTGGATTTGCTGAGGTTCATGCTCCGAAACGCTCTGGATTTGCTGAGGTTCATGCTCCCTCTGCTTCATTTATAATCCTCACGGCTCCCTTGCTGTCTGTCTTTCCATGCCCTTTTGGACTTTTTCCCTTACACAGAAGGACAGGCGTTGTTTGCTGGAACCAGTGCAAGTTTGCATCCAGGCACAGGAGAACTCTCCCCACTCAACTCCCACCCCAAGCACTGACTCCCACAGCTTATCCGCCTCAGCAGCGAGGGCATTCCACACCCGGGGAACCATTTTGTAGTAGGCAGTGCGCTGGAGAAGGGACCATTAGGGAAAGGTGCCGGACCACACTCTTGTACAAGTGGTATTTGCAAAGTGATGCTAGCTCGGCATGGCGCACTGCGCTCTGAGGTGCACCAGCTCCAGATCTTTCCAAAAATATGTAAAACGCATGGAAGCCCTATTGCGAGTTTGCAGCCTGAGTTATCGCTACCGGCAGAAAGCGAGTCCTGCGAATGCCGCCTGGGTGCGGGAGCGGATCCCCTCGGGATGCCGCGATTTGTCCTAGGCGATAGGGGAAGGATTTTCAGCCCAAACCAGCGTGGCTCCCCCCCTGCCCGCCACCGGTTTATATTTAGCTGGCAGCGCATGGCCTCATGGGCCATTGGAAGGCAGCGTCTCCCAGCCCTCACCTCCGTGCTGCCCAGCTTTCCATAGCGGTTAAGCTGCTGCTGCCTGGGTGGAGAGCCGGAGGCTAAAATTAGCAGGGAGCTCTACTCTTGCCAAATGCAGTGTCTGACCCAGCCGAGCCTGGCGAGAAGAAGGGGGAAACGGTCTTAAATCTCTCCTTGCAGAGCGCCCGGCGTGTGCCTGCCGGCTTCTCGGGGGGGTTTCTTCTCAGAGGGGTGGGGATGCCCTGCCGTGGGGTTGCTTTGCGGGCATGCTGAAGCAGTGGGGGGTGGGGGAGTAGGTTGTTGCTAGGATGGTCTCGGGACACGGTAGGAAATCCTGATTCTCAGAGCTTGGTCTCCCGTTGAATATCGTATAAACAGTCAGGGAGGCCAATTTTTGCTCCTGGATGTCTTCAGAGCCACAGGTGTCTCCCTGCTTAGGGAGAGGTTTTCTGGGCAGATGTGGGGTTTGGCTGCCATAGGAAAGCTAGCGTGTATTCACTGCTCTCACCCTGCCAGAACAAGCTGCTGAAGATTTCACTGCCCCCAGCAGCCGCCCACCCTAAATGAGCCCTTGTTCGCTCTCTATTACAGAGCGGGCTCCAGGAGGGGCGGTGGTCTGGTGGTTACAGCACAAATTTGGGCGACCGGGGTTGCGTGCCATCCCTGTTTCTTCTGCTGAGCAGCTGAGGCTTCAGAACAAGCTGCTTCAGCAGCCCGTGCCTCAATTAGCCTGTACGGCAAAGATGTTGATGATAATTGTTATTTATCCTTTTGAAATACTTAATGCCCGTGAATGGAAAAGCCTTAATTGGGCTCCAAATGACTTCAGTGCAAGCAGAAAGCATGTTGTTCCATTATTGACGATCCTGCCAGACCCAGCCTGCCCTGCTGGTACAGTCCTGCTGGTTTGGCTGCCCCAGGCGTGCCACTACCCTGTCTTTTGAGAACCAACTTTGCTAGCGTGTGTAACGCCGCGGCGGGAACTCGCCTGGGCCCCCAGGATGCAGGTCTCACCTCTGACCTTTCCCATTCATTGCACTTGCCTGAACTGCACAGCCCGGGGCAAGAAATGGGTGGAAGGATGCAGCCGAGGAGGGGACTTGGTCCCCAAACCCTACTCTGCCTTTGATCCATGGCCTTTGGAAAGACTCGTCTGCAGTATGTGCAAGAGCAGAACAAGGGCAAACCGTGACCATTGTAGGGAGAATTCCAGAGCCGTGCACATTATCGGTTCTGACAGCTCAGGAGGAGGCAGTCTGAGGGACACCCTGGGTGCAGTGAAGGAAAACAAGCCCCCCCGACAGCATAATGAAACTCAGAATAAACGTAAACTAAGTTTGCCTTGAGACTTTTGGGTTTTTTCAGCAAGGGTGTTGGGCAGCGCTCATGGGGAAAGCTGAGCCAACTGCAGGAAGAAGAAGAAAAAACAAACCAGGAAGGCACGTTCATGGCCCGCCTGACTACTGTTTCTGCTGAAAGGGAGGTGAAATTCCCCTTTTCATACAAACAGCAGGGAAATAAGAGCAGCTGGGATGGCTGCAGTAGCAGTGTCTTATGCATTTGACCAGCTAATTTGGAAAGCGACCTCTCCAGTTGTGCCCGGAGGTGTGTATAGAGAATGTGTGCTAGCCCTCTGCCAGTCCTCCCTTACAGTAGGTGTACGGGAAGGAGAGAGCTCCAGGAACCAGAGGGGGTGTGATACTGGCAGGGTCTGTCCTTGCTTCCATCTCAGCTCCAGGCGTAGGTGCCTCCCTCCTGCGAGCCACCGCTCTGCGGTTTTCATGCCAGTAAAGTAAAGAAAACAAAACTTTCAAGCGAGTCCCCGGCTTCCCTTTCCTTTTCCCTGCCGGAGGTGGAATGAGGAGTGTCTATGTGAAGGACATCAAGGTATTTTTAGCGTGGGTAGAGAAAGGCAAAATAAAAAATATATGGGAAAATATGCTTCCTGCAGCTGCAAGAGGAATTGCACTCTATGACAGACCAGCTCAGGGCTACTGATTTTGCTGGGAAGGATTAATTTGTCTGAAACCCAGCAAGGTGAAGAAAGCATCACCAGCCGCAGACTTACTGGGGAGCTGGGGGAGAAGACAGCTGTGTCCTGCTATTTCCCCTTCGTGAAAATCTGGCAAGTCTTCTAGTACAAGATTTCTTCCTCATGCTGGCACCCCGCACTCCTGGCTGTCTGTGCTGGCACTGGGAGCGCCTGAGGGCTGGGGCTGGAGTGACCCTGCGGGGGCCACTGGCACTGCTGTGGCTGGGGGCTTAAGCCAGTTGTGTCACATCAGCTCACAAGCCTGGGGGGATGGACTTGTCTTTTCCCAGCTGAATGTTGTTCTGTGATGGAAAAGTGGCTTTTTCCTGCACTTCCTGGTAATAATGAGAGGGATCTCCTTGCTCTTAATAATCATCATTACTGAGGAGAGGGGGAAATTGTTCTTCCGTGTTCTCTTCCCCTCACTGAACTCTGTTCTGGCATTGACTTCTGGCAAAAATACAAATTTCTAACCAGACAGCCACTTGGGATAGCCTGCCTTGCTGTCTGAGGTTATCCAGGAAGAGTCTGTCTTCCAGCTGCAGCGCTGGGCTCCTCCGTCCGTGCTAGGCAGGCTGTCAGCATCCCTGCCCAAGGCCCTGCAGAGCTGCTGGGAAGGTGCTACATGGCAGTAAGTGCTTTAGGTGCTGTGCAGCACGGAGGCTCTCCCACCACCCTAGAGAAGGCATTGGGAAGGGGCTGGTGTTCCCCTGAAGGTGGCACAGCGTGCATTGCCAGCACTTTGTCGAAGGCAGGAGGGCTGGAGTATGACTTGGAGGGTTCCCCCATGTCCCTGTGCTAAATTTACTTCTGCAACCAGTCTGTTTAAAATCCATCATCGCAATATTCTGCTGCCTCCCCTCTGCAGAGCTGGGCATTTGCAAAGCTTGCCAAGTTCTCTTCTCAAAGTCAAGCTGCTAAAACCCGCAGAGATGCCTTTCTTGGGCTCTGCAGGTCTGAAGACCGCTTAAAATTCTTGTCTCAGATCCTGAAACTGGAGTGGTTCAAGTGGGGTGACCTGCCACTCCCCAGGGTGGTTCATTACCAGACTGTGGTGTTAGATCTGGGTGTATCTGCCTATTGCTGAGTGATACAGTGCAAAGCCAGCTTAAGGCTTTAGTTACTGGAAAGCTTTTTTTCAGGAGAGTGGGGCTTCTCACGTTGCTTGGCCAGGGTTGAGGCCCCTGGGGGGAGGACAGGTCGGGTGAATGATACTGGGCTGGTCCTCAAACCTGGCAGTGTTTGTGGAGGGGATGATCTCCCAGAGCAGGCACATTCAAGTAAAAATAAAATGAAAAAAAAGAAAATGAGAGAGAGAGGTGATAGGAGGAGGAAAGGATTTCATGGAATCATAGAGTGGTTTTAGTTCGAAGGGACCTTAAAGGTCATCTGGTCCAACCTCCCCTGCCATGGGCAGGGACACTTTCCACTAGACCAGGTTACTCAAAGGCCCATCCAACCTGGCCAGTCCAGTTGTAAGAGAAGGCTCTAACTGTGGGTAGGGTAAGTTTAGGTTATAGTAGAGGTTAGGGTTAGAAAAACAAAGGGGATAGCCCTTAGCAGCAGCAGCAGTTCTTTTTCTGCATTTGTAGGTCTTCCACCATTCTGAAAGACACTGGACTCTGGGCCCCTTACCTATACCACAGTCTTAACCCAATCCAAACAGAAATTCTACTCAGGATCCTTTTTCCACACATGGAAAAAAAACCCCCACATATGACTGCTAAAACATGCTACCCTCAATTGGCAAGCAAGATGCGAAAGCCACAAAATTTGATGGAAGAAAGGAAGTATTAATGCATGTGTATACATGCAGACATGCACACAAAGACACACACACGCACTCACAACCTACTTCCAAAATGGCACGGATAGGCTTGGCAAGGTCTCCAGCTTCTGCTGCCAGAGCTCTTGTGACAGTTGGTCCAGTGCTTCCCAACCATGCCAGGAGTGCCTTAGTAAACAATGGTTTTCTTCTGTCACTTAAAACTATCGAGGATTTGAGCCACCTCTTGTGCTGGTAGCAAACACTCAAGACAGCCCTTGTCCAGCCCTGGCCATCTCGGCAGTTCCAGTGGAGCTGCTCTGCTCTGAGGATAAGGCATTGTCCTTGGCATGTGGGACCAGTGCTTTTCTTCGTGAACATAGTAGATATATCTGTACAGTTGCAGGCATGTAGGCCATGATTCTTCTTTCGCACTTTTGGCTTTTACCAGGTATGTCTGTTGCGGGTGCTTGGGATTTCTCATCTCACTATATAGCTTCAATGAAACCGCACAAATCTCTGTGAGCTTTTCTTTGCATTCCTTTAATCATAATTTTAAAAATTGGGGTTATTTACATTTAAAATATATGTGATAGTACTGTTTGGATCCGTAGCTTTGTAAAGAAATGGCTGTAACTTTACTCTCTGCAGGTGTGTGTATTTCAGGTTCTAAAGGCATTTCCCCGTGTAACATTTTCCACATGTATAGAGTCTCTGTGTGCTCCACGTACTACCAAATCAGCCCAAGGTCCAGAAACTAGCAACTGAATCTCCCAGAAGACAAAGATTTAACCTAATTTTGCATTGTGTGCTAAGATAGTCTCATGGTAGCACCTTTTAAGTGTCCTGCGCTCCAAAGGCACCTGTGCTCCTCATGTTTGCTGAGCACATCTAACCAAACCTGTTTGCTCTGGGTTAAGAATGATTATTTCCTGGCAAAAGAATTGCAGCACCTGCACTTCACTTTGTGTTGTTTCAGGTGACCAGGGAATTTGATGCTGAGCTCCATTGCATGGCAGACAGCTGGGCTAGTGCCAGGGCAATTTTACTTGCACTTCATTGACCCAAGGTGGCCCGCATGGAGCTGATCCCTAATGAACATCTAGTTGCAGCTCTTCACTCCTCCCTCTGAGCCTGAGGAAGCCATGGTGTGAAGTGGAGGTGAGGTGAGGGCTTCAGTGGCTCAGCAGTGTGCTGCTGCTCTTAAATGACCTGCTGACAATGCTCCGTGCATCGTTTTGTAGACTAGAGGCATGTCTTCCATGCCAGATTTACTATTCTGCATAAAAGCCCTGAAGGTTGCAGTGGTTTCCTTTGTATAGAGCCAGGGTGTGAGACACTTGATTACACTCTACCCTAATGTTTTAACATTATGGTTAATATTAAGACCCAGCTTGGGATTTGTGAGATCACAGACTTGGATGCTGTGTTAAAACAAGTGACACAGGCTGCATTCTGCACTTGCCGTCAACCAGAGGAGCAAGTGGTTTCAGGCACTGTTAAATGCACTTTCTCTGTAGTGTTGGTCCCTTGTTGACGTAAGGTCTCTCTCATGTTGTCTTCCCTCATGCATGGTGATAGTCAGGGATCCTTTCTGTGTCGGATACTCATGCAATGAAAGTGCCAGAGGCAAGAGACTTGAGTAAATAGTATTTGTCTAGTATGTGCTGCCGTCTCCCACGTAAAAGTGTCCTAAGTAATCATTGCACACATGTAGGCACTTCACAGATGCGTGCTGCAATTTTTGTACCTGCCGCCTGCTCAGGAGAAGTCAGCACCATCTGGATGACCCCAGTGTGTGTGTCAATGCTTGTAGCACACGCTCAATCTTATATGCTGCCACACCAGTTTTCCTTACCTCCCGACTTCCCCACCCACACCGGCATGGAGGCACACCCAAAGCCCTGCATCGCTCTGCTTCTTCCTGCAAAATATCTCTCCTCCCGCTGAAAGGCTCCCTTCTTTCATCTCTGAGGCTGTCCACCCGCCTCATCTCGCAGCTTCGCGCTCCTCTCTGGGCTCTCTGGGCGTGTAGATGTGCTCCCCATCCATTCCCTACTCTTCATACATACCTGTCCAGCCCCGCATGCGAGTACCTGCATGTTGCTGACCTCGCCTACTTAATGCTCTTTCATGGTGTTCCTCTACATGTTTTCATGACCTTGAAAGCCTTGCTATCTCTTGCCAAGCTCCTGGGACTGCATAGCTTGCTATGTATTACAGTGTTTTTCCCTTCTGGGGTCCTTTAAGGTGGAGAGCAATGCTCATGAGTGTGGTAGGTCAGATCCTGGAATAAATAACACATGACATGGCTATGGCCCTTGCCAGCTTCCTTTCTAGAGTTGCAACCGTGCATTTCCATTTCAAATTCTGACACTGTCCCACGCTGGCTCCTCACCGCCTTGGTCCGTGCACCGCAGAGGGGAATTGCAGCCTCTCCAGCCCTGCTCTGCCGGAGCATCTGAAGGCAGACCAGCGGTCCCCTCTGCTGTCGCACACCTGCCCCCTCTCCTCCTCCTCTGCACAGGCCACCCTCTCTACGCCTGCCCTTTCCAACCTGTGTACGTGGCTCCCAATGCATGTGCCTGTTTGCATCTCAACTTGTGTTTCAGCTGAAGTAGTGGAGCTGGAAGAAGGTGGGAGCCTCTCTGCCCCAGAGGAGAGCACAGCAGGACACGGATGACTTACTGGCAATATACAGTCATTTGCCATTTTCTTTGTGGCCCCCTCAGCTACTCAGTGCAGCTTGCTCAGGGCTTTCACATGGCTTTTCCTCTCCTTGGCTTTTGCAGCATTCCTTGCTCTTCCCACCTTGGGGCTTTCTGCACCATGTATGTGCCTCTGCAAACTGGAACTGTACCTGGAGACACCTGTATACTTACAACCTGTAGTCAGTCAGGGAGTGTACCCATGTTCTTTATTAGCATCCTGTTCCTCAGCTGTTTCACAAAGGCTTTCTTAATCTCATTTTGCTTAATCAAAGCTTCAAAATCTTCCTCTCTCTCCCCAGATGTTTCTAGTTTTCAAATGCTGGCAGGTATGCAAGTACCTGCAGGTGTTGGGCACCTTCATAAAGAAAACACAAAGAAACTATTATATCTCAGCAGGCAGAGAGATCTTGGAGCAAAGCACTGTCACTTGTAGCTCACTAAGATGAAAAGAATATCATTGTTGGGGGAAAAAAAAAAATTTAAAATTCTGAGAAATCATTCTTAATTTCTGGAAGTCTCTGCTCCCATTAGCCAAGATAACAGATATTATTACTAGTTGTCCAGTCGCTGCAGGACCTTCTTAGAGGTTAACAGGACACAGCAGAGGGTCTCCTTTGCCAGCCCCCGTGCTCTGCAGCATTTGCCAGATTTCCTGCCCCAGCATAGCCGATCAGTGCCTGGCTTGGTAGCTCTCCTGCAGGAAGGCTTTGATGTGAAGGTCTGTACAGGGAATTGTATCGGTTGGCGTATGCTCCCTCTCCACTTGCCGGGGAAGGCTGTACTGGTTCCCAAGAACAGGGTGCCACAGGGAGCCTTTCTTTCTTCTCCCAGCATGAGCTCATGGACCTTTCCTGCTTCGCCTGAGAAATTTAGCTTTAGGAATTGAGGATAAAAAGAAGCAAGGGTATTTGTGAATCTGTCCAAATGCATGATGTCAAAACCCCTCTGCCTTTCATTGTGGTGCTGGAGCTGCTGCAGAGATGTTGTGGCCAAGGAACTGGATGTAAAGTGGATGACGCTGGCTGAGGATGGGTGGAAATGGGGAAATTAGGGGGATGAATGTAGACCCCAGCCAGCCCCCTGGCTCAGGGTGGGTTGCTGCTAGTCTCTGGGCACCTACCTTGGTCTCCTAATGACCCAGAGAGAAGTGCAAGTGAATGTTAGACCTTGTCCCCACACGACCACTGTCACCTGCTCTTACCATGTCCCAAGTTTGGTTCTGCTACTGTTGCCACTCAACTTCTCTTGGATGGGCCTGGGTCCTGGCCCAGCTGCACATGGAATTGAGGTACTCCTGTCTCAAATAATAACAACATGGGGGGCACTTCAATTTAGGATACTTCCTTCTGGCAATATGAACGTAGTTGTTTTTATCCATCTACTCAGTCCAAGGGCAGATGCCAGCTCTACTGGGTCATCTGGGCTTCTTTGCTCTGGGGGTGGCTCCTGGAAACCTCCTTGTGTGGCCCCGGGCTGCCGGTGCTGGTAAGCAGTAGTAGCTCTGAGGTACCTCACTACACACCTCACCTGTGCAAATAATTACCTGTGCCACAGCACTGCTGGGCAAAGGTCTGCAGGGACCCAGGTAACAATCCTGAGCGCTTTGTTTGGGGATCTGGCAATGGTAGGGTAAGAAACTGGGTAATCAAGAACTCAGTAGAGATAGATGCCAAGCTGTGGTACGAGAAAGGATTACAGCTGGACTAGGTGCCAGTGTGAACTGTAATAGTTATGCACTTCCAGGCACCCGGGCTTATCTTTCAGCAAAAAAGTATAAGCCAAATGGTTTTCCTCTGGATATCAGTTGCAAAAATCCTATTAATCCCAAGTAGATCAAGATCCAGCTTACTGCAGCTGATTGTTCGCTGTCTTGTGTGAAGAGGTAAAGCAAAATGGAGCCCTTTCCTTCCTGCTGCTGCTAGCACAGACCGTGCGACCTGCAAAAATCACCACTGTCCATCATGCAGACCTAGCTGGAGCATTTCAGTGCTGGTTACTTGGAATGAGACCTGTATTCAGGTGCTCCGGTCTGATCCTGTTGGAGCTGCATGGTTCGGGGGGAAAAAGCTATAGGTGATACAGGTCTCAAACAAGTGAAACCACTCTCGGCATTGATAGGTAAGGCACTGAGGAGAAGGTTGCCATGCTTGGATTGTGTCCTGGAAGGGTTGCAAAGGGAGCTAGATGCAGGGAGGCCAGGGATCAAAGGGAAGTAGCCAGAGCCATGAGCCAGGATTAGGGTTACAGGCGAGCTTCCAAGGAAACAACCACAGACCAGTCAGGATTAGCAGGTAATGGAAAAGACCAGGACTGGGGCAGCTGGGTGGGAATCATCAGAGGCAGCAGGTCAGCGCTGTCCCCTAGGTGGATGAACTAACCCCTGGCACCCCGTTTGGGATGAGGAGCTGGTGAGGAACTGTCTGCAAGCATATTTGTGCAAGTGTATTTCCTCTATGAGCGGCCAAATGCCATTGGTTGCTTCCAAGAACTTCATGTAGTTTCCAGACCTTCAGCAGTCCCATATCTCAGCCAGGCTATTTGTGGTGCACAAGGACATGGTAACAGTCAAGCAGCCCATGCTTTTTGGATAGCTGTATGAAAACAGCACTGGAGTGGCAGAAAGAGGTCCTCATTGCAGCAGTGTTTGGCAGCATCACGCGCTGCAAGGACAAGAAGGTGCCGGTTGCTGCTCCTGCATCCTGTAAGGCTGTGGGTCAAGTGCAGCTCTGATTTGAGCAGGTGAACCTCTGCTGAGATGCTCGTGAACGTACTAGCGCTGAACTGAACCCAGGAGGAGTAACACCCTTCAGCTACACCCAGCTTCAGCTACTCTGCAGCGGGGACATCTTTTACCCTCCTGTCCTTCGCGCTGTTGTCAAGCTAGGCAGAAATGCCTGGGTTTCCCTAGGGGTTGGCAAGCCTGTCTCATCCCTAAGAGGGGATTCTACAAGAGGGCAGTGTAGGATGCTGTGGCAAGGTCCCAACTGCCCTAAGGGTCCCGCTTGATGTGGACGAACTTGAAGGTTTTGGGACACCTGTGTTTGAAGGCTGGGCCCTGGATGTCTGGTTTTGCCCAGAGCTGCTCTCATGGTCATTGACTGATCAGCCCTCGCAGGAGCGTAAAGAAGGTCATAACTTCATCGCAGGGGCCAAATGCTGTTCTCAAAACTCTGCGCCTCAGGGGAGTTACTCCAGATTTACCACGGTGTTTCTGAGATCAAAACCAGGCCATAAGGAGCTAATTAAAGTCAGGCTTGTATGAGATTTGATATGGTCAAACCAATACGTGCTTCATCTGCATAACTGGATCCCTCCAAGTTACTGGAGTTGTCTGGAAAGGCCACCGTGAAACCAGATATGATTTACCTGGAACTGAAAAATCCAAGCAAACCTCTTTCAACAATTGTCACGCACGGGGCTGCTCAGGAGGGCGAGCGACCCAGGAGTTGCTCACGAGGCTGCATGGTGAAAATTGGCTAAGCAACAAAGCTGTCTGCCTCACTTGCTGCAGCTAATCAAAACATAAGTAGAGTGAGGGCCAAGGGCTGGATCTAAGCCCATAGAAGCCAGTGGAAGGGCTCTCGCTGGGTTGAAGCCAATGTGGTCCACAGAAGCTTTGTTTTAAAAATGGAAGAGAACATAAACAGGTATGACTGAGCTCTGATGTTCCCTTGAACCCAGATACATCTCCATCTGGACCAGAGCAGCTAGCGTGCTTCAGTGCTCAGGGATATCATGAGGTGTGAGAAGGACCAAGGGGAAGGAACAGCAAAGGTGACTGAGGCAGAAGAGATTTACTCGTGACAGGATGTACTTGTGTAAGAGAGAAGGGTTAAAGCTGGTCCTACAGCAGAATTCAAAGTGGCTCTAGAAATGAAATCAATCTCTTGGTTTCCTTCAGCCCAATAGCATAAGGGAGTTACACCATCAAATTAAACAGCATTATTTGTAAAATAAGTCTCTCGTGTATGTGCTGGGTAATTTCAGCATAGTTAATTCAGCGCTGCAGGAGCCAATGATGCAAGTGGCATGGCTGGATTTTTTTAATCTTTTTTTAAGGGTTGGATAATTTTATGACTAATAGTAACACTTGCAGCTATGCATGGTAAGAGAAGAGTAATCACAATTTGTGCTTCAGGGCATAAGCTGACTGTTTGCATAGGTCATGAGGACATTTTTTTCCTCCTCAGTAAAGTAATACAGCTAAAGGTACTTTTGAAGGTTGTTTTCTTCTGCCTTTTAAACATTAAATGTTGGCCACTGGTCAAAGGTAGATTATCTGATGGGATGAACCAATGGTCTGATCTGCTAATTACTAAATTCCTACGTAAGGCTTTTATTTCCTGCACAGGGAGGTACTGTGCATACACTGTGCCTTTTCAGAGAAACCTTTTCTTGTAAGATGGAATTAAAGCACCAGCTCTGGTCCCTAATTGAAACCAGCAGTATTCAGTAAGTTTGGACCACATCTGCGTGCTAAGTAGCCCTAGGCGGGCCTCTGTGGTTTCTGTTCCATGGAAGGGAACTGTATTTCTGGCAGAAGCCCTTAGAGTTGAGTGAAGAAATTGCAATAAATAATCTACCATATTTATTTCACTTTGTGTGTTTGCTCGTGGAACTTCCAGGAGCAGATCAAAATCTCCTCGTATGTATTTGATGTTGTTTAGCAACAGTTCATTACACGGGCATTGCTTTTTCTTTCCTCTTGATTTGGCTAAGGCTAGCTCTTTGATAATTGAGGTCTGTTGTGAATGCCTGTAAGAAGTGAATTAAAAATTGGCCGTCTCCGAGTAAACAAAAACATGGGGTGAAAATATGTTGGAGTTGATTCTTCCAGGGTGGTTCAATCGCCCAGAAAACTAGGAAGAAGCTACCTTAATTGCTGGGAAGATGAGTGGTAAAAAGAATCCTTTTAATGTTGCTGGTTGTGGCAACTTGGTTTTGCTCTTTTCCTTTCGCTCCTATAGCTGTACAGCTCCGTACAAATTGTATACAGCTGTGCACACAAATGAGCAGCTGGGCAGTTTTGACCATTGGGCAGGATCCCTGGTGGGTGGTGTTTTTTTTAAAAGAGCAAAAAATAACCTGGCTTGTTTTTTCAGCTTGTGGTTTGCAGCACCATCGGTTAGAAAACATCCTTTTGATTTAAAAACTGAGCAAACTGGAGCAAGCTACTAAAAGAGAGAAAATACGGGACACTGAGACGCTGTCCTATATCACCTCTTTGACTGTAATTGCATTTTGGTGTCTCATGGGTCCCAATTAAAGCCTGAACATCGGGTCACTGAGGAAGTGTGCTCTGCTGCGGCTTCTGCCTTGTTCATGCTGTTGAAGCAGTTGGGATTTCACTAGGGATTTAGTCTTCCGTCACAGTCTCGGGGTACTGTACCGGGGTCTCCTCAAATCCTGCTCCCACCCGTCCATTCAAGTGCAGTGCTACGTCTTGTCAGCCTGGGGAGGGGAAAGGACTTCCTTTGCTCTAAGAAACGTGACCCTACACCATAAGGACATTAGCACTAAGGGTTCCCCCCTGGTGCTTGTAGCAGGTCAGGAGGTCAGCAGAGCTGTTTGGTGTCCGTCACACCCAGCCCTTACTGGGGCTCTGGGAGTCTGCTGGAATGGTTTAATTGGTGCTTTTCTCATGTCTGAGATAGGGAAGTCCTGGGCGGGAAGAATAGCTTATAAATTTTTCACATATGACAATTATTCATTTCTCTATCTTGTCATTGCTTGTTTTCTTAGCTTTACGCTGGGGTGAGGGATGAGTCATGAAATCTCATGGGTTTTCAAGAGAGCAGGGAAGGACCAGGGAGCGGTGGCTGATTTCCTGGGAACTATGATGGAGGCACAAGCTGTCTGCGGCCTCCAGATGAAATGTGATGGTACCTTGAGCTCTGATGGCATGAGAGGCTGCTGGGGAAGCCCCCTTGGTGGAGGTATCCCCCAGAGGGTGCTGGGCTGGATGGGGAGTCCTTGTTGTCCCTCAAGCTGGACCCATCAGGTCTTTTCCACCCAAGGTGCCGGCAGGAGACCAGGGCAGCTGAGGAGAGCAACGTCTTGGCTCTCTCACCAACCTGCTGAGATGGCGACCTGGCCTGGAGTCAGCCCTGGGGCTTGACGTGGCAGCACCACAGCCTGGCCCAGGTGGGTGCTTGCTCATTGCCTTGGCAGCAGGCGGATTGCTTACGGCTGGAGAAGAGGAGATGAAAGGGAGAGAAGGGACTCGCTATCATTTATTAATGCTATCAGGTTGCGTTTCTTTCCAGTGCTGTAAGACTGGGGCAGGACTTGCAGGCAGCTGATGAAAGGGGAGACAGAGCACACCAGAACGCACTAGAGACCTTGAGGGAGGAGCTGCAGGAGGGTCACTGGGAGACGGGAAGGTCTGGGTGCTCCCCAAAAACACTCAGAGGCTGGAAGAGTCCGAGAGGGCAAGGGAATGACAGGGGGGACAGAAATTAAATAAAAAACATAGGGAGGCCAACTGAGAAGGGATGGGAGAAACTGGATAGTCGTCTTGTTATTGTGGAGTTGGTAGAAAAATGTGACTTTTTTTTATTTTTTTTTTCTCTTCTGTGATGTTTCTGGTTTGCTAATAATTTTTAGATAGTGTTATGCCTGGGATGTCGTTCCTGTCATTTGAGCTGTTGTTGGGGGAGAGCTTACCTGTACCGAGACCCTACCACATAAGTGAACTTGGGTTTTACAAAGATGACCCATAGGAGTTTCTAGGGTTAGCTATGGGGCTCAAATTTAGAAGCATCCTAAAAATTTTTGTAGAGTTTCATGGATAATTATGCATGCTCTACATGTTTTTTGTAACTTTCTTTAACAGTCTGTAGCGGGGATAAAGTTGCAAATTAAACTCTTCTTTCATTGAAGATGGCCCCAAATAGTGTAGAGTTGTTCATCAAGGGCCTCCCTCCACAAGGGTTGCTTACAGCAGCTGGATGCTTTAGCAGCCAGATTTCACCAAGGGTCTGGGACATGCTATGTGTCTCAACTGGTTTTGTGACAATCATGCTTTTGATCATATGCAAAGATGCATAAAATACGATACTGTGACATTTCCCAATTATGCAAAGCTTAAGCATTTGAAGTTAAATCCAGTGAGGCTTACTTTGCCAGCTTCAGAGCTGAAGAGATGCAGAGATTCCTAGATGAGAATTATTTTTTTTTCACTAGAAAGTATTTTTTTATTATTTCTAATGATGATCAGAGTGCCCAGGGGCCTGATTTTTGCGATAGGACCAGCAGCATTTCTGTAGCAAGTCCATGTGAGCCTGAGCGTGCAGACCCTGTGAATCAATCTCTCCATCCTTGTCATTTCTGGTGTTTTAGAAAGTGAGATAATTGAGGTCCCCAGTACACCAGGGAAGCAAACAGATTTGTGTTATTCTCACCATCAAATGGTGACTGAAAAACAGTCAAGGAGAGTACACAGACATCCAGGACATGTCCGAATTTCACCAGCTCTGTGAATGCAGCTGCATTTGTGGGCTAATGCATCCCTATTGATACTGGTGCTGTAATAGCTTGTACTGGTTCCGTATTTACTCTTCACAATGTTTGTCCTGTTACTTCATCGGTGCTGCCGTTAGGATTACTGAATTTTCAAACATCAACACACCTGTTTTTCAGGTGGGGTGGAAGCCCTGTCTTTGCAGTGATGAGATGTCAAAACCAGTGCTGAACGAACATCTAATATTTCAGTCAGCATTGCAAAAAAAGCATGATAAAGTTCAGTCAAGCAGCCCCGATCCTTAAAAGCAGGTAAAAATCAAGTGTGTGATATATATTTTGCGAGTGTCACTTTTGGTGTCTGCTAAAAGAGCGAAAGCGTAAAAGAGCCTTTTTTTGGCTGTTTTGAAATGGTTCTGCCTCCATTTCATGTGCTACTCCAGGTCTTTCTTCTGGCTTAACTGTCACTGAGATGCAGGGCAGAGCAGCAAAGAAACAAACCTGGCAGAGGTGAGCAATTTTGTTTGTTTGCCCATTTACCTCTTAGCATATTGCATCACAGCAGGACTTTTTTGGATGGATAAGCTCCCAGACAATAGGCTGCTGACAATCCCATTGCATCATTTTGGCATCAGTTCTCCAAGCAGAACAGCGTGTCTAACAGTGGCAGTTTATGTGTATTATGAAATATAATAGACAAAGCCTTAACATCCTGCAGCAAACAGGATTTACATTCTGCTCCAAGTTTTCTGAATCCTGTGAAATGTTGATGTGGTAGCCTGGATATTATTCTGTGGTTGCTTTATTTGAATGAAAAAATTGGTATCTCATTAATATAGTAGTGACATGAATAATAAACTTAGCTTACAAGACCTTTCATTATTCCTTCTAGCATTCAGTCTCTTCTCTTTTGTCCCTCCATTCTCATTTTTCAGGATCACAAAGATATTTGATCACAGACTTGAAACTCACTGCGGAGTAGGTGGATTTCTAATGGGGAGGTAGAGAGCGTAGAAAGGCAGAGGAAGGCTCACAGTGATTTTGCAAACTCTGTAGTAGTTAATTGTATTACCATTTTAGGTTGGGCTCTGTAAAGGCACATGTGTGGCTTGGCTCAAATCCCAGCACTTTCCCTTGGGACTTCTGCTTCCAAGGTACTTACAGGCAGATTTTTCAAAAGCAATGAAGTTGTAAACTTTTGGTATTCAGAGTTATCAATGTATTTAGATGACTGCCTGGTTTAAAACTACTTTCGCAAATTATTTTTGCCTCGTGTGGTGAACAGACTGGAGTTAACTTGGAACAAGGCAAATAACAGCCCTGGACTTCAGGAGAGCGGACTCGCAACGTTCAGGGATCTGCTTCAAAGAATCCCATGGGAATCAGACGGTCTTAGGGAGCAGAAAAGTAACCCTATGCCCCAGTACAAGCAGCTTTGCAGGAATGGACCTTGGGATCCCTGTTGGACATCAAGTTGAACACAAGCCAGCAATGTGCCCTTGCAGCAAAGACCAATGGCCTCCTGGGCTGCATTAGCTCGGATTTAGGGAGATGATCCATCCACTCAGCTTGGCCCACATGAGACAACTGTAGCGCTGTGTCCAGTTCTGACTTCCCCAGATGCGAGATATGGACACGCCAGAGTGAGGCGTCTCCCGTCAAGGTCCATGAAGGTGATTACAGGACTGGAGCATCTGACATATAAAGAGAGGCTGAGAGAGCTGGGGCTGTTTAGCCTGGAGAGGAGAAGGGTCACGGACATCTTATCCATGTGTATAAATACGATGGGAGGGAATAAGGAGGCAGACTCTTCTCAGTGGCATCTAGGGAAAGGACAGGAGGCACAAACAAAGCCAGAGGAAATTCTGTTTAAACATAAGAAAAACTTTTTTTTTCCACTGCAAAGGTGGTCAGACATTAGAACAGGTTGCCCAAAGAAGTTGTGGAATCCCTGTCCTTGGAGGTATTCAACATCTGACTGGACATGGCCTTGCACAGCCTGCTCTAGGTGATGATGACCCTCCTCTGAGCAGGGGTTTGGACTAGGTGACTTGCAGAGGTGCCTTCCGACCTCAGCAATTCTGTGGTTTTGTATTAGCATGCAGGAAAAATAGATTAAAAGAGTAATCAGGAATGGACTGCACTGGACTATTTGTGGAGCCTAGGAAATCACAGGCGCACACACAGTCCTCATCTCCATCCCAGGAGACACTACGTTAGGAATTGTTCCCATAAAACAGTCTGTAGCATATAAACTGTACTGTAGTGTTTCAGGGCACCAGAGCTGAGGCCCGATGCTTTTCTAGCTATGTGAAAACTGGATCTTTGTGAGTTACTGGGGTCAGAGGCATACAAAGGAGAGATGATGAACAACTAGTCCTTTGGCAAAACGCAGTAGAGAGGCCAGCCGCTTTCACTCGCCTTCAGTTTTGGCAGAACATGCTAGAAATGGGTATTTTGACATATGTGGTTAAGTTGTATAAGGCGGTACGCTCATACCATCATGGAATGGGAATGAAATAGAACAGAGTCAGTGGAGCTCAGTAGGAATCACACCAGGAGCTTGTGGAAAAGGTCAGTAAAACTTAGCAAAGAGTCTGAGAACACAGTTTGGATGAAATCGCAGGTCAGCATGTAAATAACCAATGTCAGATGGCATTTTCATTGGATATTTATTCTGGAGCCGGTGCAGGAATGACTGTGTGAGTTTCCTGTACTGAATTACACAAGAGGCGGACTGGACAGTCATTACAGTTTCATTTGTCCTTAAGTTCATTAGGCACTTGCCGGACAAACACTGGGCAATAGGAACCCCTCTTCCTTGCCTTATGGAAATTTCCAATGCATTGGAAAGAAAACAATTTTGTGATCAGTCCTCACAAGCCACCTTAAGCAGTTGGCAGGGCGATTTTAAAGCTCTGGTAAAAACTCTAGCACAGTTAAATATTCCACTGAAACAGGATAGCTCTGTAAGGCATGCTGGCCCAGCTCCAAGGCAACTAACCCAGCCGTCTCCTTCTGGGTGAAGGATCACCTCCTGGAAGCCCTCAGGAATGCCTGCTGGTGGCAGAGATTGCTTGCGAAGAACGGGGGCCCTGCAGCAGCGTTTGGCTGGTCCCTACAGTCTGGGCTCCGAAAAGTTCAGCTGCCTCTCAGCTTGTGAATGGCTCCAGGTTTGTTCTCTCTGGGACAAAGAGTGGTTTCTGTGAACTCCTCCTGCTTCCCACTTGGTGATTTTTGTCAAGCGTGTTACACAGGCTGGTTTGAGACCCAAAGCAGGACATTGACATGGGATTTAGTCAAGAAAGACGAGAAACAATATTTCAGAAGATGGTATTTTGCAATTATGTCATTGGGTGATAGCTCTATAAAGAGAGTTTACACAACCCTGATTCTTCCCCATAGCAACCCATGTTGTGTAAATAAAGCCAGCCCAGAAGCATTTGTGCCTTGCAGCCCTTCCCATTACATTGCGTACATTTGCTTGGAGGCAGGATTCCCGAAGGGAGGACTGGCGGCTTATTTTCTCCATGTGAATTTTGAGCCTGTGTCATGGAGGAACTCAAGCTTGCTCTTGCCCTCTTAGTACTCTAAGGCTTGATACGGCTTTTAAGACATAGGTATGTAGGATTTTCCCTAATGTACCAAACTGCTAGTCCATCTTGCATGTTTGTCTGCCCTCACTAGCAATTGGTATTTGATGATGATTCAGAGAAAATCAGTGTTAGAAATAGCACCTTTACTAAATAGATATGGTGGTGTTGGGTTGAGAGGCACATGCACAGTTCCTCCACAAAGACAGATGCAGGTTGTCATTTACGGTTAGAGGCCAGATGAAGCTTTGGGCTTAGATTTCATGTTGTCAGCATCTGATGAGAAATTTCAGACATTCTTGAAGAATATCCTGAAATTCCAGTTGCTTTTTGCTGCCCTTTTAATCAATATTTGATTATATGTAAACCTGAACCAGAAGCTGTAGTTTTTAATTTTGAATCAGAATTGTGGAAGTAAACTTGTACACAGGGATTGTGTCCAAGTTCCTGAAATTCTTGGAGTAGTTTTAGAGCCTCATCCAAAACCCACAAACATTAATAGGAGGACTTCATCTCACTCGAAATCGAATCATCAAATTGTTTCTAATCTGACATACCTAGAAAGCAATACCAAAGCAATGCCTCAACCCCTGCAGTGTCGGTTCTTCTTTGTTATTTAGCAGGCTTGTTATTTGTCTCTGGTTTTGGTATTCATCAGTACGCCTGCTCGTGTTTCTTCCTCAGCAGAGCTGTCAGATAACTGTGGTGTTGTCCCACATGTAGGGGGTGTCTCTGTCTTCTGGGCTTTTGTTCAGTGTCAGAGCAGGGCGTCCTGTGCAGAGCCCTGGGAAGACCAGTCATTCTGCTACCCTCAAGAACACAGGCAAATGAAAATAATTTAAACAAATCATAAGATATTTCTGGACTGGCCTTCAAGAGTGTCGGTCTAGCTTGCTTCTTTGCCTCAAGGTTGGGTCAACCCTACCTGCACCATATCTGGCAGATGTTTGTCCAGCTTGTTCTTTATCTTAATTCCTCTTTTCCTTTAGTCTCGTCCCTAGACTGTCTCCAGTCACCACTGAAACTGATAGCATAAGGTAATAATTTTGTTGCAATGCTCACAGAGACCGCGGAAACTATACATATCAGCGGGGGTGGGTTAATGCCTTTGAGGTGAGTTCAGGTGAAGCAAACGGCTACAGCAGCTTTGAGCAAAATGGCAAATAGAAATGGCAAGTAGAGAAATAAATAAGGTGTGGAGGTTTTTTCATAGAAGCAGTGGATGACATTTTCCATAGTACAAAGTTCCACAGAACTTGACTGAAAATCAAGCTGCAAGCAGATATTTTGGGAATGCTGCATCTACGCGGAGGTGGCAAGCTGTTGAGTCTTTAGGAAAATCCCCATCCAAGACAAAAGGAATAATCATAGAATTATCTAGGTTGGAAGGGACCTTTAAGATCATCGAGTCCAACCATCGACCAACACTGCCAAAACCACCACTAAACCATGTCCCTAAGTACTACGTCTACCTGCGTTCTAAATACCTCCAGGGTGAGTGATTCAACCACTTCCCTTGGCAGCCTGTCCCAATGCTTGACAACCCTTTTGATGAAAAAATTTTTCCTAATATCCAATCTAAATGTCCCCTGGCACAACTTGAGGCCATTTTCTATTGTCCGCCTGTTACTTGGGAGAAGAGACCAGCCCCCACCTCTCTATAACCTCCTCTCAGGTAGTTGTAGAGAGCGATAAGGTCTCCCCTCAGCCTCCTTTTCTCCTGGCTAAACAACCCCAGCTCCCTCAGCCACTCTTCATAAGACTTGTTCTCTAGACCCCTCACCAGCTTCGTTGCCCTTCTCTGGACACGCTCCAGCACCTCAATGTCTGTCTTGTAGTGAGGCGCCCAAAACTGAACACTGTATTCGAGGTGGGACCTCACGAATACCGGGTGCAGGGGGAAAATCACTTCCCTAGTCCTGCTGGCCACACTATTCCTGATACAAGCCAGGACACTGTTGGCCTTCTTGACCACCTGGGCACACTGCTGGCTCATATTCAGCTGGCTGTTGACCAATACTCCCAGGTCCTTTTCTGCCAGGCAGCTTTCCAGCCACTCTTCCCCAAGCCTGGAGTGCGTTAGCTGTGTTTGGTAAAGCAATAACAAATGCTGACTTGAAGGTCTATTGCACGGCTGATGTTCAGCTTCACATCTTAGACAGCTCCTGTATAAAAAACCACTTCTTGGAAAGCTCTTTGAGCAGTCTATATGCTGCAGTGTTTGGATCAGTTGAGAAAAATACACTTACCAAAGCTTTCTGAAAGCTGCATGGATGACCTTGTTGAACTTTCTTGGGCACAGTGTTGTTGCAAAAAGAAAAACAGATGGCAAAGAGTGCTGAGAATAGAATTGCCATTTTATTTCTTTCTTTATTTTTGCAGGTACCTCCCTGCACTCAGGGGAGGGAAGCCACATACATATGTTGCTGTGTTTATTCAGATACCATGGACATCAAAGCGACAGATCAGTTCATGGTTGAAAGCACTTAGAAACGTGCTTCTTTTTGCAAGGAGTCCTTACTGCTGTTAATGATGATGCTGTACATATGAATAAAAGTGGGCAGGAAGCCTCCCAGGTCTATCTCTGAGTGCAGTGCGTATTTGCTGCATTGAGCTTGTGATATATGGAGGCAAACGTTAGCTTTAATTAACTCATTACTGCAGTAGAACAAGCCTTTATTGCCGCTTGTGTCTCTAAGGGCATGGCTTCACCAGTGCCTCCAGGCAAAGGGGAGAGTGCCAGGAATACCACTTTCAGTGATCATAACCAGGTGGAACATCTGCTTTTCATGCTAGTCACCTCAACACCAGATAGGAATTTTTAAAGTTGTTATTATTTTTAATTATTTTTTTTAAAAAAAAAAGGCAGGCTGTATGCTGAACTGCAGAGTGTGAGTCAGCAGTTGAGGATGTGGTTACTGGGAGTGAATTGGTAGAAACCCATATAGATGTTCCAGAATTAAAGGTATTTTTGTTCCAAAAATAATGCCAGATGTTACCGTTTACCAAAAAAAAGAGGGAGGTGGGCGGGGAGAAAAGCATGAAACTGGAGTCCACAAAGTAGCAAATTATTTTGATCTTAAAAGCAGGAATAAAAATCAAAACTTAGACTTGTATCATAACACCTGATTCTGTGGTCTTCTGCCAACCTGCCAGTTTTTCCAAGCGCTACAAGTATAGTAGTTTAAGGAAGCCAAACGTCTTGATCTCCCATCAGTAAATGGTTTGATGCAAATCCCATGTTTTAAGGACAATGACTGGCAAAAGCCTGGCTTGGTAAAGTGCAATCTGTGATGTGAACTACTCAAATATCCTTAATCTTGGTACGACTGGAAATAGCTCTTTCTAGCACTGGCTGCGGCTCTTTTGAGAAATCCATTGCTGTGCCTGAAGAATGTAAAAAGTGAGAGGCTGTTTGCTTTTGGTGGCCGTATCTTAGGAGGAGGCAGATACAGAGTCAGCCTGCGTGCAGCACAGCGTCTCAGGGACAAGCACACCATAATTGCAGGACAACTGCCACACATTCTGTAAATTAAAGAGCTGAACTTGCCAATAGTTAAATGATTTTAACTACACAGCTATTATGGCCATAATGTTGAAAACATATTTTAATATTCAAAAGCTTCTGCGCGTGTTTTGTGTGGTTAAAGAGGACCTGTGGATTACTGCAAAAAAGAAGCAGAATAGAAAGCATTTCTCCCCGCTTTGCTGTGGCAGTTAGCAGTGCCAAAATCACCGCCTTTATCCTAGGTTTCTAAAAGCAGCATTGGGTGCTTTGCTTTTCAGGCCTCGTTTGGGTCAATGTTGCCTCCTTCCCCTGAAAAACAAAGTGCCCTTCTCTTTCCCCTTCCCCAGTTTAATCCTTCAGGGCCCCTTGGCGCAACTTTGCAGAGGCAGAAGAGAGGAAGGGGAGGAGGGATTAAGTTGCATGGTCGGAGAGGTGAGGATGGGCAGGAGAGGACATGCCTCCATTGCTCCAGGGCCCCTGTTGCTTGTAATCATGCTGGGCAGGGGATTACAGCTACATAGCCAAAGCTGGGTCTCTGTGGCCGGGCACCTCAGCTGGCTGCAGGTGGTGGCCACCCTTCCACAGTGGCATTGGCTCTTGAACCTCCTCTGCCTTCAGCTTGGCAAATGCAGATAAGCCATAGTTTGCAATGTTTTTCACTGTAGCCCACACTAGGTTGAAACAGAGGCATTTCTGGAGCTCATTTATGAGCTCAGCCCCATAATTTAGAAGGGTAGCGCAACTGGCAGCAACATCATGGGCTTTCTCACTCCAGCAATGCATCCACATGTGCATATAGAATCACAGAATCACAGAAAATTAAAGGTTTGAAGGGACCTCTAGAGATATCTGGTCCAACCCTCCTGCCAGAGCAGGTCCACCTAGAGCAGGTTGCACAGGATGGCATCCAGGCGGGTTTTGAATATCTCCAGAGTTGGAGACTCCACTACCTCTCTGGGCAGCCTGTTCCAGTGCTCTGCCACCCTCAAAGGAAAGAAGCTTCTCCTCATGTTGAGATGGAACTTCCTATATTCGATTTTATACCCATATCCTCGCTGAGCTTTCAGGAGGCAGACAATATTTGCCAGGTAATCTTGTGGCATAGATGGATTTCATGATTGAACTGGGGCAATGGAAAATTTTAGTGACAGAAGCAAGATTTGAATTTTATCTTCCACAAAACAGGTTAGTGCCCCAGCCATTGCTTATCAGTTCCTCCCTTCCTGTATGAAATACATTTCCTGTACCTAGAGGGCAACAGCAGCAGGGTATTTATGTGGTAGGTGAGTCTGGAAGTCAGACTGCATGAGTGCCCTAGGTAGTTATATCTGCTCATTTTCCTCTCGTTCCCGAGTGCAGTGCTCTGCCTTTTCCTCCATCATACCTCATGTACTTTTAACATCGTGCAGCTTATTGTCAGAGTTTGCAAACTCACAGACAGCGAAGCCAGGCAGCTTCACAAAGCAGAGAATCAGAGTTGTAACTGGAGGAAGAATGGAGTCATTTATGTCTGCACACACGGTCTCTAACTTGTGATTTATCCCCGGAGAAGGTCAGCAATCGTATTTGCAGGATTCTGCACTAACCAGAAATGGAAAGGTTTGCAGGGCTCCCTCTGTAACACCGGGTTTCATAACTTCTTGAATCCTTTTAACTCCAGGAGTGTTGTTCTGATCTTGATCTGAGGGCGAGGAGTTCATTCTTTTCTGCCTGTGCCTTTTATTGACTTAAACAAGTAACCAGAGAGACTCTCTTGGCCTGGCTCTACCCTTGAATGATTTTTTTGGCAGTTTCTCTGGCCCCTGTCTGTGATTCATGACTTGACCTCACCTTCACTCACCCCTATGGCCAGAAACCATTGGCTGTTCCTTTTTGCTTTATCCTTTCCCCACATCTCTGTTTTCAGGAGGTCACTTCACACCTCATCTTTATGCTTGGTACACTTGCTGTTGTGGGGCTGCACACACACGTGTGTGGTAGACAAGGAGGTGGGTGTTGCTTCCCTTGTGCCATAGCACTAGCGCTAGGGATTTGCTCTGGTCAGGGTTTGTGAAAGTCATGTCAAACTCTCTAATGATCCTCTTCCTCAGAGCGTGATGCAGCGCTGCCATGGCCAGATGACAAGGAGGTGGCTGCTACCAGGCTGCAGGCACAAAGCCATGCTGCCGGGGGTGCACAGCACGGCGCAGCAGCTTGTCCCCAGGATCTCACTGGCCAGAAATGTTTGATTGCTGGACCACAGCCTCACTGCCCGGCACACCCAGTGTCATGTGGTGGGGCGAAGGCACTCCCAGTGCTCTGCCTGTGTGAGTGGGATATAATCTAAATAAGAATAGCTGGGGCAGGAGGTAGAGATGAGGTTCATGTTCAGGGCAGGAGACTTGATCATAGAATCATAGAATCACTTGGGTTGGAAGAGACCTTCAAGATTATTGAGTCCAACCATAAACCTATGCCAAAACCACCCCTAAACCATGTCCCTCAGCACCACGTCTACCCATCTTTTAAATTCCTCCAGGGACAGCGATTCCACCACCTCCCTGGGCAGCTTGTTCCAGTGCTTGATAACCCTTTCAGTAAAGAAGTTTTTCCTAATATCCAATCTCAACCTCCCCTGGCACAACTTGAGGCCATTTCCTCTTGTCCTATGGCTTGTTACTTGGGAGAAGAGATTGACCCCCACCTCGCTATAACCTCCTTTCAGGAAGTTGCAGAGAGTGATAAGGTCTCCCCTCAACCTTCTCTTCTCCAGGCTAAACAATCCCAACTCTCTCAGCCACTCCTCATAAGACTTGTTCTCCAGACCCCTCACCAACTTCATTGCCCTTCTCTGGACACACTCCAGCACCTCAATGTCTCTCCTATACTGCGGTGCCCAAAACTGAACACTGTACTCAAGCTGCGGCCTCACCAGTGCTGAGTACAGGGGCATATGCATGTGAGTGGCTGCATGGCTCCCTGAGTTTAGCTCCTATGTCATGTTCTGTTTCAAGCAACCCTCCTCAATATCTTTTGGACTGATATGTTTTCAGGGCAACTAATGGTAATATTTGGATGTATTGGGTACTGCACTGGCATACCTGTTCAGCCAAGGATAATACTGGGAAAGACCTCAAATCACATTGAAGTCCCCTGGGGTGAGAGCAAGTTGAAAAAAAATCAGCGAGGTTGAGAGGAGAAATAGGATTGTGCAAGAGAGGGTTGAAACATCATGCCATGCTGAGGGGTCTGTGGACACCACAGGTAGTGAAGAACAAAACTCTGCTTTATGCCTGCCAGTTTTTTCTTGCCCTGTCCCTATAACAAAAGAGGCATACGGGGTCAAAACAGAAGGAAAATGCTTTTCGTGCAAACCAGCCTGTGGACCTGATGTTTCCTGAGGCTGCTGAGTGGAATCATTTAGCAGGGTTACAAAAGGGCTGGATAGCACATGGGCGTTAATAGCATTTGCAGCTATGTAAGCAGCAGTAACAACAGCAGAGTAATCAAATCTCATCCTTCAGAGAGGAAGCTGATCACCTGAGCGGGTCTGGGATTTCCCCCTTGCACAACTGCCAGGTACCTTCACAGACTAATTGAAATGTCGGGTGCCGGCTGGGGCCAGGGGCATGACAGTGGCTTGATGGATCTAATCTCCAAACCCACAGAGCAGCTCTGGTCATGAGCCTGCCCCGAGGCCTGATAGCTCCCTGGGTACTGCTATCTGTTATCTCTGGCTGTGGCTTTCTGCTTTTGTAAGTTTTATTTTAGTTTTTTTCCTCTTGAGCCAGGCTTCAAGTGCATTGTTCTGGCAGAGTCGTAACTGCTGGATGAGATCTCCCCATCGCTACTTGCTGTTCCTGCGCCTTCCTTCACTGACTTTTAACCTGACAACACTAAAAGACATAGCTGAGAAGAGGCAGACATGCCCCTGGGCCCTGACCAGACGCAAGGCAAGAAACATCTTCATCTTATTTCCTCTTGTTACAGCTTTTCTGCCCCGTAGCAGTGAGTCTGCTGGCTCTGTGGGCAACTGGCCGCAAACAGGCTGCCTCTTGTGAGGGTTTGTGCTGTACGATGCAGCATCTGTCTCAGCCTCCTCTTCAGCCTCTTCTTTTTTTTGTGTTCTCCTGCCTCTGGTTCCAGCAGTGAGCTCAAGTTGTGAGGGCTTCCTGTCTGAAATCCAGAGGGGCTGCTAAGGCTCAGCCCCAGTGGGCATTTGGGTCCACAGCAGGCAGCTGTCAGCCTGCCTGATGGGAACAGGGAGAAAAAGGAACCCTTTTCCCCAAAGAAGAACCACCCTCAATGTCCTGATCTCTGTAGAAAAGAGAGTCGTTGCCACAAACTTCGCTGCTCTTCCGCCCATCCACAGTGCCTTTGAGAACATCTCCTTGGTCATCAGGTCCCTCTCAGCCCAAAATCATACGAATCTCCCCATCCGTGACACCCTGGTGCCAGCCACACCATTGCAGTCAGGGCTGGCAAAGGGACAGGTTTGACATCGCACCGTGTGTGGTGTAACCATGGGGTGCTGGAAGCATGGAAGCTGCTCGACCCTGCCTGCTGTGGTCTGCTGTGGTGCTTGTGTGGCCACCAGCCAGCTCAGTTGGGCCGGCTGGCCCGGCAGAAAGCCATGTGCCTGCCTTTCTCTGGGCTGGGTTTTGGGTGAATCATGCCCTGAACTTGCAGCCATGGGGAGGCTGGTCCTGTTGCCAAGGAGGGGGAATATGTGGTAGGCAGGCCGGGTGCTGCTTCTGGGAAGCTGTGCCTGCGCCAGGGTTGGCTCCCTTGGAGGTGTTTGGGGTGAAAAAACAGCTTTGGAAACCCACTGTTGTGCTTTGAGAAGTGATGAGAGGTAAATGCCCAGAGAAAAAGGGCTGGGGTTGGCTGGTACATCTGTCTGACAGGCTAATGGCAACAAAGCCTGGTCCAACATCTTCAGCTATTCACCTGGCTGTGGGGCAGGCTCTTCCCAAGCCTTTGATTTGTGCTTTTACAGTTTTTTGCTTTTTCCCATCCTAACCAGAACCAGTTTTGTAGAGGGGCTGGGGCAAAACCATCAAAGCTAATAGTTCTGGCATTCCCTCTTAGTAATACTGAAGTGCTCGCTGAGGTATTTTAGTTCCTGCCTACTCCTTTTTTCCAGGCGTATTCTTGTTGACTTTAAATAGCCATCAAGAAAGTGCTCCAGCAGCTGGGCTGCTATGCGGAGCTGATGGAGACCTCAACGATGGGTTGAACCTGTGGTGGACCACCTTGCTCTGGTGCTCTTGGGACAGAGCAGTGGATGTAGCCGCACAGTTCTCCTCTCTGGCTGTCATGTAGGAGAGGATACCTGCAAGGCGATGTCTTGAATCCTGTGGAATATGCTGGGGTGAAAACCTTCGCTGTGTTCTCAGCTAGAAGCTGGCCTCAGCAGGTCTTCTGGCTACAGGAGACCTTCTATCTCTTTTCTATAGTTCCTTCTCTCCTCCTAGCGAGGAACACATGGGCAAAGCCAGGTTCTTCTCAAGGGTGCCCCAGGGAGATCCCTAGGGAAAAGCCAGTCTTTTGGAGAGGAACTGGAGCTCCAAGAACTTTCTCTGAGAGGAGTATTTATCCTATTATTTTCTGAAAATCATTTCCTACCACGCTGGGGAATTAGCCTGCCAGAGTACAAATTACCCAGCAAGGAAATCACTACCTCCAGATTAATTCCTAGCTATTTTGTCTCTCCTGTGTTTGGCTGATGTAAGTGTTAGGTAAATATTTGTACAACACAGAGAATTGCTCTGCTTTCTTCTCTTTTCCAAGGGTCAGAGAAATGTCAGCCATTGGCACTGGTGTGCAGCTGGGCTTCTGTGTTTGCTGTGAGGTGGGCTCCATGCCAGCCATGAGCACGAACCGAAGTGCAGACGAGTCCAGGAGTTGCCGCCGTGGAGCAGCCGGCTGTGGTGACCAGCATCCTCTTCCCGGGAGAGGCTGGTCCTGAGCTTAACAATGAAACCAAATAATCTCTCCCCTCTGCACAAAAGAAAAAAAAACCTGCTTCTCTTGATGTCCTCCCTCGGTTGGATCTCCAGGACTGAATAGACTTTTGTTGCTGATTTTTTAATTTTTTGATTTTATTCCTGTTTTACTTGGTTCCTCTGTAGTTTAGCCAGTCCCATTCTTCCACGTCTCTCCTCTGAAAAAGTGTGCTCCCCTCTCCCACTAGTACAATGAGCCCTGGAAGCCGGGAGTGCTGAATTGCATCCGAACTACAAAGTCTCTTTCAGCCCCCTTGCAAGTGGGGCCATGTGTCCAGCTGCAGGACACTTGGAAACACTGGTTCCTCCCTTATTGCTCTGAACGAGGTGGAAGCTCATCAGTTATATGTTATTTTATCTGAAGACACAGGAATTTCTCCTCCTTTCCCATGACACTCAGTCCCTGAAGCACGAGATGTGCTTAGCTGTGTTAATCAGTAGTTTGCTCACCCAGAGTGACTGAAAAATCTTCTGCACAAGATAAATATTGATGTTGATATTTTTAGTCCTAGACTTAAACCCGTAGCTTTAGATCAGAATCTGTGCGTGGGAAGACCTAGATCAGAAATTTGTGGCTGTTCAGCATCTGATAGGGCCTGAATGAAACCCACACATCTAAGCCAACACTCATGTCAGGAAAGCGGGACACCCTAGTTGCCTCCGAGTCTTGCGTCTTGGTTGCATCTCTGACTACTTGCTTTAACATCTGCCACATTTCTCGCACTTTCTTTTCATTAATTGTCCTCTTTATTCACCGCATCATAGGAGGCAGCTTCAACATCTTCGCTTTCTGCTCATGCAGATTCAGGAACAAGTAGAGACAGAGTTTTGCAACCCTGTTTGTAGGTGCAATAAGAGGCCAAGAGCTGGGGACAGCCAGGGAGGAGGATCTGTCAAAGGGTCGTTTGTGAATTCTGGTTCCTGAGGTTGTTTTGGATTTGTCTTGGCCTCTACATAGCTTGGAGATGTTTTGGAGCTGATCTAAGTCACGTGGCTTGTAAATGCCCCCTCCAAAGCAAACTGATGGAGCATGCTCCTGCTTGTGCCACAGTGAATCTCCCGTACTGCTGGGTAAGGTGAAGATGACTAGGTAGAGTGAAGATAGGTATGCTGGCTCCAAAACAGTAGAGATTTCCCCAGCCATGGGCTGTGCCCCCTCAAAGCACATCCCTGCCAATTTTGGCTGCAGAAGCAGTGCAGAGAGCTCAAACCATTCCTCTCAGTGCTCGGACTTGAACCTGGCAGGATGGTTCCCTTTATAAACCAAGGCAGCCAACTCCTTTGGACCTCCTAGAGCTTTGGGGATGATTTCCATTGTTAATGGGCAGAAAGCCTGGCTCCACTCCCTGGTACATGGGTATTAAGCTGGTCTGCCACCAGCCTGGGAGAAGCAAGTGCTCGTGGAGGTTTTGGCACTTGCGCTCTTCACAATTAAGCTATCATGCAGTGTGGGCACAGCGCTGAGCTGCTGGCAGGTTGGGTAGTTGCTGACTCAATCCTAAAACGTTTAGCAGATCTGAAAACCACATAGTGTGAGCCACCGTAACACTGCTGAGAGGTGTGAGCTCTGCCCACCAGCACTGTCTCATTAGTGACACGGACGGCAGTTACAGAGCTATGAGGTTATGCAGCATCTGCTCGTCTTTGTCCCTCCTAAGCCCAGGAGGCCAACAGAGTTGTAGGAGGAAACCAAAATTGCTCCTGGCTGGAGCAGACTGGGAGGGAAGGGGGTGTCAAATGAAGTTGCTTTGAACCTGACGCTGACTTCATTTAAATAGCGATGTCCTTAACTGCATCACTGCTAATATTTTAGGCATTCCAGCTCAATGTCCCATCAGGTGCATTCTTTGCTGTCATTTCCTTCAAGAAAAGAAGATTGAAAGCTTTTATTGTGCAAATAGGTGCATATTCAGAATAATACTCTTTTGATGGTTAAACTAATTAGTAATCTGGTTATTGTCTTACTTATTATTCTTTGGGATTGCTAGTTAAAAAAAAATTATGTTCTTTAGTTTGGCCAAGGGGATTATCTGAGGAATCTACAAAGAAGTTCCCAGTACTGTGGTGATTAATAAAATCTCTGACATGTATTTTAGAACTATGATGAATCTTTAATATAACAAATTAATAAGAAGGAGGGAAGAGCTTTTAAGGAAGACAAAGGCGGTTTCTCTTTCTGTGTCGGTCTACCAACTCCGAGTAATGTAAACAACTCCTGGTCTGTGCTGGACCGTTCCAGAGTGTTAGAGGTCTGTCAGCCTTGTAAAAGGAACCAGTTTGTTCTGGTAACTGCTGAGGCGTCTTTTTTTAGCCTGTACTCTTGACATCTCTTTCTGTTTCCTCTGCACAGGATACGAAAGCTGGAGGGAGCTGGCTAAGGCTCTGGCAGACACCAATGTCCCAGGTGGGGACCCAAGCCTTCAGTTTTATTATCCACAGAAGCTGGGACACCAGGTGAGGAGGCTTGGAATGTCTTCTGAACGTTTAGAAGGGCAGACCTTCCTTTCTGATGCTGGCCCCAAGAGACAGTTCTCTCTCCGTGCAGGAAAGAGAGCACGCCACAGGGCAAAATCTGAGCTGACTCACAGCAATGTGAATGTACAATGACTCCACTGTAGTCAATTAAGTTATTTTAGATGTACTAAGCCGCAGCGGTGGGCTGAAGCTGGCTGGGTATGTGGCACAGGAAGGTAGCAGTAAGCAAGATGGAAGCAGAAATGAAAGGTCAGGGGAGAGTCTGCAGCTCTCCAGTGAAGCACATCTTGGTACTGTTGCCTGAAGGAAGTGTTGGAAGAACTATTGCTTGGGCCTGTTTGAAACAAGGAAGGAGGGTGGAAAAAAATAAGGGAGAATGACCTGAGTTTTAACTCTGTGCTAGCAAACAGTTATAAAGTGTTGGTATCCCTTCCCCTCAGTAGCTCACCACGGAAATTTGCTGTCAGAAAAACCAGGGAACATTTTCACCCCGCTGTAGCCATGTTAACTAGTCTGTCCTTTGGAAAGGGAGCTTGGGAACTTGCTTTTTTCTCGCATGTTCCTGTGACCAGGTTTGAGCCCTCTTGTGTAAGTGTCAGTGCCATTATCAGGTTATTTTGACTTTTTCTTTACTTGTATTTCAGAACCAAGAGTTGCAAAGAGGTCAGAGGAATAAATCGAATTATGCAGCCGTGGACAGCCCGGTCCCATGGGTGCCAGAGGTGGGTGCCTTTCTCCATCATTTTGCATGAGGGAGCTGTAGCTAGAGACCTGTACAGTGAGAATGGAAGGCAAGGACCTCTGCCTGGAAATTCATTTGCCTCACTAGAATTCCATTCCCTATCACCCCCTCCTGGCTTAATAACACTTACAGACCTGAGTAATCATCTGGAAAGACAGGAGTGTCCAGATTCCTGATAATTTGGCGTCTCCACCAGCCATCAAGGCACCAAGCACCCACCCATAATTCCCTGAGAGCAGAAGCCCGCTACCTTCCTGAAAGGTGAAGTTTATTCAGGGCTGGGAGTGTGTAGGGCCAAGCATTCAACAAGCAAATAAATGTCTGTGGCACAAAGAAGTGTCACGCTCTGCTCTTGCTCTGGCAATTGCTTGCTATCCAACCCCTGCGTGTCATACATAGAGATTTCTCCACTTCAGTGACACTTCTGATGAACTTTCTCTGGTGACCCCTGAAAATTGGGGTAAACATGCCCTTTGTTTCCTTCATGCCTCGTTTGTTCTTTCCTCCCTTGTTCCTTATCTCACCATTCCTCTTCAGATAAGGGAGCAATGCAGCCTGCTGATAATAAGAGGGGCACCAGCCACGAGGCATTTAGCTAATGGAGTCAGCTCACTAAATTCCTCAAGGTGATTAGAGACCTGCACAAATTAGAAGGGTCTCTGTGGCTCCCTTGGGCAGGGAGCAGGCTGCTGTCCCTGTGCTCAGGGCAGGAGATGATCACCGGCCAGCAGAGGGAAAGTGCCTCCCTCCAGCCATGACACTGAGCAGTTTGGGTCCCCGCGGCATGAGCTAAAACTTTCCTGGAAGCAGCCAGCACCAGTCACCCCCAGTGCCCAGAAACAGACCAGACCACTGATCTGTTCTGCTGTATCAAGCTGTGGCGAGTGCTGGCTCCAGCTGCGGGCAGGCAGGGCTGCCTCCCAGACGGGCAGCAGCTGGCAAAGGGGCAGCAGGACGTCAGGGCCAGGGCCGCTGCTGCGCACAGGGATGACACGGAGCATTTACTGCTCCCCTCTCCTATGGCACAGGACGGTACGGGCTCTGCGTGGCATCCCCCAGCTTCTCTGAGGCTTTGCCCGATGTCTCTGATCCCTTCCCTGGTGATTTCTCAAATGCATGTTAGTTTTGAAATCTGCCGGCTGTGGTGTGCAATGAGCCTTTACTGGGTTAGAAATGCAACTGGTGAGGCACAGGCTGTGGCTTGGGCGAAGGAATGTGTGTTTAGCGCAAGGCTGATCTGCAAAGCCCTCTGCTTTGCTGATGGGGCGACTTCACGCCCTTGCGTGCCACGGCGCTGGGCAGGGCACCCACCAGCCCGCAAACCTGCCGCCCCGCTGTGGTGCTGCCAAGGGGTGAGCCAACGGGGAGGTGTTCTGGCCAAGGGGAAGGGGTAGGACTTGGGGTGTGCTCTGTGGGGTGGCCCCACGCCTGGAAAGGTGCGGCGTGCTTCCTCCCTTGTCCTGCACTGCTCCCTGTTGGGGAGGAGAGCGCTGCCAGGCAGCAGGGCTGTTGCCTCAGACAGGCTGCCGGGGGAATTTGTGGGTGCCCTGTGTCAGGTGATGTGCAGCAGATGTGCCATGAGAAGAATCTGAGTCCCAGGGTGTGCAGATACCAGACTGGGGAGCTGGTTTGGGTGGCCTTGCCCCACTCAGATGCCCTGCCATTCTCCCCCATCGGCCCTGTGGTGCTCCTGTGAAGCACCCACATCCCTCACCAGTTTTCTCTTTGTCTCTGCAAGGCACAGTTTCCTGCCCTTGCTGTGGCACTGTCTGTACCCAGAGGGTCAGCAGAGCCACCCTGCCTGCAAACAGAGGCCAGTGGCTCACTGGTACCAGCTGCAGGAGATGGCGAGGGATACAGGGGCACAGCTCTGTGTAGAGCTGGTTGCTGTCCTCTTAGTCACCGGCTAAAATTTCTCCTTGCCTGGGGATTAAGTTTTTCTGTCACTCTGCCCAAATTAATTACCCAGGGTCTATGATCCCATTGTGTCCTCCCCACAGCACTTAATTGCAGCCTTATTCCTGGGGTGAGGGGTGGCAGGTTACCTCCCACAGGTCAGGGAGCTGGGCTTTGTTTGAGTAGAGAGGTATATACCTAACAAACATAAATAATTAACAAGGTTGCAGGGTGAGCTGGCAGCCAACATGCCCAAAAAAGGACAGGTTTCAATTTTCCTCTTTCAGTTTCAGGAGATGAAATCAGTGGTTTAAATCTTAAGCCTTGGATAATGTGGTGGGAAAGTGTGTGTGTGGATAATCCCTGATGAAGTTATACCATGTGTATGGGGGGAAATATGGTTTAACCTCACTCCTGGGTTCCTCAAGGTGCCTGTATGTGTGATCCCTACCACCACTGTCCCTTCCAGGCACCAGAGCAAAGTCTTTCAGCTCCCAGTGTCATCATCCACTGCCTCCTCAGGCTGGAGAGATGTGGGGCGTTTTGTTTCATTGATGCAGAAAGGTGCTGTCACCCGGGTGAACCTGCGCTGGGGCACTGTGTCTGCTGCCATTTGGCACTGCCATAGGTATGGGGGGGGAGGATTTTCCGAAATGCACCTGGCTAGCCCAATCGTTCTCATTTACCTCTGCACAACACTCTGTTCAGCTCTGAGAGGAGAAATGTCTGGGCAGCACTGGGGGACGTTTAAAATGTGTCCCCCCTCTTCATGGCTGCACAGCCTTAGAACTTCCTTCTTGCTGGAAGGAGGTGTGAGGGACGTCCAGGAGCACAGCCCCTTTGCAGGCAGCACCTGTATAGGTGTATAAGTGCTGCACAAAACCAGAGTGTTGTGCTAGGACATCCTCCTGCTACCAGACCTGCCCTAAGAGGAAGCATCCTTTCCTTAGAGGACTAAAAGACAAAGCTATGGCTGCTCGCTCTGTCCCTCCCCATGTGCCTTCTTCGCCCGCTCGCGCCCGTCAAGTGTCAAGGCTTGGTGGGACAGGGGGGCTTTGTTGCTAACTTGTCTTGATGGATCCCCACAAGTGCCTGGCGCGGCAGAGCTTGCAGCGAAGCCCAGCTGCTGGCTGCTGAATGTCACCCAGTCAGGGGAGCTGGGCCAGGCAGGAGGAGGGGCTGTGGCCGCTCTGCAGAGACAGAAGAGTCTTATGAACTGAGGAGTTTCCAGTTGGCAGCACAATGTCGCCTTTCTTCCCTGGCTCAGGCCCTCTCTGTGCCCTGTTTATCATCCCCAGCCCTGCGCGTTCCCTGGGCTGCACGCAGCTACGCAGCTGATTTGCCTCTGTGATGCCAAAGCCACCCAGGATCAAATTAGGAAAGACCTCTCTTCTCCAACCTGCTCCAGTTCCAGTGCAGCAGGTCATGTCTCCACTGCTGCAGTCCTCCCGGCTTTGCTGCTTGCCCTGGCCTCTGCCACCGCTTTGCTTTTCTTTCCTGGGACTCCTTGCTCACCAGGAGCCTCTGGGTATGTGGTGCCACCCCCCTGCCTGGTTTCGACATGACGGGGTTTGGGCTAGGGAGGGAGGTCTGTGCTCTCTGTGTGCCTCATCCTCCTGTACAGTCTGTTTTCCTAGGAGGGCCTGGTAATCTAAAAATCCTCGCTAGAAGGAAGTGGAAATACCACAGTCTCCTAATACAAAGCCAGGGCTGCAGGCGGGTCTTAATTCAACATACTCAGCAGGAAGGGTCAGTGGTGGGGCTCGGAGCCCAGCCACGCTCCCAAAGCTGGGAGGGCTGCGGCATCAGCGCCAAAGCAAGGACCCATCCCTACTCTCGCCTCCCTGCACTGGTTAAGGTTCTGCTCTCCCTTCCCTCGGCAGCGCTGTCGCGTTGTGCCCATGGCACTGTGCTCAGGAGGGCATCAGCCTGCCCAGACCTCCTTGGGAGGAGCAGGTTGTACTCACACTGTGCTGACAGTGCCCTTGTTGCACGACCTGTGCCCGTTTTGGATCTGAGCTGGATTCTTGCAATGCTACTATTTCAGCGGGGTGGAGATAAGCAACTGGGAGGTGGGGTTGGGACGGGGAGGAAGCTGAGGGGCAGGAGGAGCGCTCTAAATGGAAAGGCTCAGACCACATAATACCAGCTCCCACTGAAAGCTCAGACTCTTGGCTTCTGTTCCTGGTTCTAGCCAAAATCAGTCTATCCAAAATTTTCAAACCAGATGTTCTTAAGGGGAGAAGTGGAACTTAATTTGTTGCTTGCAGGATCCTAAATTTCCAGCCCTTTGAAAACCAGGGCCAAGTAGTTCCAAGCTGGGAAGTCAAACTCAGTCGCCGTCTTTTAGAAAGTCCACCAACCTTTCTCAGGAGCTGTGTGTATGAATTGGGAACGATGGTGCCGTTTATCTATTGCTGCAATCTGCAAAAGCCCCAATCAGGAGATGTGTGTCCTAGAGGAGACCCAAATAGCAAACGGAGGAATTTTTCAGCTGCCTGCAATGGGCAGCCACAAGTTGAGTTGGAGGGACAGAGGTGATAGGTTTTCAAAACAGCTGCTGCACTGATGACTTGTGGGGGCCTAAAATTAAAGCCTAGCTCAGTTCTCAGTCCCAGAGCAGCACTTTGGGCAGCCAGCACTTATCTGTCAATAATGTTCTTCTTTTCCCTTTCAGAGGAAGCAGAGAGTAAGTTATGCTGCTGTAGCACAGAAGAAAATACGTTGCTTTAGAAAAGACACTGAAACCGCATGCAAGAAATGCTTATTATTTACCAGTTAATTATTTCTAATAGCTCTAAGTGCAGGAAAGCAAAGCGATCTCATTAGCTTCTGCCAGAATCTCCTCTCAGGTGGCTTTGTAAAAACTTGGAGACAAGGGCTAGAAATCTCAGGGACCATCTCTTACAGCATTGATGGTCCCTGGTACAGCAGTGTCTGCCTTATTTTTTGGTAGGCTGCCCTTTCCTTAATACTGCCAAACTCTGCAGTAAAGTATTGTACCAGAATGGGACTGGTCCAAGTTTCCTCTGCAAACATCTGAGCAAGTCTAGCCACTCTTTTGGGACTTTCCCCATAAAGACCTGGTTTGGCATTTGGCCTACCCCATGCAACAGCCAGCCAATATCCATTGCAGTCCTGAGACTCGGGAGCATCCACTGTCTTCGCCAGGAGGGGACTGCAGCGCCAGCCTCTCCACAGTGTGGGAGTGTTGTGCTACATTTGGTAGAGACCTGAGCCTGCTGTCTGCAGCGTGCAAACAATTCTCTAAGAAAAACCAGTGTCACTTGTGGATAGCAGCAGACTGCCATAAGACTCAGTTTCTAGCAGTGACCCGCTGCGGGAGTTCAGCCCGTTCACCTCACTTCATATTCCACAAGAAACAGCAATTGTCATTATTTGATTTGGCTGAGAAAAGTAGTGTAAGACCCTTGAGTGTGAGCCTGGATTTGGCCAAGGGGTGTGGGACTGCCCAGCAAATACATTCCAATTCAGTGTTTGTCACACTTGCAGTGATTTATTTGTATCGCAAGTCCTTGCATAGTCCCAGGTTTCTCTTGGCTGCATCCATTGCCTCGAGCCCTCTGTGTAGTTCCTCTCTGATTTTGTGCAGCATCACTCTGGGGAATTACATCCCCATTGTCTCGCTGCTTTTCCTCTTCCCTGATGGGCAGAATCCAGCCTGAGGGATGTCAGCAGAGGAGGAAAGAAGAGGAGATAGTAGTTGGGGACAACATAGGTTTGCAGACATCAGTTAAGTCCTGGCAGTGCGGACACCAGTAAGAGAGGGCTGACGAGAGACCACTCCAGAACAGCAGTGGTTGTGAATGTGTTTTGCCTGGCACACAGAGATGGTTTTCACGTGCATGACTAAAGCCCCCAGCTCACAAGGAGCATTACTGCATAAGCTGGTGCCGGGCCAAGTCTGCTCTGTGTCCTTCCTCCAAGCCATGGTTTATTACAAAATGAAACCCCAGCCTGCTGTCCTGGGAAAAATTGCTCCGTGAAGTGGTTTCTCTGCCAGGAGTGCACAGAGGGGTTGGGCCCTCCTTCACTGTGCTGCTTCAGCCCTGCTAGGGACTCCCCAGCGAAAACTAAGAATTTGCTGCCATCTGTAGATATTTGGGTGCTGTTCAGGCAGTTTCCCCAGCCCTGCTTGCACAGCCCTTATATAGGCAAGACAGCTGCGGCAAAACCTCCCCAGTCCCAAAGCAACCTATTCCTTTCTTCAGCACGTCCCCATCTAGGGTAGCTTCTACAGTCTCCAGCTTATTTATTCTCCGCTGTTGGATGCCGGTTCCGAGAGGAGTGTTTTCAGCATCCAGCTCCACTGGTCGCAGGCAGAGAGCTCAGACTTTGCTGGAGGCAGCCAGCTCCTCCTTTCTGAATGGCTCTGGCAGAAAGAAAGTTTGTCCGTTGAGGAGCGTATCGCTGAAATCCCACAGCGGCAAGCAAGCTTTTCCCAGCAAAGCTGTGCTCCAGGTCTCCATTGGGCAACAACGGTCTCTCCCAGCAGGGCCAGTTGTGTAGCAGGGCCAGCCATCCAGACTTACAATGCACACCCTCCTACACTGTCTGGAAGGCGACCGCCAGCATTTCTGTCTCTGCAGAGGCCATGCTGTCCACTGACCCACCTGCACTGCTGCTCCCCACCCTGCTGAGCTGCCATCTCCCTGTCCCCACCATCCTCCATGAGCTTTACATTGCAGACATGCTTTGAGAAGGGCATCTGCCATCTCCCCTCCCTCTTCCTCGGGTCAGGAAAATAGCCCTGAAATGGTGAGGGAGTCCAAAACAGCTTCTTGGAGGATAGACCCTACACTGTCTTTGCTGGATCATGAGGGGCTATTGCCACACTACAGCGTGTACCACACCATGGCCTCAGAGCACATCTTTCTAGTTAAACACCTCCTTGATGAAGCAAAATGAAGTGAACCCCAGCCACCTAACTGAGATGTCCCGGGCATTATCACAGTTCCCTGGTGCCATTCAGGCTGTCACCTCTGCCACCCCAAGCCCTCAGCAGATGAGAAATGGGGGTCTGGACCCATGTCTCCTGCAGACAAGCCCCTCGCAGCAGCGGCATCTTCCTTTGCTCTCACACGTGCTCTCATCCGGGGGCCATGGCTGGAAGAACAGGGGAGGGATGCAGGGGAGGGACGCAGCAATTCACGGTGCCCCACTTCTGCCCCCCAGTTCCAGGGCCAGGCCAATCTGCATGTGTTCGAGGACTGGTGCGGCAGCTCCATTGAGCAGCTCAGGAAAAACCTCCACTTCCCCCTCTTCCCCCACGTGAGTAAGACTGCGACACCCTCCATCCCATGCTTCCCAGTTCTGCTTCCCAGCTGGATCACCCCTGCTTCCTTCACATCCTGTCCCTGTCCCTCTCCATCACCTCCACTGTCCTCCTGCTGAGGGAGCAGGAAGCTTTCACAAGGGTTCCACGGTGGCAGCTCTTGTGCTGCATGGGGGAGGCTCATTTTATCCATGCTGGTCTGCCAGGCCCCGGACATGGGGTGAAGGAGCCCTGTATTTGGTGCTCTCCCTCCCAGAGGCTAGTGAACACCAGGTCCTGTCCCCACCGTCTCACTGGCATCCCCCAAGCAGCTCTCCCCTCTGCAGCAGCACTTGCTCCCGTTTGTTTCTCACCTGGCCTGCTCGTTCCTGCTGCCTTTGCCACACACCGTGCCCCATCCTCCTCCCAGAGCAAACCTTGTACTTCCTTCTACCCACCGGTCCCTGGATTTTTGCGTTCCCCCTTATTCCTGTTGCATCTTTTTATTATTTTCTTCTTCTTCCACTTCAGACGCGAACTACACTGAAGAAGCTGGCTGTGTCCCCAAAATGGACCAACTATGGTCTCCGCATATTTGGCTACCTGCATCCCTTCACTGATGGTGAGGGCTCTGAGACTGCTGTGCCGCCGCTCGCGTCTCTTCTCACCTGCCCCTCCCTCCCCTCCTGGTAATGAACACTGGTACCTTCACCCCAGCAAGCCCAACGCCAGGTCCCTCACGGGCCCAACGAGCTGCACGTGACGGGCTGTGGCCTTGGCACGGGTGAAACGCATCTGGCGCCCCTGTAGGGTGGAAGTGAAAAGCCCAGAAGAAAACAGATGGGAAGTGCTAGCTGAAAAACAATGCTGTCATGAATGCACAGCCCCATGGCGCGTACGTGGGCACGAGCAGTCCCTGAGCTTTTCCCCTCTCCCTCGCATGCGCAGGACTGTACGTGACATCATTTATGTCCCTGCGGCTCCCCGGGTGCATGAATGCCATCTGACAGCAGCTGACATCTGTATCGCCCAGCTGCATGCTTCTGCCCGGAGCAGCCTGCTAGCACTCACCCACGTCTCCTCGTCCCCTGGCCCTCAGCTGCCATCCCTGTAACCCCCGGCCAGAACAGTGAGACTTGAGCACCTCTGTCTCCCTTTGTGGCTCCACGTGCACATTCCGCCATCCAGACCCAGCTTCTTACACAAAAATTTGCTCTGGAAACAAAAGGACAGGCAGGGAGGCTTTGCATGGAATTCTAAGCTTTCCAAGTTAGATGTCGGGTGAAGCCAATGCAGGAGGGATAGTTGCATCTGTAAAGTTTTGTTTTCACTCACAGCAGAGCTAGACAATTCAGAGAGGGTCAAAAGGGGTGAGGGTGGTCAAAAGGGAAGGTACAGTCTCACCAGGAAAAAGAGCATTTTAGAGGAAAATAGAGACAGCATTTTAGAGGAACAGAATCTGTTTTGTACACAAGCCCTTACCCCAGAGCCCTCCTTAATCCCTCCATCTCTCGACAGGGGAGTTTCAGTTTGCCATTGCTGCGGATGACAATGCTGAGTTCTGGCTGAGCCCAGATGAAAAGACCTCTGGTCTCCAGCTGCTGGCCAGTGTAGGCAAGGTACAGTGCATGCTGCATGGCTTCTTCCATCAAGGCTTTAATGTTACTGTGGGGATGGAGACCTTCCTGTCTCACATGCTGCCTTGGACCACCCAAGTTTCTTCTCCTGCCCAACTACAGGCAACACCATGGATGCCACATGGGTATGACACGACATGCCTTAAGCCAGTTAGGTATTGGCGGTGCTGTTGGGAGCCCTATGTTCATGATTAAGGGACTTAAATCTGTCCACAGGTTGTGGATCTCACAGACAGCTTACCAGGAGGAGTAGCTCAATTTTCCCTCTTCGTCACTCCCGCTGCGGTAACCAGGGAAGGAACTCATCTTAACTAGAGTGTTTCCTGTCTCTTCACAGACAGGGAAGGAGTGGACTGCGCCAGGGGAATTTGGGAAATTTCACAGCCAGCAGTCAAAGATCGTGAGGTGAGTGAGCAGAGCTCCTCGCTCCCAGCCACCTCTGCACATGGCCAGGAAATGGCAAGGACAAGGAAAAGGAACCCAGGCTTGTTCTGAAGACTTTAGCGATATAGAGAAAGGGATTACTCTGTGGTATCACCAAAGCTGAAGTGACACATCCACACCTGTGCCAGTTGCTTTGCTGATTTACTGCAGGAATGCAACACTGAGTTTTTCTCCCCCGGAGGAAGCAGCCACCAGCAGATCCAGACTCCTCTATATGAATTGTATCCCAAGCTTCCTGCCTTGGAACTGGCCAGAATTCCCAGAGGCCAAAACCCAGCAGGGAAGACTGAAAGGGTGTTATTCAGAATTAACTGAGAAGAGTCTGGAGTGCTCCAGGTGCACAAGGGAAGCTACCTATCTTGCTGTCAGCATCTGGATTTTCTTGGCAGTCCTCAAGCTGAGAATTAGGTTGTTTCATGGGTGTGGTTGCTCTCCACTCATTGTCTGCTGACAAGCTAAGAAATGTTCCTTAATGCTTTTGGTGACAGACACGTTGTTCTTCACAGGTTGTCAGCTGCAGGCAGGTATTATTTTGAGGTGCTCCACAAGCAGGATGACAGAGGAACAGACCATGTGGAAGTAGCAGTGAGTCTGTGTAAATGGCTGTGCTGTATATGCATCCCCACAGAGCTTGGGAATGATGTTTGTAATGATTTCCCTCCTTTCCCAGGCCCCAGCTCCTCTTTGCATGAGATTTATCTAATCCTTTCCAGAGCCCTTACCTATTTCTGTGTGGGATAGTCCTGGCCACATGTCAGGACCCTTTCCTCTGCTTGCTTGGGATAGTTCTGCCCTCTCCGGTCTCTGTTGCAGCTCTTTGTCCTTTTCCTGCTTTGGACGTGTCCTGGGGGGTCTCAGTTCATTCCCAGTCTTTGCTGCTAGATAAACTCGGTCATAGTAAGGAGAAAGAGGAAGCAGCGAGCCCATCTGGTGAAAAAATATCTTGTGCCTGTTCCTTTTGTTCAGGCTTGGTTAACTCCGTTAAGCACTTCATCTTAATGTGTTTCTCTGTTCCAGTGGAGACGGAATGACCCAGAAGCGAAGTTCAAAGTCATTGACTCCCAATACCTCTCCCTTTTTGCTAGTAAGTATCTTCACTACAGGTTTCCCTGAGCACCTCCCTATTCTTCCAAAACGTATCAGCGGTGTTTCACCATGAATCATAGTCTAGCCAGGCAAATACCATGCGTACAGATCATGACAAGAAAGAAGTGGAGACAGGTCAGGAGAGAGATCTCTGGACTCATTATTAAATATAGGAGAATTTGAAGTAGGATTGGAACATTATTTCAGGGAAATGTAGAGGCAGCAAGGGCAGAGAGGAGAGTCTGCAAGGGTGAGAACTGTTCTGGATGTGAGAGTAACACAGGATGGAGGTTACCTGCAGATTGCTTGGGGGAACGTGAGGCCCATAACATGGGAGCTGTGGGGGTGCACTGGCAGCTGGACATGACCAGGGAGAAGGGGCCGCTGTAGTACTTCCAGGAGATTTCATTCTGTGTGCTAGACACAGTGGGATACACTAGTGATATTGGGGAATGCTGCTTTCTTCTCTGTTAGGCTCAAGCCTCTTCAAGTTGCTGCTGGATTGCACCAAGCACATCAGCCCAGTTCCTCCTGTTTTGTAAACCCTTCTTAGCACATCAAGTGGTGCCTTTATCAGTTAAGGAGCTGCTTACCCTTATCTAGCTTTGTCAGTATCGCTTTCCTCTGCCAGCATTCCCCCTTTCCGTATCTACCACTGTTACCTTCCAACATGTCTGGGCTTTTTTCCACGCCAACACTTTTGCCCATGGAAGACTCCCTAATGTAATCAAGACATCTGTTTGCTGTGTCTTGGATTGTAACCTGCTGCTGTATTTTCTGAAATTTGCCATTTGGCCAGGGCTAGGCTTTCCGTTAGGTCTTCTGTCCCCATCCTTTTTCCTCCTGCTCTTTTCTTCTTATTAATTCCCTGTAAAAGGGAAGACGCACATCCCAGAAGATCCCTTTGTAGCTGGGCACAGTGCTGCAGTCTCATCTTTATCTGACATCTTCTGCCCATACAGTGTTTCCCGCTTCCATATCGCCCTTTGGCTGTATCACATGTCATCCCAATCCTTCTGGGTTCCCATGTTATTTAGTAGCCCAAAGTTGCTAACAGCAATCCTAGTGCCCTTGGCAGCATGTTGCCTTTGCCTCCTGGATATTTATTCAGTTCCCTTCATCTCAGCGTAAGATCCATGGAGACATCAAGTCCTCTGGCAGCAGCACTCAAGAAAAAACATAACTGATACCCCATCTTGAATTTAAGCTTCCCATTGCTCCTGGCCTCCATTCCCCTGCTGGAGCGTCATCCTTCTCAGCCACTGAAGGCTTCACGCCAGGGGCTTGCTGCTTTTCCAGCACAGAAGAAAGCTCTGCTCCTCAAGTTTCTCCTCCCTTTCATCTTTTCTATCTCCTTTTAAAATAAATGTAGTGCTAATAATTCAGATGTGTTCAGTAATTCCTGTCAGCATGGGGCTTCTTCAGCCCACCGCTGGTGGTGTGTCCAAGGCAGGAGGTCATTTTCCTCCATTACTCGTCACTGTGTGTGTTTGCTTTCAGTGATAGCCATGTTCCTACCTCACAGCTTTTGTTATTTCCAGCTTCCTGAATCAAAGCCTTTCCTTCCCCCGGTGTATTTGCAGTGAAGCTCCTGATCAGCACCGTTCAGGCATTGCTGTGCCAGAGTCAGCGTTAGTGCCGTGGATGCAATGCCACTTGCAAAGGGCTGACACCGGGGAATGGCATTTTTGGGGACAAGGGATGAATTAGCCCTTCCTCCCCCTTCCGTTCTCTCTCTGGTTTCTAGACGAGACGCTTTTAAAGATGGATGAGGTTGGGCACATCCCGCAGACGTCGGCCAGTCACCCGAGCCGTCCTGCTGACAGCGCAGGCAGCGAGGCACACCCTGCAGACATGTTGAAGCCTGACCCCCGGGACACTCTTTACAAAGGTGAGACTTGCGAAGCAGCTGGGGAGGTGGCTGCAGCCTGTCACGGCACGTGCGGTAGCACAGCTGGGAAAGATGGTCCTCCTACGCCATGGCTATCAAAGGCCACACTTTTTCTCTCCCCAGTGCAGAGGAGAGGGGCAGTATCAGTCTCTATAGGAGATAAAGCACAGACTGAACCCAGCTCCTCTTCTTGGCATCCAGCTCACGCAGCATCCCTGGGCATAATATTTTCGTGTAAGTGCTGTAGAGCAATGTAAAGAGATGAGCTGCGCAAGGTAGTTTGTGTTATGTATCTTGCCAGTATTTCACATGGGTAAATAGAAACCGGGCACAGAAGTAGCTAAGATGGTGCATGGGTTACAGCAGGGCTCGTCCAGCAACACTTGCCTCCACGTTTCTTCTCCTCAGTGCCCCTGCTCAGCAAGTCTCGTGTGCGCCGAGCCTTGCCAGACTGCCCGTACAAGCCCAGCTACCTGGTGAATGGATTTCCTCTGCAGCGCTACCAGGGACTCCAGTTTGTAAGTTTTATTCCTTAAGCAGGTACTTGCCCAGGGGAACACAGAAGGAGGGAGGGAGACCCCATTAACCATGGGAGCCTCTCCACTGATTTGAAGCTCCTGGGCAGATTTGGCAGTCTGCTGTTCAGGACTGCGCATCCCGGTACATGCCAAAGGGCAACACCAAGAAAAGGGAGATGGATGCCACGCACTCCTCATGGGTCTCACTGTGGTACAAGTGTGTGTGTCTTACAGAGCCCCTCAGACCTCGAACCAACGAGCTGGGCTTGCCTTCACACAGAGCCTCACCATGGCTGAGGATTTTATTCTCCATGGGGTGAACTGTAGTCTGTGTGGACTACTAAAGCCTCTGACAAGCTTAAAACCGGTCTTGAGGGGGAGCTCACATTTGTGGGTCACGCAGTGTAGCAGGGATTAATCCCCTGCATAGCAGAGCAGACTCTGAGGTCTGCTGGGGACAGGTCACCAGTATGGTTTGCCCTCCCTGGATACCAGTGCAAGCCTACGCTCCCCAGGGGGCTTGCATCCTGGGCAGCCCCAGCTCCCTCAGCCTTTCCTGGAGGTCTCCCCATGCCCCACAGGAGTATGCTTCTGTGAGAGAGGGGAGCACAGGAGAAAGCTCCCCACAGGAGCTTTCTGGGCTCCTGTGATCCCCTACATGTCTTCAGGAGGACTTGCTCACCTCTCTCCCAGCTAGTTCTCACTCTGTTACAGGATTTGAACACACAGTTACAGAGATGGACAGGCAGATGCTGAAAGAGAGAGAGGGAAAAAGCCATGCACATACCCCAGCACACTTCCTTCTGTTTTCCGTTCTCTCAGCCTGCTACTGGGTGCCTCGGGGAGGCAAATAGAGAGCACCCCCTGCTCCCTCTGAAAAGGGCTGGTCACCCTGCAACTGTGTCTGGGTCACCTTGTGACTGATATCTGGCATTTATGAGGGTTTTACTTTGTTTTCCTCTCTTCTTTCCAGGTTCATTTATCCTTTGTTTACCCAAATGATTACAGCCGCCTGAGCCACATGGAGAAAGACAACAAATGCTTCTACCAGGAAAACCCTTATTACTTGGAAAGGTAGGATGCTGTAAATGTGGGTTTACTAGCAGGGGGAGAAGAGATGGTCTGAAGGCTAGAACTGGGGTGGCATTTCATACTTCTGTAGAACTCTCTTAATTCTTAAAGATCCCCTAAGCCTTGCAAAACATTAAAGCATTTACACCTTCTTTCGATAACTTATGCTCCATTTAAGTGAAAATATGTTTAGGTCTCAGGGGAAAAACGCTGCTGTTTTTCTTGCTCTATTAACCCAGTAGCTGGGTCAGAGCGCATTTGTTCCACAGCATCAGGGAGTGTATTTCCAGCAAACTTTGCCTGCCAGCAGGTGGAGCCTTCCTGATGGCTGTCGCTGTGAAAGCTGAACCATGCTCACCGCCAGGCCTCTCTCTGGGGGCAGAAATACATGTCGTTCATCTTCGCTGGAGTCGGGCTCCCAGCAGCGGCTCTGCGAGGGAACTGCCACTCGCATGCTCTCCCCTGCCGCAGGCAGACACCTTGTGTGAGGAGCCCCCCTCCATTCAGGAGGACTTTTTTTGCAGGATAAGGAGTCACTTTTCCAGTGAGATAACTGATGGTGACCTCCCTGTGCTCAGGATCTTCTTCCTCCCTACAGGAGTATTTTGAGGGCTGGAACAACAGGTCATATTGTAGGTTTGGGAGGGAACTCCTGAGACTGGGGTTCATAGTGAAGGATGGATAAGGTGGCTGGAAGGTGCCACCCAGGTTTATTTGACAATTCATTTGTATTGTGACAGGATTTAGGAACTGGGGGTCCGTTTTTCTTGGCATCAAGCACACATGGAGGGAACAGTCCTGGAAATCCCTCCCAAAAGCTTGAAGCACAGTCACACAAGGATAGCACACAGACAGTGGTGGTATGAGGGAAGAGAAAGGGAGAACATGGCAATTACCTGCCTGAGCCACTTTTGCAGCATGATGACTAGCATTTGTGAGCACTACATCATAAGTGAGCTGTAAGGAGCACTTTAAGGGATGCTAAATAAGTGTTTCAGGGTACTTATATTGTGATTTCCTCCTGCGCTTATGAGAAGATGTCTGAGACTGGGATGATAAGCAAGGAAAGCTGACATCTTTGACAGTGCAGAGTAAGACCTGATTGCGCAAAGATTTGAAAGATAGAGATGATGATAGCCTATGACTTGCAGGGAAAGGAGGATCTAGAGATGCTGGGTAGATGTAATCAGAGTAATGGACCATCACCTCTGACGCGGTGGTCATGATTTGTTTGGAGAGGACAAAGTAACTTCCGTCAAACTTGTGTTTTGCCCTTCCCGCTGCAGATTTGGATTCTACAAGTACATGACAATGGATCGGCCAGAGAAGAGCCTGGACTCTGGAGAAAACACAGAGCAGCCAGGTGGGGGCTCTAATGTCATCCTTTTATCTGTTACTTTTGTGCGTGGTCTTCCAGCACCAGCCGAAAGAAGCTGTTGACTTTCTGTACCAAGGGGGTCACAGTCCTTCCCTGCTGGATTGCTGTGGCTGGGAGGAGATTTTTACTGCCGCTTTCACTTCTTTTAAGGGCAGGTTGGGAGGTCACCAAACAGTGGGCTGTAGTGGACAAGGTGACAATTACCTCTCAGGCCCACAGCTTAGCTGAGGTGCAATTCTGGAAAAAATGTGGGCAGGGGTGACAGAGCCAAAGGCGTGCAGTGTGACAGCCTGTGCCCGCACCTGCCCCGCAAAGCTATGGCCACACCGACAGCTAAAGGCAAAGCCAGGCCCCTCCACGGGCTTTGGCAACGCTGGCTGATAGGTGCCGAGGAGCTCCTGTGTGTGAGACCATCCCTGTCCCTCCCAGCAGGAGAGACAACGCTGAGATGGGGCAAGAAGTGTCTCCCCGCAGCGGGGCGGGTGCCTGGGTCAGCACGGGGCAGGCAGCGGGAGGATGCCAGAGGTGTAACTGCCATTACTCCTGCAGGCTCCCAGGAGGGCAACATGGATGACCTGCAGTACGCAGAGCAGGACGCAGAGAGCACCAGCCCCCCGAAGCGCCCCGGCACGGGGAGGGCAGAGGTGGCAGGCAACGCTCCCAGCAGCGTGGTGGGCAGTGATAAAGTTCACGAAGACTATTCCCTCCGGGAGCGTCGTCGGCTCCTCTCAGTGACAGGTGGCAGCATAGGAGAAATCCCACAGAGGAGAAGGACGAAGAGGTCTAGTGTGAAATCAGCCACACTGGCCTCTGCCAACCGAAGCCTCAGCCAGGCTGGCCTAGAGGGGAACCCAATAATGAAGAGACCCCATTTAAAAGCTGGCGTCAAAGACAACTCCAGGAGCCCTCCGCAGCACACCAGGGCCGTCCAGGGGAAAGCGCCTGTCAAAAAGGCGAATCCTCCTTCTAGGACCATGTCTCAAAGGCAGCAGCCTCTCGGTGGCCCCAGGGACTCAGGGGCCACGATTCCCAAAGGGCTAAGACCTCAAGGAGACCTCAGCACCACTAAAGATGGGCTGCAGCCAGCAGGCACCGTGCCAGCCGGAAAAAGAGGACCAGTCCCTAGCAAAGTCAGCAGACGTGCTGTGAGCGCTGCCAGCCCCAGCCATCAGCCTGGGCTGACGCAGTGGCTGAGCCAAGTGGAGTCCTACATTGCTGAGCAGAAGACGGCCAACGGTGGGGACACGGGCGAGGGAGATGCGCAGGTGGTGTCTCCTGTGAAGGGCAAGTCTGGACCTGTGGCAGCAGAAGAGGAAGAGGAAGAGGTGGATGAGGAGCTAGAGGAGGAAGATGAGGAGGATTTTGATTACGTACCCATATTCGACCAGGCAGTGAACTGGGGGCAGACCTTCAGCATGACCAACCTGGACTTCCATATGCTGCGCACAGACTGGATTGACCTGAAGTGCAACACGTCAGGAAACTTGCTGCTAAGAGAAAGGGAGGCCCTGGAAGTCACACGTGTTTTCCTGAAGAAGCTCAACCAGAGGAGTAAAGGGTAAGCCACAGGGTAAAAATCAAGGGGCCATGTCCCGGAGCTGGGGTACCATACTACATAGGAAATACCTGTCGTGTGAGGAGCTAGTGGGAATCAGAGGATAAACTAGATGTGGGAAATAAGACTCCAAGCAAGGAATCTGTGTAAAAATCTGGGCTTTAAATCCCTCTTTTGGCTGAGAAATGGGAATCGGACACCAGACCATGTCTGGGGGCTGAATATCACCCTCTGACAGCTGGTGGCAGTAAACATGAAAGATTGGAGGTTTCTGTCCAGCTGGCATCACTAGCCTTTTTGCTGGCTTCCTCTTTGAGCAGTGTAGGTATTGAGAGCACACAGGAGCATTTTACCAGTTGAAGATTGAGGAAGCCTGCTAATACAAAGCAGGGCTGGAGCTCCTTGTGCTTGTGGTTTGATGCCTGCCACATCTCAGCTTGTGAATCACTTAGGACATCGGCCCAGAAGGGACCTATCAGATAATGTGGATCAGGACACTGCCCTCAGAGACAAGCAGGTACCCTACGCTGTTATCTGAATGTGTGCACCTCCAGCTTAAAACTAGCGAGATTTCTAGATCCTAATACTGATTTGGGAACGTGTTTCAGCTCCTTGCTTCTTTGATGACCCACTGGAGGTCAGCTTTTGCTGGCACTCTGTTTTTACATTGTCTTGATATGGTTCTTTTTCTTTTCAAGACTTACCATCTCGATTGCCTTTATGGCAAACAGACGTACCTCCTCTGAGCCTCTATAAGCTAAATAATCCAACTCCTGACCCTTCTGTTGAGCTAGCCTCTATTTCCATAATTTTCCTTTATGTCCTTCTCCATGCTGGTTTCAGTTTGGGTTAATTTTCCTGTACATAAATGACCAGTGTCCTGGATGTTTTATAGAATGGGTGTTAACTAGTTCCCAGTCCCTACTGGAAGTAAATCTCATGCCACTTCTTAAGTCTGTTTTGTTTTTTCAGGACCACATCAGTCACAGTCACAGTCTAACTGATGAGTACCCACAAGCTTTTCTCAGCATTTTTAACTGATGAGTGTCCGATTTACAGCAGAAACTGTTGTTATGATCTGAAAGGACATGACCTGGCATTTCATCCTGTTTTCACCGTTCTGAACCTACAGCTCACCCCAGTATTTACTGTATGATTGCTCAGTCCTACTCCATGTTATTGGCTGATAAGCTGTCATCAGCCAATTTCACTAGCCCAAACATACTCCTTGTGCCAAGATCATTGTAGGAGGTGTTGAATACACTCGCTATTACCAGCCCTACAATCATTCAGACACATTTGTTATTTTCTGTGTCACCTTTATTTCATTTCCCTTGCCAACTATTTTCTCTTGGCTGGAATCCCAGATCTAATCCCACATGCTTGTGGATTTAGGAAACAGGTGGTAAACCTTCCTATGGGACTTTGGAAGCGGTGCAGCAAAACGGGGGGAAGTGGGGGACAAAAAGGTTTGTGCTAGCCAGGGGGAAAGAGCCTGGCACATCTGAACGGGCTGGAGATGGGAGAGGTGCTGGTATATGGGGGCCATGCCCACCCCAGCTGTATCTTCTGCAGGCGGTTTCAGCTGCAGCGTGTCGTGAATGTGGAGAAACGCCAGGATCGCATGCGGGGCAGCCGCTACCTGCTGGAGCTGGAGCTGCTGGAGCAGGGAGAGCGGCTCGTCCGCTTCTCCGAGTATGTCTTTGCACGGGGCTGGCAGGGCGTTGGTGGCGATAAGGAGGAGGAGAGGAAGATGAGGAACCTGGTGTGGGGTCGCCGGCGGCGTCTGATGGCTGTGGCGAATGAGCCAGAGCTGTGCTGGCCCCAGGGCTTTTCCTGGAACCACCGGGCTATGGTTCACTTTGTGGTACCAGGTAAGGGGAACCTGCCTCCCCAGGACATTGAGGGGTGGCACGGTGGGTGGTTCCCATGAGGGCAGCCTTGAACAGCGGGTCTGGGCCAGCCTCAACCATATTATTTGGGTCACTTTAAGTTTCTGTTCTCTCCAAGTTAAACCCCCTCAGAAATATGACAGGGCCCAAATTCCCATGGCTTGTAAGCTTGGAGAAAACTCCTGCCGCACTCTGGGAAAGAACCCACACTCATTCCTGCACTCTTTGGGCCAGGTTTTCAGCCTGACCCTGCTTCAGCATCCCTGCAAGGTTAGGAGGGTTTGAGGGGAAGCACGAAGCCTTGCCTGTTGAGAAGCCGCGCCATCTTTGAAATCAGTTTTGCTTTGATTCTCTCCCTTTTGCAACACAACTAGTGAAAAACCAGGCACGTTGGGTGCTGCAGTTCATCTCTGACATGGAAGAATTGCTCCGAGTCACTAAGGATCCATACTTCAATGTCATCATCACAGATTACAGCAGCGATGACATGGATGTAGAGAAGGCTCTGAAAAGGTCTAGCTTGCACAGGTGAGACTGCTGCTTGGTCACAAAAAACTGCTCACGTGCATATGCCTGCAAACAGAGCACATCTGCCAGTCTCTGTGTGTTGACCAGCCACAGCCTCCTGCAGCTGGAAACCCAAAGGTGACATCCACGCAGACCTTCCACTTCCACGTGCATGTATACACCACGTAATAGTGTTATAAAACTGTAAGGCAATACCTGTTGTAGTCATCCATCTGGATGCGTCTCTTTTCTCCTGGCTTTTGTTCAAGTTTGCAAAAAAGGACAGAAAGCAAGTCTTGCAGTGGTGGGGCAGGAGGAGGACAGAGAAGAAAAGAAGGCTGTGAGAAATGGGACTGAGAGCGTGGAGACCTCTGGGGGCTCCACTTGCTGGAATACCCCTCTGGCTTACCCTTCTCTGACCTGAACCAGCCTTGGCTGATCCTTTCCTTTACGTGCCGGGGGTTCCCAATAATAGGTCTAGTCCTTGGATAGAGCTGGACTAGAGCTGAAAATACTTTTGCTAGGGACTGCCTCATCCTCGCTGCATAGGTGAGAAGACCCTCAGGGCACACTGGGCTCTGGAGCAGCACTGAGCTTGCACAGTACTTGTACAGTCGTACAGCAAAGGCTTTACTTCTTGAGAGGGTGCACGGGGGTGAGGGGCAGCTCCATAGTGTGATGCCCGTGGTGTACCACTCTCCAGCATGCACACACTAAACTTCTCTTTACTATCTAACCCACAGCTATCGGTATTTGAAGCTGACAGGGAATTTCGAGCGTTCTGCTGGGCTGCAGGCGGGGATAGACCTCGTGATGGTAAGCCTGGGGGCTGTGGGGTCAACAGGAAGGTTTCCAGTATGCGTCCGGTGCTACCTCTTGCCATTCATACTGAACACACTGGGGTTTAGGGAAGGAAATAGCCTAGCAAACCAGTTCAAACACAGATGTGTTTCCTGTCCCTTCAGAGGAAAGGTCTCTTCCCTTACTCCAAGAAGCCTGTGGTCCATTCGCTTCTTGACCCACCCACTGGGACTATCAGACGGGAGGGAAATCAGCAGTAGCAGCTTTATGATACTGGCTCTGCCAGGTTGTAGTCATAGTATTTCACACCCATCGTTGAACAGCTAGTCAATGGCTGTTTTGGCAGGCCCTAGGACCTTAATTGCTGATCTAGCAACAAATGGTTCTTTAATTCACTTCCATATCTCATGTCTTCCTGCCCCTCAAGAAAGACTTACTTAATGTCAACCTATTTTTTTCCCAACCGGTGTGGTCGGCTGCAGGACCCGCACAGCATCGTTTTCCTGTGTGACCTCCACATCCACTTCCCAGCTGGAGTTATTGATTCCATCCGGAAGCACTGCGTGGAAGGCAAGATGGCCTTTGCGCCCATGGTCATGAGGCTACACTGTGGCATGTCCCCACAGTGGCCTGACGGTAAGAGGGAGTGGAGTCTCCTTGGCTCAGACCTCGGGGAGTGGGGAAAAGAGGAGGCTGCTTTCCACCTCTGGATTTGTTCCTCCAGTTCTGTCAAGGTCTGGAGCTTACCAAGGCCCCTAGGTGAGAGCGTATTAGACATAGGATGAGGTTTGATGGTGTCAGGTACTTGGAATTTGAGATCAAAGAGACCTTTATATGGCATTTCTCTTAGCTGTCTCCTAGGGGTCTCTATGGATTTGAGGACCTTGGAGAAGCCCTCCTTTACTCCTTTCTGTCCATTTCTCTCTTTTCTTAGGGGGCACAGCCTGTCCTGAGGAGAGCTTGATAGCCTAGGGGTAAGGGAAACCAGCCCAAGTCAGAGGGAGCAAAGTGACACAGGTCATCTGAGCATAGGATTTCCTTTAGACAGAGGTGGTCATCCTGAGCCATCCAGGCACGGGGACAGTCCCTTGAAGCTGGGACTGTCCAGGTACATTAGGTACTGTGCTGCCAAACAGGAGATATGGTTGGCTCTGCCTTGGCGTTCAGTTGGCTCTTTGGTGTCAACATTGTGCTAGAAGTAACCTGAGTCTTACTCCAGCAGCCCTGCTGGAGTCATCAATGGTCCAAAGCTCCAATATGCATGTGCCTCTTTTATGCTGTCCTCAGGCTACTGGGAGGTGAATGGGTTTGGTCTCCTGGGCATATACAAGTCTGACCTGGACAAGATCGGAGGCATGAACACAAAAGAGTTTCGGGACCGCTGGGGTGGAGAGGACTGGGAACTCCTGGACAGGTAGGCATTCATTGTCATCATTCATGTGCTTAGGAGGGGAGACCCATTAGATCCTGGAGGACCAATGACATGGGGAGTGGGGATCTGAGGAGACTGAGGTGACTAATACCTCCATAATCGTGGTCAGTGAGGTAGAGTCTTTGAGCATGTCCTGACCTCAAACCTAGTAGGCAAGTGGACCCAAAATGCATTACTACAGCAACGGATAAAAGAACAGAGGAGCCATTTCCTGGTGCCTTCCAGCCACACCGCTGATTTGGCATGGGCAGATCAGGCACTGGTCATTGTGAAGACTTTGTCCTCTTCAAGCAGTGTGGCACTTTGGGTCCCTCAGACTTCCCATACTGTGTGTAGCAACTGCCCAGATGAGCAACTGTCAGAGAGATATTTAAATATGAGATACAGTTGCAGTTTCGGAGAAGTTTATAATGACAATCTCTGCTATACAAATCCTCAGCCTCTGGGTTTGTAGTTCGAGGTTTTGGGGCCTCTGGTGCATTTTCTGTCAGATGACTGCAGGAAAGACTAGCATCCTGGGCAGTCCCATGTTGCCAGCTGTCTTTCCTCCTAGCCTGGCGTGTGCAGCCCTCTTCCGACCAGTCCTGCTGTCAGGGGTGCATAAACGCTCAGCAAGTGTCATTAGACACCTGCCTATGGATATGAGATACCTCTGAGCTATTCTGGACTCTTCAGTTTGATTGCAGTCTCTTGACAACAGGCCAACTAAAAAGAGATTTCCCGGGGCTGAGCCTCCTGCTATCTTATGATCAAGTTTTCCCTAAGTCTACCCTTCTCCTTTCTGCCAGGATTTTGCAGGCCGGGCTGGAAGTGGAGCGTCTCTCCCTGAGAAACTTTTTCCACTGGTTTCACTCAAAGCGGGGCATGTGGAACCGGCGCCAGCTGAAGAGACTGTAGCCTTCGACCCCAAAGCTGCCTGGCAGCGCCGTCCACTCTTTCGTCTCAGCGTGCGCTTTATCAGTGCACAGACTCTTCCTCTGCCTCCAGAGCCCTCTGATGGGATGGCACAGCTGAGGAAGGGATGGTCGGACTAGGGGAGCAGGAGCTTTTCTTGTGAGCTGTTGTATCCAAGACGTGGGATCTGTGTCTTGCTGGGAAGATGTGCGGGGGAGATGTTGACAAGTGAAGGACTCGTATTTCCTGCCGTGCAGCCTGGCGGATGGTACAGCGGGAGAGGTGCCATATTTCCCGTTGAGTCTTGCATGGTGCAAACCAAGCAAACACAAATCCCAGCTAAGCCCGGAATGGTGTATTTACAGTAATGCAGCTTCTCTTTCAATACTTGAAGGGGAAAAAAAAAAACCAAAAAAAAACAAACCCAAAAAACCCCCAACCCTCCCCATTTCCCCTCCTTCCCCATCTCTCCAGTATCCATGCATTTGCACAGGGGACCGAAACAAGTTCTCTGAGCTGTATTGTGTCCCCATGCCCATGTGCTGACCCAAGGAAATCTGGATGTGGAGGAGCTGATAGGCACTTTAGGCTGCTGGTGCTTAGACGTTTCTCTGTGCTTTTCACTTTAGTCATTATGAAAAACCGTGCTCATATTCAGCAAATCATGGGCCATGGTTGGAGACTCGAGTACGCTTCCCTTATGAGAGCCATGTTTGCCTGCAACTGGGCAAGGTGGCAGCGGTTGATGTCACAGCTCCACTTATATTATTGATCCACTGCCTTTGGATAGTGGAGGGGTTATACAGAGAAGCTAGGAGGGCATCTCAGGAGGAACTTTGCAGCCTTATCTGACAGACGTGTGTTTGTCCTAACGATATCAGGGAAACCCTAGCAGGGAAGAAGTGGCAATATTTTATTAGTTGAAATATTGTGATTTTGTCAGAAAAAGAGGAGACAGAGTATTCTGCTCTCTAAATCCTGTATATTTGTGCAGCATCTAAAGGTTAATTTAATAAGTTATGGCCTCACAGTTATGTCTTGTCATAGTTTGACTTTTATGTAAAGAGCAGGCATGGTTGGAGAACCAGCACAGCTGTTGGTGTGCTCTGGAACAGCCCTATGAGCTCTGGCCCGGTACGGAGGAGGTGGCCTCAGGCTTTGGCAGTCGCGCTGAGTGCAGGGAACAGCAACCAGAGAAGAGCGTTGAGTGAATAAAAGGATGGGCAGACCCATGCCAGCATTGATCCAAGAACTGTGGAAGGAGCCCCTGTCCACAGCCGGCCTGATGCTACAAGGAATTCTCAGCCCCTAAAACTCCTGTGAATGTAAGGCAAGATTTTTCACCCGTGCAACCACTGTACTGGGCTATAGAAACCCGGAGATCCCAGCACAGTCAGTGCTCTGCACTGGAGCTTTGGTGCCCACATACCATGCTGAAAAGGCTGCTACTGGTCTCAAACTTCAGGGGAGAGCGTGACAGAGGATGCTGCTCCTGGCAGCCCGCTCTGTGCAGAGTTGTTGAAAAGTGAGTAATAGAGGTATGCAGGATACAAGCAATACTGACGTGGTTCTAGACCTGTTTGCTTTCTACACTGATGGAGAGGATGCCAATTCAGAATAGGCATTAATTTATTATTAATTCTGTAGTGCTTGACAAGTCCATCAAGTTCCACTATTGCAGTAGAAAACTGAACTTGCAAGTCGTGGCACGTGAGATAGAAATCTTGTCAAATCATCTGCTTGCCTCAGTCTGGGTTTTGTGACTGATGGAGTCAGAAAAAAGTCAACCAGATTTCAGAAGGTTTTGCTGTGGAGTATGCAGCGGTGGTGAGAAGTAGATGAGGGACGGCTGTGTCTCTGAGTCCACGGAGCCTTTGCCGGAATGTAGACGCTGAATATCTCAGGAGAGGCAGCCTTAGCCTTCTGCCCAAACCAGAGCAGTCTTTTTATTAAGGGAAAGTACCTTACCCATGTAGAGACTAAGAAATGACACACTGCGGTTGGGGCGAGAGGGAAGAGACTGACAACAGCCAACACTATTATTTTTAAAATAAATGTGTACTAGGAGCTCAGGAGGCCAGAGCCCTGTGATGCAATGTTGCAATAAGCTGTTTCTGCCTGGAATGTGCAGTGTCAGTCATGCCCTCGCTGCGTGTCAGAGCCTGTGCTTCACTCAAACACAGACACAGCCCTGTGAGTGTGCAGGTAAGCTGCTCTCCAGGCTCCAGGGCTGCACCTCCATAGCCTGTCCGGGCTGGCTCTGTCACGCAATCCCTGTGGAATGGGGAGAGGCTGGCAGGGAGGGCAAGCTCCGGGACGTGGCGAGGTGTTAGCAGGACCCAGCTGTTCGGCCCCATCATGCAGAGAAGAGCATGATGCCCATTTTGCAGATGGAGAGCTGATGGATTCGGTGGCAGCCCTTGTGTCCTGTACAGGGAAGAAGGGTTATTTGTACCATGAGCTTTCACATCTGGCTTAGATGTGGTCTGCAACACCTGAAGTTAGCAGCTGGTGTTCATCTGTAGACACTGGCAAGAGTTAGGTGCATCCAGATGGTAACTCATTGGCTGAAATGGTACAAGCAACCCCTTTTCCTCAGCAGAGAGGGCAGTCAGCAAAGAACAGACTGCAAAGCAGGGTGCAGCCCTCACTCCAGCACTGCCAGCAGAATTTGAGGATTTCACCCTCATGCTTTAGCTGTGACTGTGCTCGTTCCTTCCTACCTTGTAACCCAGGCCAGTGGCAAGCAGAACTCTACCTCATGAGGACTCCTTGGTGGAGATGTAAGGAGTTTGTGGGTTTCGGTCCAGTTTCCTGATGGCCAGTATCCTCACTGTCAAAGTTACCATCACAAATGTTCTTCCCTTTCTAACACAGTGGGGATTCTTAGTTGGTATCTAAGCATTGCAGTAGTAAACGTGATTAATACTTATTGGCACTAGTTGGCAGCCTCCGTGGAGGAGCTTGCAGAGAGCCCACGGGGACAAAAGCTGTCTTCCAGCCTGCATGCTCAGAGACCGCTGCAGGTTGTAGGGAGATATGGGGCTATACACACCCCGGCTTGCCAGCCAGCAGCAAATCTTGCAGCTATTATTCTGAGAGAAATGTATTGTGTGAAAATTATAATGTGACTTGTTTTGTCATTGTCTTTAACATTTGCCCGGTATGAATATCTCACCTCTTCTCATTGCCTACAAATGTCTGAAGTTGATTGTTTTTTAGATACTGATGCCTTGTGTTGAAAATCTGAATTGTACCTTTGAATTATCTGCCTTAAAGTGGCTCTGTGCCTTCAAGACGACTCCTGGGCCACCTCTCTGTTAGAGCTGGGGGATGTACTGATTCTCCCTCACGTTTTATAAACACCTTGCCTTCCTACAAGAGCTCAGTTCTGTCTGTGTGTTACTCACACCCACATCGCCATGCAGCAGGGATCAGAATCCAGGTGTTGCTCCTCTGGCTTCATATAAACTGAAGGCGTGGGCAACACCAGAGAGACAGGTCACTCTGCCCAAGCCAGCGAGACCTCTGAAGCAAGGGGTGGGTGGGAGATGCAGTGATCAAGGTTAGCCAGGGGCGAGACCTGTTTCAGTTCCATCTAGGGCTGTAGAAAGTGGGATGGCAACAAAACAGTTTTCCTCCTATCTTCATGGGTTGATCACGTGAAACACAGTAGAAATGTTGGAAAAATACACGTAGAGAATGCAGGAAACTAAGTGGTGGTCCCTCTCACAAGCAGGGGACAATTCGAGGAGAAGACTGCAGGTGAGAGTCTAGACCTGAGCTCAGTACGTGGCACAGCCTACACAAATGGGAGATCAGGTCTTTTTCACAGCAACTATGTATTTAGATTCATATTTGGCCCCTTTTTGCTTCAGCTGTGCCTCCTTTGAGTATAAAAACCTTGGCAGGAATGGGAGTCAGGCATGGAGAGGGAAAAAGGCAGCCAAGGTTGCTAATGAGTCTGATTCCATTATAATGAGAAACGATTATTAAAGGCGATGGGGGAAAAGCATTCCAGCATGCTGACGGTCTTCTGCTCACCTGGGCTGGGTGATGGGAAGCCCTCTCTGCTCAGGCAGGCCTTGCCTACCCTGGTACCTGACCTGGCACCTCTCTGAGACGATGATGTTGAAGTTAAGATCTGATAATGAAATTCTCTTCACTGCTTCTTCCCCAGCTGAACCTTTTATTTATTTTTTTTTTTCTCTCTTTACATTCAGTCATCAATGCTAACTGCTTTGTCTCCTGCTCTGTGAAGCAATGAGTCATGGGATTTGGGATCTGCAGACAGGATGCATGATTTTTTAACTTTTCGTGAACCCAGCCGGCCAGTAGTGGCTAAAAGCCCTTAGCTGGTGGTTTTGCATTGGCACGGACTAGTTTTGCTGCCTCTACAGTAAAGCCTTTTTCTAGGGGAGAGCAGGATAACAGAGGCTTCCCAGAAACATTCACCCTTGTTGGCTGTCGGTCTCGGCGGAGACTGTGGACAGGGATAAGCCACAAAGTCAGTGTCCCTCCAGACCTGCCATCCCTCAGACAAAGTGGAGGAGGAATCTTTACCTCCTTCACCAAACAGATCCCACACTGCATTCAGTTGTCTGGTTTAAATCCTGGTAAATACATAACTAGTGTTTTCCATCGTACTCCTTCTATGCCACGCTCCTTCAGCTGCCAAAAAAACCCCACGCTGTCATTTGGAGGTACTAGCAGATGCTGGCACATAGCCTCACCCACCAGCCTTTGTGGGCAAGATCATTCACATCGTCTCCAGGAAAAAGCACCGCCTGTGACTTAAAACTGAAATTTAGGTCTGTAAAGTCAGATATAAAGTACAAATGAAATCTGCCTTTATCTGAGGTTTTTAAGTGTCAGACACTCCCAGTAGCTCCTGAAGACCAGTATGTGGACACTTCTGTGACATTTCTTTGGTGGCAAGAGTATGCAAAATGAAAAATCCACATTGAACTCTGATTCTGCCATACAATGAAAAAAAATCATTTAATAATCAGAAAAGCATGTCATTATTTAAGTAGGCTTACACCAGGCTATTAAAATACCAATTTTTTTAGCATGATTACAAAGTTGGAAAATCTGGGATCAAAAAATTTTATTATTTCAATAAAAATCTGAAAAATCGTTAATTCAAAGACTTTTTTTAAAGGAAACAAGTTGTTCTTGTACAAGAGAACTCCCAGCATTGTCAATATAAAACCAATATATTTAAAAACTTTTATGTTAGTGATAAGACCTTAAATTATAATGGTGATTTTTTAATAAAGTCATACACTATACACCTGTCATTTCTTATTGTGGCAATAAGCCTAGAGTGTCTCCTTAGGTATAATGTTTCTTCATTCATAAATATTATCAGGCTATTCTGACATCATTTCTGATAGGTCCCTGGTGATGACATCAGACCATAATATCTATTTTCTGTCATTGTTAATTTTCCAATGCTGGAAATATCTGATTGTTTTCTAAACTGTGTTGCATTTAATTTTATTTTTAAACAACTAGGAAAACATTTGAATGGGTTTTAGCTATGTTGACATGCGCGCACTTTCCTATAGTCCCATGAGAGCTACTATTTTTTTTTAGTTTGAGAAATACATTCCAACATTTGGGAAGTAAACTATTAGATAGCACTGCTTTAAGTATAGCAACTTGTGCTTGGGACAAAAAAGCTGGACTTTTCTTGCTTATTTAGCCTACAAAGTAAATCGTTCAGTCTTCTCTACAAAATGAGCCAATATTGAATATGCGAAGCAGGCAACTAAAATAAGAGATGAGATTTACTGAACTGTGCTTTGAAATTGCGTACCTGCTGCTTGTTCCTGCAGCTTTCTCTAGCAAAGTTTGGCCTAGCTTTGAAAGGCAACGTTTTCACCCCTTCCGAACTGCAAAAGCATTACAGCAAGGGGCCAGTATACCGTGACACGCACACAGATTTGAAAGTTTAACCCAGTTCCCTGGATTCTTCGAAGGGCTCCTGCTGAGGTCAGTGAAAACGTAGAGGACGAGAGCTTTCCCTGCCAGCCGTGCTGCTCAGATCCTGTAGACAAGACAACAAACGCCAGTGAGGTTGCGGCAGGTTCCTCCATGCTGCATGGGCAGAGAGGAGCAGTCACGGCGTGCCGGGTCACTCGGCACTATGGCCACCCGCAAAGGTGCGGGGTGCTGCTCTTCAGTGTTCTCAACCTTCTGGATCGCAAGCCAGCAGTGTATTTATAGAGGCTTTTGGCCTTTGCGTCCATCATATCATGTGTCTGTCAAGCTTTCTTGCTGGCTATTGCCCCCATATATTGCATTTAAACTGTGCTTACATATTGCAGGTCTTGTAAGCAAGAGCTGTGAACTTTGCTTCTTGACCTAAAGCACTTTTGGCCTAAGAACGTGTCATTCCCTCATTGACCTGACATGGGAACCCAAGCATTTGCTTGGACTCACAAAAACTCTGTCTTGAAAATGAGAGTTAGATTCTTAAAACCGCCCTTGCCAAACCACACTGGCTGTTGTGAAGAGCTCTTTCACCCCTGCCTTGCCAGCACCTTCCTCTTCTGCTCAAATACCGCTGCCATCTTTGGATACCTCCCAGAACACACCTAGTTTTCTTCCCCAAATTTAGCTCCCATCCACAACTGCTATCCATAGCTAGTATGAGGTCTACAGCCTTCTGAAAACCACTTGCTGCTGATAAATCCCAGCAGCTGGGATGTTTGATGTTCCTCCTTTAAAAACCAAGCAAGGAGAAATCATCCTTCTCTAAGGCAATTTGTTCAATGGCCCCAGATGCTCATGCGACAACAACATGGCTCTGGAAAGGCTTTGTTAATTTGTGCAGCTTTGCTTTCTCCTTCTCTAGCTTGCGATGATGTTTTCTGAGAGTGAGAGCTTTTCCAGGGGCTGGCAGTGATGGGAACTCACCCCTTTCTTACCTGACCCTATTGCCCCATGACTTAATAAGGTCGAAAATTCCTAGTAGGATAGAGGCCGGTCTTCTGCACCCCAAAGGCTGTGATGAAGATGTTGAGGATGACCGTGATGAAGATGAGAGCTGTGGCAGCGTTGTTGAGTATATTCAGGCGAGGTTGCTTTGCAACATCATTCAGGTTCAAACGAGCTGTGAGATACAATACAAAAAGAAAGGGAGACCTGTAGCTTGACTCCAAGTCTCCCATTTCCTGCAAGCCTTCCCTCTCTGGCAAATGTCCATGACGCCCCTGGGCACAGCGGCCACAGAGCTGGAGAATAACCCCAGGAATTTTACAGAGGCCACAGCTTGCCCTAGGATGACCTAAAAGAGGATGGAGTAGAGGAAAAACATCTTTTTTTAGTGTCACATCTTTGCTTTGCCATGGAGGTGCCATGGCCCTCCAGTAGGCCGGTAACCAAGTTATTGCTGCATGCTAGCCAGGCATGTACCATGTGACCCAGACACACACTGCATGGCCGTGGGACGTGGCAAGGGAAGGCTGTGTGACATGGGAGGCAAGGTCAGCAGCATTGTACTTGGGTTGGGAGGCTGGTTTCTCCTGGACACCCAGATATGTGCTGACACAGCTATCAACCCCCTCCTCGCCTCCAGACTAAGAGTTATCTGGCTACATAAATGGGATCAGCCCTAGCTGATGGGACATGGGAACACCCCAGTTACTGGGGCTGTCTGGCCAATAAGCCATGTGAACGACAGCCTTGTGGCTCCCTGCCCTCAGTTGTGGTCCCCTGTCCCCCTTCTCTTCACAGCTGGCTCCAGCCACTGCGGCTGCCACCAGGAAGGGCTGTGCTATGTGGGACAGGGGAAGGAAGGTGCCACAGGATTTCCCGTAGCCTTTGATCCCATGTCCCACATAAAAAACCCACATAGGATATACTTGAAAAGGCAGCGTTCTGCAGACTTTTAATACTGGGCATGTGTTGGAGTCTGAAATACAGATACGCCTGTATTAGATGGAGCACTGGGCAAGCCTGTCTGAAATGCTGGTGTTAATGTGCTGTATGGCACTAGGGGAACTGTGGGATTGGTTAAATGTGAGGTTAATATAGGGGACACCTGTACCTAAATTGTTCTGCTAGCCCCCAGCCTGAGTGAGGCGAAAGATGCAGCTAAAATGTAGTATCTGCAGGAGCTGCATGAAGGGATGCGTTACAGGATGGGCAGCAACAGGGATTCAGCAGTGGGGAAGCGAAGGAAGAATAGTGCTCAGAGCTCTTGTGCAAGAGGAAAAAAACAACCTACTCCCCACTTTGAAAAGCAGTAACACAGACCTCCCCACCGCCCGCGTCAAGCTCTCTTCAACCCTCCTACAGCCCTCCCTGGTTGGAGCCAGGAAAAACAGTTCAGGGGGAAGAGGCTTCTCCCTCCCATCCCTGTGCCCACCAAGCCATGATATACCCTACTGCAGCAGCACCCTGTGAGAGCTCACGTGCCTTGGCGGTTTCCTTACCGGTGATGATGAGGAGAATCCCAATCATCACCTGGAAGAAGAGGGAGATGCTGATGAGCACGATGAGGGTGGCGTAGTACTGGAAGGAAGCCCCCTGCTCCAGCACCGCTTTGAGCTGAGTGACGTTTGCCATGAACAGCGCCACGTCCAGCATGCTCTCCGCCACGCTCTTCTTCGTCGCGTAATGGTTGATGTTCATCGGCCCGTTAATCCGGAGATGAGGATTCACGCCCTGGGGAGACAGGAGAAACCGCATGAACTGGTAAAATTTCTAAGCCAACAGGCCTGTCCATGTCAAACAGGCTGCTGCTTCCCCACGGGGTTTACCTATAAAGCCTGGGAAAGAGTCAAAGTTGCGTCTTTTAAATATGTTGCGAGCACCCAGTTTCCCCTCACAGTCATCTCATGTTATTAATAGACACAAGATACTTGCAGTGATCAAAAGCTTGGCAAGGTTAGAAAAATACCGGGTATTTTTTGTGGAAAACAAGCTTGTCCAGAGTTACAGTAACGCAGATTACCCAGAGCTAGGGATTTTGAAAGGAATATTAAATTCTCTTCCTTCAGGGCATAGACAAGCCTCAAACTTACAGGGGATTAGAGAGAGACCCTCTCTTTGGGCCGGGTGTTCAAAGGACTGTCAGTGGCTAGGCTTTATGTGTCCTTTGAACACTTTTTGCTGGCTGCTGTCTTAGGCAAGATGCTAGAGCAGATGGGACAATCCGCGTTTTTGTTTCTGAAACCAGGGGCACTGTTTCTTCAAAACATCAGACACTGAAACTCACTGAGACAAAGGGTGGGATCCATCACGCCTAGCTTTAGCTAGTCATTCAGGCACATTTTTTATCAATGGAAAGAAACAGGTATATTTACAAGGGGTAATTCACCTGGTTGCCCTCAATCTAATTAGAAGCCATGGATCATCTGGCTGCTTTTAGCCATCCACCTTTTCTCTATCTTTCTTGTTAAGTGAGTTCCCCTGCTAGCTGTCTTGACCCAAATGATGAAAAAAAACCAAAGAAAAGATAGTTTTCAGTTCACCCAGAGTGTCATCAGTTGGTAATAAACCACTAGCAAAGGCAACAATTATAAAAGATTTCGACATATCTGCAGCAAGCTATGATCCTCTTCCTTAAAAAGAAAGAAAAACAACACTTCCACATAGCAGACAGGGTTCAGCTCTGGGTAATCAGCCTCCTGTCAGCTGAAGACCGGCAGCCTTGCCCTGGTGCCACCTGATAGATAACCCTTTAAATCTGGATAGAAGGGCCAAGTGTGAATCTCGGGTGACCTGTGTTGCTTAGAATGGTGGAAGGGTTTTCTCCTGGTGTGTACTGGAAGTAGGACTGTACCTACATCAAATGGTAAGTCCTATTTTGGTTCTTTTGTACCAAACAAAGTACAAAATGTAACCTTTCCTCCACAGTCCAGGCATGATGCTGTAGAAGAGTTATGGCTACTTCTTCATGCTACTGCCTCTGATTTTTTTTGTGGGTTGCTGGGCAAGAGTGGCTTTCTCTGTGCCAGAATGGGAGAAAAGACAGTGATCCTAGGAGAGTGCTGTATGTGGTTGTGTGTCTGATACTGAAACTGGGGGTGCATTTCAGAGGGTGCTTGTGGCCTGTGCCAGTGATCACCATCTTGTGAGAAAAATATGTAGTAAAAAGTGGGCAGGAAGGACTGCGTCCAGTTTGAATTATTGGTGAGCTGTGATCCCTAAGAAGGGGCTGGCTTGGGGTAGGAAAGTGCTTTTGGAGACTTTTTTATTATTATTTTGATAGCTTAAAGCATTTAATTCTTGGGGTTTCTAACAGTACAGTCACTGTGGTTAAGAGGCTCCTTTACAAAGCCTGTATTTCTTGCTGTGGAAGGTAGAACTTAAAAGATACTGAAAGGAGATAAAAGGAGAAGTCTAGAGAGCTGGTAAGGACTCTAAGGCAGTGTGTAGGGGTTCAGGATTTCTTAAATATTGCTGTCTGGTGTGGAATAGAGGTATCTTGCATCTTGGGGAAATGAAGCCAGCAAAAGGTCTGATCCTGGGAACAGTCTTAAACACCTGGATTATTTTTTTTAGGTACTACCCCGTCCTAGCTGGCTTAAAAGTATGTGATGCTGTTGTAGCAGAGTGGTACCCATACCAAGTGGTGCAAGGTTTGAGATTTGACTCCTTTCATGTGTTTTCTTCCTTATTGCTGAGGAGTCAGCCCTCCCCCTTGCAGCATCACAAGACCGGCCATTGACAGTTTAGCTCGGCGTAATGATGAGTTAAGGATGCCAGAACAAGGACTCTATACAAACAAGACAAAGCTTTTGTTAAACGAGTGACTGGTACGAGGAGGCTGAGACATCTGTTTCTAGTCGAGTAGGTGGAGACAAATAAAGCAAGGCAGGAGCTCATGTTGAATGAAAACACATCCTCCTTTTGAGCTGTCCCCATACTCCATTACCTGGAGCATGAATGCTCCTTTACCTGCAGGGCAGAGTTGCAATGTACTGAGCTTTGTGTCCCAGATGATCAGGCAATGAAAATGGACAGCTTTCATATGGGCTTTTTCTCATGTGGGTGAGCGCAATGGCATGTTCCCCTCTCTGGGACATGATACCGCAGGCAGGGATGGCCACGCTCTCCAATGCAGAGTCACAGCATCTGGGGAAACCTTGTGCTGAGCAACAAAAAACTGTGATACCTGTTCTGTTATCTACAGCACCAGGCATCTGAGGAGTATGAACGCATGGCTGTGACTCGGTTTTTGAGCTGCTGTAATGCATGCACAGGTTTTCAAAATGGGACCGTTTCTGCTTTTGCTTTGTCTTAAGGTTCCATCCTGTAAACTGCTGTATCGCAGGAGCTAATTCACAAGCAACTCGGGTTTCCCTGCAGCAGGATTGCCTCACAGCTGTGGGGAGTTGTATGGGATCACTGTGGAGATTAAATAATTCCATTTTGGCCCTAAATCAAGTCACAGGACATACCTGAGGGCCCATCAAATTGATTTATGTCATCAGGCTAGACCTGGTGTCTTTCTAGACACTATGAAAGTGTTCCCCTTCTAAGAGTGGGAATCGCTGCCTTTTCTTCCCTATATTGCGTCAAAGGAAACCTGGATCTGGCAGTCAGACATCAAGTTCATCTTGCAAGCATTGCTGCAGAGCCAGCATGTCTGCTGGAAAAAAACACCTACCAGTATGCGCTACTTTCCCAAGCTGGGGATGTATCATTATTGCCCACTTTTTAAGGGTAGGGTAATTAGGACTTGAAAGAAGTACAGCCCAGTCACACATCAGTACTGGCTGAGCTGGTGCTGGATCTCGGCTCCCATGTCCCATTCCCGGATGTTTTGGCTTTCCATATGAAACGGCCTCTTTCCCTGCAAAAGCTCTGCTGGCTTGAGTCTGACCTCAGGCAAATCCCTTTGCTGCTTCCTTTTGTGTAAACGTGGCACGGCGATACAGGCCACTGCTGGGGCCGGGTGAGGCACCCGTCTACACTTCGTCAGTCAGAGGCTTTATTCTTACTCAAAGCACGCGCACACACACCCCCACAGTCCAAATATTTAACTCTCGCTTCTATTGTTGTTTTTAATTTTTGTATGAATTTTGTGTAAATGTGGCACAGCAATACAGGCCGTTACTGGGGCTGAGTGAGGCGCCCATCTACATTTCATAAGCCACAGGCTTTATTCTTACTCAAAGCACGCACCTCCATCCCCCCAGCCCAAATATTTAACTCTCACTTCTATTGTTGTTTTTAATTTTTGTACGAATTCATATGGAAAGAAGGATTAATATACTGCGAGTGTGGGATATTATTCTTTTTCCCCCCCTTCTTCTTAAACTTGATCTCTGGTTTTGCTGCAGGGAGCTGGCGGTCTCGGGGCCTGTGAGGCCTGGCTCTGGCGCCAGGGGGCGTGCTGAGCTCCACAGCTCACTGAAGCTATCTGAAAAATTTCCCCTGAAATTAGTTTTCACGGGAGATCCTTTGCTTTTTATTATGCACTTATTTTTACAAGAAATGCCTGCTTTCTTGGGAAAGCTTGTGGAGGGGGGGTTCATTCAAATAGTTCTTTCCAAAGCTTGCAGGCTTTGGGCTGAGGGGAGAGCAGAGCACTCTTAAAGATACTTGGGCAACTTCTACAAAACCTACAGCTTCTCTTGTTGTGTTTTTCAGAGCAGGAAAAAAAAAATATTACAAAGCAGATCTAATTGTAAAACTGTGTGCTTTGGGGGTTTTGTGACCCTATCCCCAGGGGAGAACAGCCCGAAAGAGACAGTGGGACAACGTGAGGCTGATGAGCATGAGAACGATAATCCCCTTCATGGGAGCGCTCTGGCAGAGGGGGACGTCTGAGGAGAAACCATCATACCAGCCATTAGTTCCAAGGGAAACGCTGGAGGATGCCAAAGAAAGCAGACATCTGAATGCAGGCTGTGCACTCGGAGGGGTAGGTGCAGAAACGCCTGCCGCAGGGATCCCGGCTGATAAACGGCCAGCCGCACGCACACATGCACCATCAGGCACCAGGGGAAATCTGGGGTATTTTTTCCACAGCATTTGCCAGTTGGCAGCTGGTAGGAGTACTCTGTAAACATCAGTTGATGAAGGTTAAAGCGCAGAGAGAGTCATCGTCTTGCAAGGTAGGAGAGGAGCACAGTTCCCTTCCTACGGGCAGAAAGCAGAGCGATTGAAGGCCCTGCTCTCAATCGATACTTTTAAGTGCGTGGTTATTAGCTACTCTGCTTTTCCAGAGAAGCTCGCTTCCTACAGCTCCTGACCCCTTCGCTTGGGATGAAGGGACCCAATTTAAAATTTATTTTTTTTTTTGGCCCACACGCCACGCTGAGGCACGGACCACGGCAGTGGCAGCGCTGGGAACAGCAGGGGTTGCCAGATGTCTGCCCACCAAGCGGGTCGGACTTCCCTCAGCAGGGCTGTACGTGTCAGCCAGCAGGCGAGGAGGCAGGCTGGTGCACGGCCACACGTGTGCAAGGGAAGGGACACGGAGGGAAGGGAACGCTTTGGTCATTACCAACTATATTGCGGACTCTGGGCGGCAAAGGCTGTTTTCTCTCCAATCTGGCACAACAGCAAGCATCTTGGCTGCATTCCACGAACAAAAGTAATAGTAAACCTCGTCATGGATGCTGTAGGCAAAAGGAAAACTGAGTGCTCAGGGCCAGTCCCCCTCTTCAGCCTCCGTGGAGGCTGTCAGCTAGTCCAGTTGTGCTTAGGGTTTTTTCCTTTTAATATAGCCATCTGTTCTGCTCACAAGGGGTCCTGTTCAGAGCCAAATGGTTGTGTTGCTTTCAATTCATAAATCAGGGATGCTTTCCTGGTATCTCAGGCTCTCCCCATGTATGGGAGCGGTCCTGAGAGAGATCTTTCTGAGGTGTTCCTCCCCTCTGTGGCAGGTCACTGCTCAGTGTAACAGAGGACCCACTGACACCAACTGTTCAGATGAGAGCTCTCCATCCAAATAGGAGTTGGGAGCCAGCACCTCTTCAGAAGTGGAAGCCTAGGCAAACGGCAGGCATGGATCCTGTGTGCTTGCTAAGCACAGTCCGTGTTCTCTAGTCTCACAAAACTCCCACTCTCCACTTGCTCTATCCGCCTCCTCTGTCTCATCTCACACCCATGAGCAAATTTGGTGAGCGCTCTTGGGCAGAGATGTCACCATGGTGCAGTACTTGAGACCCTCATCCTTGAGCAAAGAGGTGCCTAAGTAGGGCGCTGCTCTTGATAAAGGGATGAAAGTGCAGCTGGGTGAGACTTGCCTCAGCTGAGAGGCTAGCCTCATATTCTCACTGCAACTCCCTGAAATGGGGCCATACAAGGGTGGGAGACTAACAGCACAATCTAACACCATGCACAGCTGAAGGGTTGGAAGGAAGCAGGTAGGGAAGCCGGGCTGGGGCTGGCAGGGGGAGCAGAGCAGAGGTGTTGGAGGTAAGTCAGGAGGTGGCAGAGCCCCATGAGATCCAGGGCACTTCCCCTCGCCCTTGCCCTCTGGCTGACATGGCAGTCTGCGCCTGCTTCCCGGCTGGCTGCAGCACTCGCAGCCTGCAGAGACCTGCTTGTCGCATCAAGCGTGCGTACTCTGCTCTCCACTTATCACTTCCTGTGTTCCTTCTTGCCTCTTAGTCACCCTGCAGACCCTCTCTGTCCCCATTTGCATCTTCTGTTCAACTCCTCCTCTCTCCTTTCATTCTCTCTTTCTTTTCTCTCCTTCTCCATACTTTTCTCACTCTGTGCCTTTGACCTTGTCTTTCTTTCACGCTTTTTCCTGCTATTGAGCTCTTCTCTTCCTTCATACTCCCCCTTTCTTGGGTTGCTATATTTTTATTTTTTTTAATCTCCTCACCCTTTTCCCCCTTTGGCACTGTGCTGCTGTATGGCGAGTTTCTTGAATCTGTTCACTCTCAGATGCTGCTCACGGCTTCCTGTGCTACAGGGCAACATAAATTATGTATTGCTCAAATAACTGTCTTACCAAATCTATATTAAACTCCCTCGTTAAGTGTATTTATGATACTGAATTGAAGGGATCCAGGAATCAACTGGCAGGCTGCAGGGCTGAGCTGGAATAGTAGATAATTTTTCTTTTCCAGGTAGCTGGGATGAGGCGAGAAGGGCAGTGACACTGGTGGAGGAGCCTCCATCCATAGCTCAGAAGCAGTGAGTGGGTTTGGGGGCTCAACAACTGCTTGTCACCAGCAATTACAATGTGCTGATGCGGCATCTCTGATTGTTGAGCAGGAGCAATTGGGCGTGTACGTGTGGTGGGGGGGGACAGCTCTTTGAATGTATAGAATCAGGAGTGCACTCAAAAGGATTAGTGGGAACAATTATTTCCAAAGCGAGGATATAGGAGCTGGACCTAATTCAAGTCACTAGTGTTTAGCACCCAGAGTCCTTTTATCCTAGTGTTTTGGAGGGGAGCGGGGGATAGGGGGAAGCAAGAGAAGATTCAAAACAGCTCTACAAGAAAAAAATTAAAAGTAGGTTAGCAGAGAAAATGTGTTTATAAAAAATGGAAGAGCAGCCGGGAGGCACAACAGTAACTACTGCATTGTGCTTACAAAGCTAAACACGTTGAGATGAATAAATTCCCAAGCTGGATGGCTTATGGCCCAAAATATTAAGAAAAGCTGGGCCTGATCGCAGGCTGCTGCCAGATCCAAAGAGCAAATGTGTTCACATAAATCATTTTAATACAAAACATTCCTAACGCAAGGTCCTAAATCTAACTTCTTCCAATTCTAAGGGTGTTTGTGTCCAATGCCGAGGGTCAGGTTGATATTCTAAAACTGAGGAAACACAGTAACAGCTGTACTAGATCATACCAAAGGTCCAGCTCCCCTGTGGCTGGGTTGTAGCAGATGTGTAGGGTTGGAGAAGAAAAAAGAAAATTAAATCTTGGAATGGGACAAGCATATAGCAATGGTCCCTTGTGCTCTGTTCTCCCAGTGACCTGCAAACTCTGTATATAGAAGGATTCCAGCCCTGGTCTGATGTTGCTTTTCATGTGAGAAAGGTTAATTTGTCATTTGCTGTGTGGCTTAGGGCATCCTACTTGCTTTCCCTGGATCTTAGTTTCCCCAGCTGTAAAATAATGAGAATGATCACATAGGTGATATCTAGGAAGAGAGATGGCTAAAATCTACTATAGAAGTGATATGTGCCTGTGTTGTGTATATAATACACAAGGACTGAATTCATTATGCAGGTAAGCCACTGAATCTGCTGAAATTAGGTAGGTGATTTTTCTTACTCCCGGGGGCTTTACATCTGGCAGTATTTCCCAGGTAAACCTCACTCTAAGGCACCAGAGTTCAGGTTCATCTGCAGATTTTTGGCAGGTATGTGCCCCTGGTTGCCCTCTGAGTGCTCAGGGCTCTCCACAGGAGGGAAGCTGCAAGAGTCCAGATGGGAAGAGTGGGGAATCTGACTGAGGGTTTCCACGGAGGCAGAGCAGATGAAATTGCATCCATAAACAGTGAAACTCAGGAGTTTGGGTCCCTCCCTTATTTATAAGGTCTTTCATCTACAAGGCATTTTTTCCAGTTTCATGTGTACTAACACTCACAGTGTCTTTGTCCGGTGGGTCAGTGTCTCCTATTGCAGTGCTTGCCAGCATCTCTAAACAGACCCTGCTGATTTAGTCTCACCTGGGTGCATAGTATTCTCTTCCTTCAAAAGCTGCCAGGTTTAGCTTCCTTCTCTGCCAGGAAATTGGGCCAATCTCTGGATCTAAAAAGGCTGAATCTGCTGGGTGGTTTTTTTTTTTTGTTCAGAACTGGCACACCCTGAGTTGTGTCAGTTTGCAGCTGAGCATCTGGCCTCATACCATCAGGACAGGTTTAAAAAAAAAAGTGATTGACCTGAAATTTCATAAATCCTTAATCCAAATTGGCTTTGGTTGGGTTTGGTTTTGGTTTTTTTTTTTTTTTTCAGGGTTGGCAGAACTAGGTATCGAATACAGAAAGAAGTGAGGCAGTAACTGGGGTTACGGGGGCAGACACTTGTAGTTAGCAATGGACTTCAGGGTAGGGAAGTCTGCAGAGCAGCATCTCAGGTCTGTGCTCGGCTGCTTGGGAATGTCACACTTGGAAACCACATCAGCGGTCGCTGGAAAGATTTTTAAATACATTAGGAGTGCTCTAACAAATGGCCGTTGCATTTTAACATGAGAAAATGCAAAGTGATGCATGGCTATGGCTGTTCAGATTCAATTAGCGTTAACGCCCTTCCATTAAGCTCTGGCTTAGGGGGCTGCCTCTTGCCTGGGAGCTTGCTGTGCCAAGGAAGGCTGCTACTGTCTTGCCAGGGCTGGGGCGATGGGTGAACCGGAGAGGACACGAGGTGCCCGTGCTTGAGAGGGGCATGGCTGTGTTCTCAGCAGCGCGCGTGGGAGCCCCTCTGAGCATGTCCATGGCGTCTCTGAGCCTGGCTGAGGAGCTGTCGTGTTTGTTTGCTGTGGGTTTAGTGTTGCTTTGTGTAGGGCGAACACACTAGCGTTTCTGCTTGTGGTTTGGTTATTGTCTGACTGAGGCAACTGCTCGTGTTCTTGGATTGGTTGTGGCAAGTCATTTAGCTACACTTTAGAGGGTTTCACTGCTGCTGTGGCTAAAAAGGACAAGAATGGGACTTTGTGGGTGAAGGCACTTCTAGGAATTGCAGAGGCTTGAGCTTGGCGCTAAATGGTTGTGTAATGTCTGTCTTGGATTCTTGGTAAAAATGGGGATAAAACTATTTCAATTTTCATACATTAAGAGCTTTCCAGCACAAGAAAATGCCTCCTTTTTTGTGTTTGTACAGTAACCAGCACAATGGAGCTCTGGTCTCAATCGGAGCCTCTTAGCCTAACTCTATTAGAGAGGGAAAAAAGGTAGAAGGTTCCTCAAATCTAAGCTGAATTTTAATAGGATTGATTGTTAGCTTCTGCAGAGCACTTAAACATGTAACTGTTACCCGTGTTTTAATAAGTGCACCAGCTGAGGAGCCAAAAGGCGTGATCACAGATCAATGAATGATAGCAGAGTACAGAATCAGATGGTGTCCTCCCTTTGAGTCTTTTGCTTTCACTAAAAGCTTCATCAGTTATGGATGGCTACCAGCAACTAGAAGCACTATGTTTCCACAACAAGATAGGAACATAGCTGACTTCTGAAGTGCCCAATATGGGGCATTTCTTTCTCCTATGCTTGTTACATCTGCCCTGCAAGGTGTGTATTCAAGACTCTTAACTAAGTATGGATTCACAGGTTTAAATTACATTTCTCCTCTGAGTGGCAAAACATTAAGCAATTGTTTAGGCATGCATTGCTGCACAAAGAGTCAGTATGAAGCAAGACTCAACCAAGAAGATACTTGAAATGAATTCCCACTAGGGAAGGCAACTGTCTTTCACCTGTATTCTAGGGACCATTGGAGGTGTCTGCTGCTTAGGTATCCTCAAAAGTCATCTAAGAAAAATGAGTTCAAGACATGTCTTACATATACAAGTGATATCTCTGAACTGGTCTGCCACTCTGCTGGGAAGCGTTTACAAGTTCAGAGCTTTAAAGCAGTGGAAAACACTCAGTGAAATGTCTTATAGAGGCCTAAAGGCTTCTGAACTGCTGAGGTTAATTTTTTGCCACTCTAAAGCCTGTGAGCAGGCAAGGTGTTGAATATAATGGCCCTTTGCTCCACTCCTTTTCTGGAGACAAAACTGGCACTGTAGTTCAAGTCACAAAGGAGATATGCCCTGCTTCTGCAAGTGAGGTATGTCCCACAAGGAGGGGATGCTATTATTTTGTGATTCAAGTGGCACCCAGACACCTCATCATGCATGGCTGTCCTGTTACAACAGGCACAAATAAACTTGCTTAGTAGCACATGGGCAGCCTGCAACAGAAGTAACCCGGTATTTCTGACAGATGCAGCATTACCTCTCTTCCTTCAGACTGCAGCTTGCTGAGTCCTTGCCTCACCATCAGAACCAAATAATCCCACTCTTTGTCTCTCCTCTCCAATTTTCCTCTTTCATTGGCATATCTAGTGTCCTTTGTTTGGGGGGATGCAGACATTGTTTTGGGGGTGGTATTACAAAGGAAATGCTCAAGCTTCTCTGCAGTCTTGCTGCTTTTAACTGAAGCTAAATGAATCTAAACGGGAAAATCCAGATGGGGTCAGGGTGAGTTTTGTGCCAGAACCTGTTCTTTTGGCCATATGTGACAAATCTGAAGCAGCCAGAACCTTGAGGTGGAATCGCCTCACATCAAAAGGCAAAAAAAAAAGCCTCTAGTCTGTAAAACTGGAGTTATGAGAACAGTCTATTAAGCTTAAAAGAGGGTAACTCCTTAATTAGAGAAATTGTTGGGTGAGACATTAACTTTTAAAACAAAGTGTCTTTGTATGGTGAGTCTACGTCTTCAAACTCAGTTTTCCTCCCAGCAACTTCCATGGATTACCTGGTGTGTATAAATCTGCTAGTCCCCTTAAAGGCCCCCAGAGCACCTTCTCCCTGATGCTTTGCTGAGTCCTCTTTCCCCTGCATAGCCCTGTGGCGTGTGCCCTGGGTGCTCTTCCCCCTTTTCTAGAGCCTTCTTGTGGCCAAGGGAACAACAGCTGGCACAGGGCAAATGGGCAGCTGTCCTCCCACACCATCCCCAAGTGGAGAAGTGTGTCCCAGCTGTGCCCTTTTTAATGGAGTATGCAACTTGCAGTGTCTACACAGTAAATTGGATGCAGCCAAGCTAAGCAGTTATGCCATCTGCTGCAATTAGTGTCTGTGGAACTTGATTCTGAGGGAAACTAACCTTGTGCAAGACCCAGCTCCCCCACCCAAGCTCATGTACTTATGTGGCCAGTCCCCATGTAGATAGGCAGCAGCACTGGGCTCTGTGGGATATTCTCATGTCCCATGCAAGTCTACTTCGGCGGACTGACTTTGACAGCAGGAGGGAGTGAAGGATTTGGGGGCAGCAAAAAGACTGCAAGGAGCAATTTTATCTTTTTTTTTTTTCTGGTGCAGATTTTTCCAAACCATATAGACCCAATGAGATCTCAAACCATGTCCCACAAAGGGCCCAAGCATTGTGATTAAGCCCCTGCAGAGGCTCAGCTCTCATACAGGACTCAGCATTCCCAGGCAAGGTGTTGTCACTAGAGAGCACTGGGGCCCAGGGATGCAGCTAACTGGGTCACCAAGAGAGTTCTTCCTATGTCTGGAACACAGGAAAGATCCAACACACTATCCTTACAAAACCCTGGGTACTGGAGGAAAATCTGAAATCAGCATATCTAGTATCGTGTTGCTTTTTATGAGTTTAGCAGCTTGAGGCATTGGAGTTGGGAAACTTTGACTCTATTGTTCTTATTAATAATTTAATTGAAAGCTGGGCCAAGGCCCTGCCTTAGGATGTACAGTAAAGCCCAGGGAGGAGGTTTAGATGGTTACAGAGTGGAAGGTTTTCCTTGGTAATTAGAAATACTAGGCTTGGCTTTCCCTTGTCTTCCTGGAGGAATTTCAAGGGTGGGGCCATCCTGTTGTTTGGGTTTGTAGCTTGCTATGTTGACAGAAGGATTCATAGGATAAGGTGGTTTTTCCTTTTTCTTTCCATCTGTCAGCGCAACTTGATGGTGCTGTAACAGTTAGCCATACTAAATTTGGGGCAGTGATACAGTGTGCTATAAAACTGGCCATCGACATATCAGTATGTTAAACACAAATTGTGAATTACTGCTGGGCAGAGATCAGAAGTGAAACAGCTGGTGGCCAGTAATAGCTCCCATTTCTGAAAAATGGTACCGGGACTTCCCTGTCCGACTTCCAATGAGTTCAATGAAAGTTAAACAATGAAAACACTTATCTTTGGCTGTTTCAGCTTAAGTTCACAATATTAAATTAAATTATACTCCAATGGCATGGCTCTGAAAGCATCTCCATTAAGATACTTTATAAGATCAAAGTGGCAGAATTGAACTGCCAGGATCAGCTTTTTTCATAATAGGAGGTAACAGGCCTGTTCGTCTTGGCAAACCGGATTAAGTAGTTAATACTAAACTGAGATCACTAAGTCACTGGTGCAACAGAGGAACTAGATGAGAAAAATCAGCAACTTGCATTTCAGCTAGGGGATGCTGCAGAGAGTAAGGCAAAATCGTGAGTTTCAGGAGAAGTCAATTAAAATAAGGTGGATGAGGCACACAGGAATTCAACAGAAAAGCAAAAGACTTCTGCTGCTCTCACTTCTTATTTGCGAGTTACTTGTTTTGTGTTAGTTTCTGAGACCTGGGCGTGGGGGGGGGGGGGGGGGAGAGCTATTGCCCCACTGCCCTCCAAGTTAGAGGAGTACAGACTTTTGCCGTCATCCCCCCCCCGCGGCTGCTCCAGCTATGGCATCACAGCTGCCTCCAACATCGTGTCTTGCGGAGTTTAGAAGCTCAGGTTCAAAATCTCAGGTCCCATGTTACAGCACTCAGCTGTAACATCCACATCAATGTGCCTTTCTAAAATCTAGGATTTACTGGGGGAAAGCGTGGCAGGAGAAATAGCCAAATTAGATGAGGTAACCAGCAGGTGGTGCTCAGTCGTAAATGCAAAGGGTTGCTCCATTGTTAAGATGGTAGTAAAAATTTTTTTTTCAGTGCACTCGGTTACCCTATGCCTCTGCTAATATGCTAGCATTTTTTTTCCAGTGGATTATGAATTTAGATATAATGATGACAAAAAGGGGTTATATGCTACCTAGGTAGTCCTAGGTTATGCAGTATTGCAAAAATGTGTTGTAAAACTTGGAAACTTCTCTGACCAGCTACAAAGTAGGGACTGAAGTCTAAGGGTAAAAAGTTCAGAAACCATAGTTGTTCGGGCTTTAAAGATGTCTGATATAACTTGTTTAAGATACAGTGCTGTAGGAATCCACACAGCAAAAGAAATATGCAGCAACTGTAGAGTGTGCTCTCCTTCCTTTTCCCTCTATTAATCATCTATTTTAGAGTTCACTTTGTGCTTTTATGTTGTGTTAAAATAATACACAAGACCCTGGACTGAGCTATGACTGGAAAATTATTGTGAGTAATGTTTACAACAAAGCTCAGGAGGGGAGCTCTGTAAAAAGAGCCACTTCAGAAGTTGGTCATGCATGTAAAACTGGCTCTTGTTAAATTTGATGTATTTTTTTTTTAATGGTCACTGTAGCTCTAGATTGCATTCTTTTGAATATTGAATACCAACCACCTGACACACATTCTTCCAATAAAATTTCTCTTCTGTTAAACCTGTCTCTCCTGCTCTAACACTACATACCCTGAACGTCAACAGTAGCCTCCAAAGTCTTAAATTTCTCTTCCTTGCACCACAGGAAGGACACTGCAGTATAGCTTGGAGAAGTGTTATGTTTTGGGCTCAGTTCTTCATGTAGCTGTTGCTGTTCAGTTTTACTTAAAAAGCAATACTAAAGGTCAGATTAGATAGTGTTTTAGAAATAAAACTGCCCTTGACCCATATCCTGTGCAACTCCACTTACTGATCGTACACAGAACGCAAGCAATCATAGATTTTGTTCTTCTGTTTCAGTTTTTAAAACAAATGATTTGGAGCAATCATGTTCTGAAGGGAGTGTTCCTGTATGTCCTTAATACACCTGTCTCAAATCTGGCAGGAGAAGGAGCAAACGCCATCACTTTGTACCCCAAGACATAGACAACAAAGATTAGGGAACGGTATCTCAAAATTAGTGTTTAAGTATCCCAGATGATGGGGTTTGGCGCTTCCAAAATTGTTGAGGGCTTTCTAGATGATTGAATAGAAATGGGTTCTATTCATGGGCTACCAAGAAAGCTCATATGTCCAAAGTTGTGCTTGTGAGGCCTCTGCAACCAGCAGGTACTTGTGGGGAGGAAGATCAGACTGCAGATTCTTGCCTAGCTGGTGGAGACAAGGTGTCCTGCATGGGTTTGTCTCCAATCACAGTGGTAGGGCACATCAGACCTTGCTGTTGTCACCCATCCAGCCCAGCATTCCATCCTGTCTCAGGCTCATGGAAGCAATAACTGATTTATAAATCCTCTGCTTCAAAATTGATAGTGGTCTCACCCAACCATTAAGCTAAGTGCTGTTCCTTTTAATGAGCGTAACAGGGCTGGAACTTCTAGTATAACCAGTGGGAACTTCTCAGCCTCAAGACTTTGCTTAGGCAGCCGTTCCAGGCAACAAAATACTGCTCGCCAAAAATTATACAGTCTGAGGCCTATCTAGTCACTTGAAAGGAGGTGGATGGAAATAAACTCTGAGCTCCATTATGCTGATATATCTAAAGTGTCACAGGAAGCCCTTTGCATCAGGGAAGCCAAAGCAACATTTAAGCAAATGTCTGTGGAATGGCCTTTTCGCTGCAACCAGCTTCAGCCAGGGACCTGTTTGACGTGTACCTGACCATCTGTGTTTCTGTTGAAAGCCGTGGCAGAGAAAGCTCCTCCTGACCACCTGGGGGAAAGAGGAGCACACAGTGCTGGGCTGTGGGTTTCTGGTTTCTGTCTGGGGGCACTGATTCATAACTCCTATTGGCTTCGGTGGCTTTGGTGCACTCTCAGCATTTCTGCAAGTCACACTGGGTTTATGTGCATTTGAGGCGATCTTCTCTAGTGTAATTAATTAGTTAAGATGCATTTAATTAGGCTGCAGAAGTAAATTAAGAAAATCAGAGCCCAATTCAAAGGAAGCTGCGCTTGCTTTGACAACCAAAACAATGCCTTTGAAACAGTTTCCTGTGAATTAATCTCACGAAGGATTTTCTCTGCTAAGTATCCATGCTGACAACAGAACCCATCTGAGGGAAGAGAGTTACATCAGTACATTTAAAAAAAAAAAACAAACAAAACAGAAACAACAAACAAAAACCAAAACAAAAGAACCCATGAGAATTAAACAAATTTGGAATTGTGACTTGGTCACTGGACACACTAGTAGTTATGGGAAGTTTAGCTAGTGATGTCTAGAATCATAGCAGCAACTATGAGATACTCAAACCGAGTGAAATTAGCATCGCTGACAAGCCAAGAGAACTCAGATGGACTTCCAGAGCTGTCACAGAAGTTGCATCACTCGGATGCATCATATCTTAATATGGAAAGTGAGATGAAAAATGCTAAGCGTGGCCAGGAAGAAGTTCAGGCCTGGTCATTGTCTCTAACTGTGCTGTCAGCTCCACTCCAGCTGCTGATATGGCACCTGCACTTTTGCATTTGTATTCTCTTATCACTGACGCACTCGAGGGTTTGGCAGGTGATTCATGTACGCTGATTCACAATTCATCCTGGGTGAAGTTTGCAGCAAAAGGCATTATCTTTGTTGTATTACATGGGGGGGAAACCCCACAGCCTGCGATCAGATTCTTTCCTAGCATAAACTTTCTTCACTGTGACCTACAGACTTCTGCCTGTGAAGTTTAGAATTGAGATTTTGTTCTGGCAACTTACACACCATCATCTCTCACTTATCTCTGGGTGGTTTATTCAGGTTATGGATTAACTGAGCAATCATTTAGCAACACCCTGCTCTCTATTTCTGCCAGTCCAACTTGGTACAGCCGCATGACGTTATGTGAGGCTGTGCAGACTTACTGACTTGGCTCTGCTAATTTCGGAATCTCCACTGTCTGCCTCATTGCTGAGCTTTCTTTTCTTTATACCTTTAGTGCTTGCTGTCACAGCCTGGACGTGGCCATACCCTACTACAGCAAAATATCGCTTATAACTGTTACCTAGAAAATCACGAGCTGACTGTATGGGCAAACATTTTTTTTTGGCATACTTTTTTTTTGTTGTGGGAAGTCTATCCAGGTCAGAAAATCCCAGCAGCTCCTCCCTTTTCAAACTTTTAATGGAAGAACTGTGGAGTTACTCCACAGGAGGAAGAAATAGCCTGCAATAATCACGGCCTGTCAATCCAAGGAATCCCAAGAGCAACCCCAACAAAATCTCTCGGCAGTTCTGAGAGTGCCAGCGCAGTTGGTGGCTTTGAAATGCCAGCAAGAGCTGCGCTGGGGCATCATCCCTGTTTTATAACAGACACTGGAATGAGAGCCACAGACCTCTCTGAAGGGCCAGGAAGGTCCAAGTATCAAAAACACTAGTCCTGGAGCTTACGTTCTTTGTGCAAGGAGATTGTCACAGAAGTATCATTACTTTCCTGTTTTAAGCCTTGGGCTGCTGTGGGACTTCTACATGAAGGCTTGGGGCCCCAGCCAGACTCCACTGGCCTTAATGGAACATGTAATTGATTTTTGTGCTGAAGTAAAAAGATACATCCCGCAACCTCGCGAATAAAGGAAGGTCTATTCATTTAATGAGGTAGGATTCAGGCGCATGAAGTCCTGGAGCACCTCAGAATGACCAGCCACTTTCCCGAAGCCAGCTTATGCTATCATTCTGAATGTTTACCTTTACAGTACAAACAAAAAAGAGGTGTATTTATTGACAGGGTAAACAGGTACACTTCTCTCCAAAGAAACCAGTTTGGTTAGTCAGCCTGGGTGTTGACAAGAGATGGAAGGAAATCATTAAAAGAGACTGCATAGTAGGTATGATAATTAGCCATGTGGTTGGTACCAAATAATAAAGGCTTATGCAGAGCCTAGGGAAGGTGGAGAGATAATTTTACCTTTCCAAACAGGAGGGCATCAAGCTGTGCTTCCCTGCCTGGGAAGTAGGTCAAGAGGAAGTGCACTTTCAATTCATATTCATCTCATAATTATTTCACGTACTGAAGAACAGCATTTCTGTCAAGGGGAAGATGCCTTTGTGGCCAGTCTTATGGAAGAGCAATCCTCCACTCAAAGCAACAGCATGCATATTTGACGCTTTCAGCATCAGTGCCCATCAGCGCTGCCTTCCACATGAGCTCTTATTGCACTTCTGCTGTTAGTCCTGACCTTGCCAAGCTTCACAGTCACTCCAGACATCGCCACCAGTGGATCCAGAGTGCTGGATCCTAGCATGAGTGTGCACTGCTTTACATCTGCCAATAGAATTCAAATCAAGATGTGATAAGCTGTTTCTTGTGGTGCTAAAGCCAATCATCCTCTTTCACTGGCACTACTGGAGAAGTAATTCCAGTGGTCCTGGAAAACATTTGTATCAGGATATCTACGTTAAACATAGACCATTAAAAATGACTCTCTCTTGATTCTTGAGAGGGGAAGAGACCAAACTTTAACATGTATTTACTTATTTTCATATGTAAGAGAGAATAACTTAAGTTGGAAAGGACCTTTAGAGGTCACCTGGTCCAACCCTCTGCTCAAAGCTAGGCCAATTGTGAAGATACCTGAGGTTGCTCAGGGTCATATCAGTAAAGCATTAAATGGTGGAGTGTCCAAAACCTCTCTGAACAATCAATTGCAATGTTTGACTGCTGTCATAGAGACTTTTTTCTTAGACATATTCTAAAGATGGATGTCAAAGGTTAAGTAAGGATAAATCTGTATTAGTCTAGGTAGAGAACAAGTGTTGTATAGTCATCTACAATACCTGTTCCTGGTTTTTTGGTATATAAGAACTGCTTCTGAAGTAGAAGAGAGCCTTTCCCGGGGGGGGGGGAATAAATTAAATACTTATGTTTAAAGTAAATTTTCTTATGATTTGATGGGAAGTGTAAAGCAACAGTGAGAGGAGGAGAAAAAAAAAGCCAAGCAATTAGGAGAATGATGACAACACGATGGCTCTAATTTAACTTTCAACTACAGAGAAATGTAAACATAAGACTAAACACAGCCACTCTAATTTGATAAATCTTCTGTTGTATGTTGAAAAATAATATATGTAGGATGTGAAATAGTACTGTTAGAAAGCACATTGCTTTTAAGCTGCAGCATGCAATTTCCACATATGCTACTTAGTAACATTTCTTAAAAAGACCTATTTTTAAAAAAAGTATTGCCAATAGCACAGAAAACCAAATCTGCTGCACCAAGTTGTGTATGTTCCAGATCTCTTTCTGTAGTAAAATATTTAGTAGCTAGTTCTATTCTCTGCCGCAGTTAAACCATATTTTTTTTTCCCATAAATTTTTCTTGGTTTCACTATAACTGAGAAATATTTGCAGTATTATTTTATCATCATGTTTTCAAGATAAATAAATTGAACTCCAGTGGAGATAGGACACTATGGGTTTTACTTTGGTCAGGAAAATTGAGGCTAATCCTTTACGTTAATTTTTGCCAGCTAAGGAAGCCAGTAAAGTCAGAAATTTCTGAACCTTTTCTTATCCAAGATTTTAAACTTAAAAATGAGATAATATGAGGAGGCTGATTTGGTGGAAAAAATCCACCTTTTTTATTCCTCTACTGGAATTACTTCCTCTGTAATACTATACATAAAACACAAAACTTGGCCCTTGCATCAGTTATATTGCCTGAAGTAAGAGTATTAACTGCAGACATGCCTGGGACAATCAGTCTTTTCTTAAGGTTAACAATTTTCGTTTTCCTACTGACAGACACCTGACTTCTGCATACCCCAAAGCCCTGGTTTCCACCTGCTGTATTTTTAATTTTTTGCTGCTACCAGCCATTTTTATCTGTTTTCTGCTACTGCTATTTTATTTTCCTCACAAATAGCAGTACTAAAATCAAATAAGTAGCTATAATGTTGTAGCAAACTTTGTATGACATTTATTACGAAGACTGTTTTCCCAAAATATTTTTTCTTTTTTTTTTTTTCCTCCTTCCCTCTAGCTGTTGCAGTAGACCTCATTTAAGGAGGAAAAAAACCCCACAAAATGCCAAAAAACCCCAAGCAAACCAGAAAAGCTATTTAGAAGTTATGTTTATACATGGTAGATGCTCCTCTTGTTGTGTTATCATACTTACCCTCAAAAATAAAAAGTTTACCAAGAATTAGCTTTATATTCATATCACATCTTTGCTAAATCAACGGTCAACTGTAATGAAGACTCTAATCTCATAATCATTAGCACTTTCAGTTCCAGTAAACTTCTTTATCATCAGGAATATTTGCTCTTTGCTTCCTTATAATTCTCAAACAGCAGCATTTAACAGGAAGGGAAAGCACTGACTAGACAACTTTATTTGTCTGTTCTTAGTTTTTTGGGTACACTTTACATGTTTTGCATCCTTCACCAAGGTACGTCAAAAAATCTGGCAAGCTAATTCTATGCCTTAGTGTTTTCTCCCAGGACTCCCAGTCCAACACAGCTCGCTAACAACACATCTAATCATCATCACTGTTAATAAAGCACAAGCTTCTGAAAGATTTAATAGGAGTAAGTAAGTACTAAGTATTTTAGTGCTTCTTTGAACTTCTAGTCTCTTTAATTTAACTTTTCCAGTAGCCTTTCATTTCTTTAGTAATAGTGTCTAACAGATTTCCAGTAATTTTCAAGCTGAGTAGACCTGGTTAATTCCTAGAAAAGTGACTGCCAGCTCAAGCCTAGTAGCTTCTGCTAATGACTAAGCAATTAGACTAAAACAGGAACTGAACCCTAGTTCAGCATATTCTGAAGCAACATTGAAAATAATCACCTTTTTTCTTGTTAGAATGTTAAACTAAGAGCTTTCCATCCTGCTTCTAACCTGCCCAGGCACAGACACGAGATTTACTTTATATTCAGTTTACTAAATCTCCATCTAGTCATGTATTTGGTGCTTCTAAATGGCCTAATTCACAAAGCAACCAGAAAAACAATGAATGAAAGTGGTTAGGAAGAGAAACTTGGACAGAGGGAGTGAGACTTAGAGAGGAAGATCTGAATGAAAACTGGAAATTATTCTAGGAAAGTTTACTAGATGACTAAAAACCACAATTTCATAATTGTGAGTAAGGACATCTTCTGTTAGCAGGACCTCCTTATTAAGTGAGGAAGTAAAGGCAGCTATTAAAAATATATCAAATAAACACGGAAGAGGAGAAGAAAGAGGAAGGAGGCGGCATTTATGTAAATTAGAGATTGTGGAAATATAAAGAGGGCAAAGACTTAAGAGGGAGCAAAAGAAACCTCTACCGCACAGCCTAAGGACAGTCAGACATTTTAAGGGATAACAGCAATAAAATAATTCCTAACAATAGTATAGCTCACTCACTAGCCAAAGATGGTGAAAGTCTTAATGACTCATGAAAGGCAGAAATACTGAATAGCTCTCTTCCGTGTTTAGAAAGAAGCAAGATGATGTAATAGGGCATCATGGGAATGCAGAAGTACCATCCAACTGTCCCAAGTAACTGTGAAAGATGATAATAGCAACCATAACAAATTAAAAAGTAAAAGTCAGCATGCCTAGGTAGCATCTTATAAGCAAGAGAGTTGTGTGGGATGCATAGCCTTCTCCTGCTAACTTGTAATAAGTCGTCGAGCTGTAAGGAAACTTGAGTCTAGAGGAGAGTTATTTCAATGGAAGGCAAAGCAAGACGGCCTCGATAATCCTGGGCCAGCTTTTTTGATGGTAGAGGGCAAATATTGAGAAAGCTTGATGTGGGATTCAACTAGTAGAGTAAGGAAAGAGAATATACCATGTTGTGCCCAGTATAAAGTGAAATTTGCACTTTTTGGTGTTTTTTTTTTATTTTGGAAAATATTATTTGAAAATATCCATTATGTTACATGATACCCTGCCCTTTACAACCCTTTATCAGTCTTAGTGATGTGCTCTGGTGGCTGGAATTAGTTGATGTTATAGCTGGATTTGGCACACATGTTGAGTGATAGAGCTGGAACCATCCAAACTATGACCAATGTGTTGATTGCTGCTGAGACAGTTCAGTATTTTTATCTGTGCTATTTCTTTAGCCCGAAGTTGGCTTAAAATAAGGGTTACAAAAGACCTTTGCAAGCCTGTAGAAGAGAATATGTGAGAGGTAGCTTGTGATGGAAGGCACGTGGGCCATGAGGCAACAAATATGGCTAAGGTAGCATGTAAGTAGTGTGGTTTTTTTAACTAAAATCTATTTATTTTTGTTTATTTGGGTTCGGAAAGGCAAGAGAGAACATAATTTAACTTTGTGTGCTACAAAGTGAAACCAGCCTCAGTTGAACCAATATGGGTAACTTCTAATTAACATGGTCATATGCCAGATAGTGCTGTCAGGCTAGTTTGCATTGATTTGGCATGAAATAATAGATAAAAGTAACTAATCAATATCATATCTATTCTTTTTATTAATTGCGAGGTACAATATGAGTGAAGTACAGCTTATGAGCTTTAAGAACCATACAACTGGAAGGCAGTGATTTGGAAATGGATTTAAGGGTCCTAATGGAAATAGAGCTGAACATGAGCTTGCTGTGGGACATGGCAGTTCTACAGTGATGACAGGAGCAGGGCTCCATTCTTAAGATTCATTAGTTTAATATCAGAATAACATGAGAAACTCTCTCACAGCTGAGAAACCCATAAAATCTGGAGAGTGCACAGGAAAAGAGCTATACAAATGGTGAAAATACTAAAAAATGCCTTCCAGTGGGAACCTGAAAGAGATCCAGCTGTCCTGCTTAAAAGAAGACTTGATTCAGACTTAATAAGTAGCACAGAGTCTAGCTGGTACTAAACCAATTTTGTATTATTACTGGGGAAAGCATATTAAAAACCCTGTAAAAGTAAGCTGAATCAAGGTAAGTTTAAATTAGAAATTAAGACAGGGATATAACTTAGGAAGAGGGGGGTGGGGAGGAGGGATGGGATGTGGAGGGACAGGGTAAATTCTCCATTTCTTGAAACTTTCAAATCAAGATGTGACACCTTATATGCTCTAGTCAAATACCAGTTGTTGGATTCAGTACAGAGGCAGCAAAGTGGTACAGCATCAGTCTTACACAGAAGGTGACACCAAATAATTTAGTGACCCCCAAGGACTCATGGGTATCTGTTACCCTTCCTGAACTTTTGAAATGTATCGCTGTACACTGGTAAACTTGAGTCAGCTTTGGTGCTGATATAACAATTATGCTATTAATCTATTACACTGAAGGTATGAAGGTAAAGTTAGACTTAGTCAATTCTTTAGTTTAACCAAGTAACCTGTGTAACATCTTTGTTAAAACAGCCCTGTGTGATGGGGATATTGATGTTAAAAAGTGTAAGTTTAAGAGATCCCAAACCCAAGGGTACTCATAAGGACCTTGCCATGTGATCACGATAAAGTACATTTCTCTTAGTACTGGATTTTTACTTTTTTCTAAGGAACTTGTGTTTTCCCTGAAGTGACTTTTCTGACTTTGCTTAGCTTCCTAACAGAGAATAGCATGCGTTCTAAAATCTCTCCCATATATCTGTATCTTTTAGTATTTTCCTCTCTATAAATAATCTAGCATGACTCGAAAAGACAATAAATTGTAGAGTTAAATAGACAGTGAAGGTAGTGTATCATTTGGATCTGGTTACGTCCTGACATCAAAAGTTCCTTTTATTGAATTGATTCACCTAGCCTTAATGAAATCCCAAAGATGTAAATGGTTGGTCAGTAGGATTAGGCAAGGCTTAAATAGATTTATGTCCCTTGAAAAGGCTGTGGAACTGTACTAATGCTATTGCAGTTGCGCGACAAGCTGGATGGGTATTGAACCACCTGAAGGATCTTCCTGTTTTGTCTTTCCTTGTAATGGCTACTCTGATAGAACACAACTGTGAAACTGCACCTGAAGGTGTTGTTATGTTCAGCTCTTGGCCTCAGCGTTGCATGACCTTCTGCAGGATCGTTCAAGTATGTGAATAACCATGAGCACCAGAGGGATGTCCTGAGTGTGGCTCCATGAGCATAATCATTTATATAATGAGGAAAACAATCCTCTGCTTCAGGTGGCTTTGGTGTAGAAGAGTGAAGCAATGTGTGAGTAGGTTAACCTTTTGAGAACAGATAAGAAAGGGGCTGATTCTAGGTATATGCTGGAACAGCATGAACACTAGCTGGCTTTGGCTGGTAAATTTCCAGAACTTAACAGGGCTTGCCTGTAACAACCTCAATTATATGCCCTAGCAACCATCATTTCGTTTCTTGTAGTGTAGTTAAGATCATTGTATTCAGGTGGAGAAAACCTGCTTCTCAATCAATAGTTTTATATATAATCAATAAACACATAGTAGATAACTGACTGCTTTCCGTTCTTCCTCTGTTTCCAAGATCAAGAAAGGGAAAAATGTTATGCAGAAAATCTCAGTTCTCCCTGCAACAGTCTTGTAAAACCTGAAAACTCCCATTTTGTTAATCAGCATATTAAAAGTATGAAGTGCTTGTTCAAGATATCTTGCTACAGAGTTTGGAATTTGCTCTATGTTTATTAAGACCACACGGTGGATTTTAGAGCACTGGGATTATAGAATCCAGTGAGTATAGATACTGTTGTGATAGCCAATGCTTTGACTCTGAAGTCTTAACTAGAGAACGTCCAAAGCTGAGCATGTGAGTCCCTGCAGCCTGAGGTGAAGAGCCAAGCTTTTTGGCAGAAAGCTGTAACTGATCCAGATCTTCTGTGGCTCAGAGCCAGAAGGGAGTGCGTAATGTGCACTGATTACTTGGTTACATTTGGTTTATTTTGTTCTGATCTGGAAGGATGGTGCTAACTGTTTCAAAATTGTCTGGGAAAGAAAAGCCAAAGGGAAAAAAAAAATCTACATTATGTTGAGAGAAAATGTTTTAACTAATCCAACAATATTTTGAATGTTTTGTAACCTAAAATACCAGGACAATCAAATCCAAAGTAAAGAGCTATTTCAAAGTGAAAAGATTAAATGCTTCATTCTGAAACATCTAGGTGGAAAACTTTCACAAATTTTCACCCGATCAACACAGTTTTGAAAAGATTTACTAGAACTGTCTTTTTTCCAATGGAAAATAATTCCGTATCAAGACTTTTTTTTCCTGACTAAAACTTATGCCTAAGCTGTTATATCACTCCAAATAAATGCTCCAAGTAAAAGTTAAATGCTCCAAGTATTGAACACTTGTTCAATATTTCACCAGCAGCTCTTTCAGAACACTGAGATGCCTGGAGGGGAAAAGAAACCAACCCAAAACTTCCCTGTGACATATTCATGTCACAATTGTCAAACCAGCAATAGCAACACCAGCATATATTTGGAAAGGCAGACATTTTTTGTTTCAAGGGTAGTCTTCATCCCAAAGAAGACTGTGAAATCATTCCAGACTAGATTTTTAAACCTGGAGAGAGCAATAAATCACTTCCCAGTATGACTTGCTTTGTAATGAACCCGGATTGTGCATATGTGTAGCCCCACTTGATAATGTTAATGCTCAATGATTTGCAGATCATAATTGAAAAAGAAAATGGAGAATCACTGTTTGAATAGCAGCAACCCAGGAGAACATTCATTAAGTTTAGATCACGACTCAACAATGTGGTTCAGAAAACATAGTTCAGCAGTTGGAAACACATTGGAAATGGTTTAAATTTTTTCTGGTTTTTCATCTTGGCATAGAAAAAAAGATACTGGCCAATTGCATAGAGACATTGAATACATGCCACTGGTGAATAATAGCATATATAGCAGACACTGATTCCGAAAGAAATTTTAATCGGTGCTCAGCTATCAAACTCTACTCTGGCAAAAGCTCAAGTGGTTAGTATCTTATATTTTGTGGTCAAATGATGTCAGCCTCTGTGGACCAGCTGGGTCTACAGGATGAAGAATTTAAGGGCTTGCTATCAAAAATACCCTGTCCCTGTGAAGAGTCAGGTCACTGGAATGTTAGCAAAATCACTGCAGTGGGTCTGGGATTTTCCAGCTAGGGTAAGAGACGGCTACTACTGCAAACAGATCATAAGTTCTTTTAAAACTGCATTTAATCCCTTGGAGTATGTCTAGAAATGGAGAGGAAAACAGGGAATGCACTTCTTACATCAGCTATATATTTGACAGTTAAATGAACAAGCAGCCCCATTTCAACTACCTAGCATTTCTGGATGGTTTGCAAGTCTGTACTCTCTCTGGAATATATCTTGAACTGACTGAGAAATCACTGCATTGTGGAAACGACATCTCCATATGAAAGAAATTATTGCAGCTACCTGGAAAATGCAGAGACAGGACCTTCCTGGCAATTATTTTGCTTTGGGAATCCAGGGTTCCATAAAAAGGAAGACCATAGTGAAATCCAATAGTAGTGTCCAGTACGAATGGTTTTCATTCTAGTAACTCTTTTTTCATTTCTAAGACCACCCCCCCTCCTCCCCCCAACCCGTTTCTTTTACTGCGGCATGGAGCTATGCAATGTGCACGCCTTGCAAATACGTTTTAAAGTTCCTGAGTAATAAAGTAGATGCTGCTCCACCACCATGTTCCCCCCATCACCCCTACATACCACAATCATCTTTAGAATGAGTTTTCAGTCAACGTGCTACTGTGTCTTGACACTGAGGAAAGAGAGAGTAGACCGTTCCAGTGTGAATGTTTACCATGCATTGAAGATGCCCCAGCTGAAATGATTTAACCATCTACCTCCAGAATCCCTTCATCAAAGTCAATGGAAAAAGGGTCACGTGGTTCCCTGTGGAACCCCTTATGATGGGGACATGGTTGCATGGGCCTAATTTGCCTAATGCCTTCCTCCAGGCCTGCCCCTACTGGTACTGTGCTCCCGCACACATGCCGTAGTCTGCCACTGCCTCCAGGGTTGTCATTCATCTCCTCTTACTCACATCTCTGCACCTTTTCCGTGCTGCCATGTATTCTTGAAAGCTTTGATTTGATCTCGTGTGCTGTTAATCCTTTTTTTTTAAAAAAAAAAAATTTCTGCAGCTACAAAGGGATTACCAACTCTTGGTGGAATAAAAGAGCAAACAAAGCGAAAGTCTGGGGAAGAAAAAGTCAAGGCTATTGATGTAATTGAATCAAAGTTGCCATCAAATTTCATAGATCAAAACTGCTATCAAATCCAGGTCAGTCTTAAAGGAATCAGGGGAAAAAAAAATTCTACACAGTACTGAAGTCAAAGTTAATCTCATCTTTCTTAACAATACATGATCAGAATAAATGTTGTCTTAGTAAAGCTAAGATGAGCTATCATCCAATGACCCCAGCCATTCAGAAGCACTATAAAACTCCACTTTTAGGAGACCAGACTAATGTCCAACAGATATGGCGGACTGAACCTTGTAAATTATCTTCTTTCTACAATATGTGTAGCTTCTTTGGGATTGATAAATAAGCAGGCCCCATTGAAGTCTACTTTGGAATTCAAAACTGAAGTAAATTTTTTTTCTTTCTTAAATAAGATGGATAAACTATTTTCTTTTCATCTCCACTCACAATAAATAGAGACTGTCTCAGGATCTTTGGAAAAACCTGCATGGGCTGAAAAGCAGGGTACCTGTTAGGTACTCCAGTGAAAGACCAAGACAAGATTTCAAATGAGTTCAGAAAGATTTTATAAGTGTCAGCTTCACATGTTTCTGGAGTACTTCTTCCTTTGTCTCCTATAAAAGTCATAGGAGGGAATGGATAATTTCAAGCTAAAGCCGCCGCAGTGACAACAAATAGAGTCAAAAGGTGAACCTGCTTTGCACCCATTGGAGAGGAGTCCCCTGTCATAGTGTGGAGGATGATGCTGAAGAGTTCCAGATGTCCTCCAGGTTATAGGTTGAGGTATCGAATGTAAATCAGGCCTTTCTTTCCAACCTCTGTGGGTTTGGCTGGAGATACATATGTCCTTGCTATTTCACACATCAGATATTTAGAAACGCTTCTCACACTGATAGAAGTCTTAAATTAGCAATTTAAGAACCTAAAAGAAGTAAGGCTAATACCCATGTTGTTCTTAATTAGCAAGCCACAGTTATTGTGTATAACTAAATCAGAGCCTGGAGTGTGAGTTTTGCAGGAGTTATAAAGTGATGATTAATCTCTAAATGAAGATTCCTGCCCTGTTCTTAAAACTCAGGGACTGTTCTCCCTGTTAACAGAGGAAAGGACTTGCTAAGTTATGTTTTCCAAATCTTACTGGCAAATATGCTGGCTGGTAAAAACAAAAGCTGTTGTGTTATTAATGCATCAAAATTAATTATGCCAGTATAACTGGTTATCTTTGGCACAAGTACAGAGCTTGAGGGACCAGACATGGTGCTGCCCTGTTACCATGGTAGACAATTATGAAAGAAGTACAGATCTGGACTTGCATAACTCGAAAGCGGTTCCGAGCAGATTGCAAAGTTCCAGGTTACAAGTAAAAGAAATACTGCTTTCTCAAAAGCTGTCATTTAGGACCCACTTGCAGGGAAAGACAGTGCAGTTTGAACAACTACGATCAATGTTGTACTGACCAATGAGTTTTCACAAACCACGCTGGAAAATTCACTTGAAGTGGTACAGGGTGGCAAGAGCAACCCAAGTGTGGCACCAGTTTGATATATTTAGCTTGGACTCTTCTGGGCACATCTTCTATAGTTGGGGCTAAATATGCAAGCAAACTGGCGAGCAGCTTCTCTGAGACTGCAAAAAACTATTCAATCTGGGTAAGACGGTGTAACTGCTCGCTGCTTTAGACAGCTACTTGAAATTGGGGCTTGGTCAAACTATGCAGTTAGCTTAGGAACTGTTATTGCTTATAAGTACTGCTTCAAACTTGTGCAGGGTAAATAAATAACATCTGGGTTATGGAGACAGCTTTTCTACTTCCTAAGAATGAAAAGCTCCTAATTTGAGAATCCCATGGATGTGAGGCCGCAGAAGCTTCATCAGAAAATGGCAGGCAACAGTAAGGATCTTTGATACATCAGAATATCAGCAAAACACTCAGTAAGGTTTTGCATCTCCTGACTACAAAGAAACTTTTTCAAAATTGTCTGCAGACCTGAATGCAGTCCAGTAGTTGAAGCACATTTAAAGAGAGTGCCAGGCAGTGTGCTCTTTGCGTGTGCCAGATATAAGCAAGCTCTGATTTATGCGTGCAAATGCCTCTGTGCATACGTGCATATTAGCTCCACCGGAATTTAACATGAGCACTTTTGGAAACTTGAATTCTGAGTTGCACTTCCCAAGTTGTTTGTTCTTTTGTACTAGAACAGGCTCTGCTTCTGAAAAGATACAGGGTGGAACTTTACAAGAAGCTGAGGAGATAAAAGTTTTAGCTCAGCAACAAATGGAGGTGAGTGCTAGTGAGTCATCTGCGAAGTTTTGAGGGCAGATGGCTGGACGAGAAATTCCAAACCATTCTTTTAACACCACAAAAATCTCTTTAATCTCTGACCATAACCATGGGGTTGTTCAAAACCAAAATCTGGAAAGATGAGAAGAGTTCACTTTCTCAGAACTTAGCTTCCAAATACAGCTGCTAAGACCAATTTGTAAACTTTTACGCTGTGTCCAATGTTAGCAGTTACGCTTCTGTCATCTCTGTGCAGAAACTGCGTGCTGAAAGGAACAAATGTGCATGTATTTGTGGGGAGGGAAAGACACTCCAATAGGGGTGGTGTTGAAGCTTCTTTAAGGATTCTGACGAGGTACCCTCCAGGTCCAGGGCAAGCAAAACTGGACAGAGAAAATGGACTTGAATTCTGCAGTGACTCATGACACTTGGTGTGCTTCTGTGTGTTTTAGCCTAGTGATAGATGCTGTTTCAAGCCACAGGGAAGACGTGTGGATATATCTGATAGTGAGCAAAGCATTACACAGCTTTTAGTGGCTGTGGTGCCTTGCCATCACAGTACGTTCAGTCCACAAAAGCTATTCCAGTTGTGTGTCATCAGTTCTGATTGCCTGTCTTCATTCTTTTGTGGTATTGTATGGTACAGCTCTCAGAGGCCAGAATTATTCTTTCTTCTGCATTTGTAGCCAAATACAACTTCTGATTTACACCAATTATTCTGCTAATCCCCTTTCTGACTTGACAAAATTATCTCAGAAAGTAGCTATGGTTTTCTATATGAAAAAGTGAAACTACCAGCAAGAGAGTACCTTCTGCATAAGCCTGGGGGTTACACCTTGTAGCTATGGTGATCTAGGAGTCCAGAGCAAATGCTCCTGCTATGAGTCTTGTGTTCTCTTGCACTCTCGCTTTCATAAGACCCTGTTCTGAGCCAATTCAGCTCATTAAGCCAAGATAAATTAAAAAAAAAAAAAAGAGACAGTTTTCTCCAACTTTAATGAGCTGAACTGTTTGTAAGAAGGGTTTGGCAAATGCCAGCACAAGGGCAAGGTGGGATGTATCTCAGGGAGCAGAAGTTAAAGAGGGAGCAAAGGGTCATAGGCTGAAGAGGAGCAGGGCCTCCCCCTTTTGGGAGCAGCAGGCTATTAGATCACCCTGATATCTAATCTTTCTGGTTGTTAGTCATTGCCTGAGACTGGGGGTGTCATGACAAAACCTTCGTCGCTATTGTTGTTGTTACCCTTATGACACACAGGAAACATGACTTGTTAGGCATAATTTCCTTCATGTAAACAGTGAGTAGGAATTTCGTGTCTCTGTGTGTTCAGGGCACAGACAATGACTTCTCAACAGCTTTTGCTGTCTGATGAGAGTGCTGCTGGGCTGGGAAACAAGGGTGATGTTGACTCTGGAAATGACCACGAAGAGCAAAATGTAACCCTCATGTAAAATACACACTGAGAGACCCTGAGGAAAGGAACCACTTATCTCAATGTATGTTGTCCTCTTAAGGTCACTTAGGTAAGGTCAGCACAGCAACATCTCATGGTATACTTGTGCCAAAAAGTCGTAAGCGATCCAGTTAAGCTATAAAGGCTGTTAATGATGCAGTAGAAGCAGTATTTCTACTGCGCCAGTATAACACCGTCAGCAACATCTTCACAGTAGGGTATATGAAGCATAGTCTGAGATTCATACGCGGCCCAGAGTGATGCAGTGTTTTGATGAAAGGCAGCTGCTCTGTGGAACGGTTTCCCAGCACAGAAAGGCTAACAGTGCAAAGTGTGGGTCCGGATCCAAAACTTCTAGCAGCTCACAAGTGGCCTACACGGATCTCTTATTTCTAACTAAATAACTAAAAGTATTTCCCTAACTTTTTAGATACTTACATATGGTTACATATATTTTTAAAGTCCCAGACTAGTCTCAGAAAACGTACAAGAGGGTGCCAAGCAGGAATCGCAAGCATAGTCTACAGAGCTTCACATTAGAGTCACGCAGCTGTGCATGAACTCACCTAGTACTTTGTGTATTTGCACAATGTAATCTTTGGTTACCTGATTTGTGTACAGGTGCTCAAATGGTGTATGTGGAATGTCAGCAGTTGATTTACTGAAAACATTAAAAAATAGGTTACTATGTCTATGCAAGTTGACTACAAAGAATGCTTCCAAGCTTGCCTATACATGTTAACTCTTTTCTTTCTGTACCCTCTAACACTCTGTACACAATAACCTATCTTCTAAATCAGTGAATCAGTGGCAACATCTACAGAGCATCAATTTCATTTACCCCTCCTCAAGGATCTCGTTCACCGTTTGCAGAAGCCTTTTGTGACCCATAGATGAAAGACGCTTCATCTGTGTAAAATATTATTATTATTGTTGTTAGTTTAGTGTTTTCAGTCGGTTTTATTGGAACCCGATGTCCTGCCAAAAGTAACACCCTGGGAATCTTTCAACAACTATTCCTGGGTGTTCTGTAGATTAGTGCTGTTTTCTCATACACTGTCCCTGGGAATTGCATTCTCAGATTAGAAAAAATGTCAGTCCCCTCTGTGAAAAGAACTGCTGTTCAGGCTCTATATTAAAAGATTTGGCTAGTATTTTTTTCCTGCTGACATTATTCAGGTTGTATTTTGTTTTGTCATTAACCGCTTTGCAATACAGGTTCAAAATGTTAAATAAGATTGATGTGAATGATCTTATAGCATTATGCAAACACTTTGCATAGCTGAGAATGGCCAGTTAAAGGAAGGCTGGTGGAAAATTGGACCCAGACGTTCAGTCAGCAACTTTCAACCCTGCAGAGACAAAGGACCTTTAAGAGCTAACTTTATAATGAGGAGCTATAGTACAGCATGGCAGAAATTAAAGGGAGGCCCAAATCCCCTTAGTGACAATTGTGTTTTTCAGAGATCTCCTGGGTAGATGTTGCTTTGAGAGACCTTTGGGAAGGAGTGTAGCAAATGAGGTCTTCCTAGGAGACTGTATTGGGGAAGCAAATGCCTCTGGGCCAGAATAGGAACAGGAGGAGATTAAAGCAGAACAACCATTTCTTTCTGATAACTGAATGCCCAAATTCTGCAAATATAGTCTTCTTCTGAAAAGCATTCACATTCAGCCACCAAACATGTAAGTGTCTGAAGTGGGAAACAAAATTTTGCAGGAACTGAAGTTTCTTATGATTCCTTTGTCGCTGTATCTGGTGTTTATCCTGTAGTTTCTCACTTCAAGATGGCCGAGAGACAAAAGAAGTGGGAATCACTGATGCAGAACAAAGACCCTGGATTTCAAGTGGGGTTCAGTCAGTATGCGTTTTGTACTGGAGCTGAATTCTTATAAGGGAGTCGCCAAAAAGCTGTGTCCAAACGAACACGCGAATGTTTGAGGAGGGATGGAAGAGTTAGGGAGAGACGGGGGGGAAAAAAAAACTGGACTCTCTGTGGCACACTAGGCACTGGATGCCCATATTTGGATTGTCATGGTGGTTGTAGTCATCATTAATTGGCATGGGGTCAGAGAAGCAGCTCATATTAGCTCCCAGTTTTAGTTGTGCGTGGAAACATTTACACATACCTATACCTAAAGCGATAGATGAGTTTGTCCCTATAGATTAGTCATTTCTGATCACACTTTTCCTCTTCTGGTTTCTGCTTCCCTCAGCAGAGCTCACTGTCATTGCAGCAGCTCAGCTTTATTGTCGGTATGTTGTGCAGTAGCCCTGTGAAGGGGTTTTCTAATGCCTTTCTGTGCACTCACTACAGTCTGTTTCTCTGCAAAAACAAAAGCCACTCCGACCCTTTTTGCTTATTCATAGTTTCTCATGTCCTGTTTGGGCATCCTGATACCCTGTTTGATGCTGCTGCTGATATGGCCAGAGGAGGCGGGCAAAAGAAACTCCTTTCCACCTACTAAGATAATTATCATGACCAGTGACTCTTAAACTATACCTATAATCTATATCTTACTCCCTACCTGACAAGCTGCCCAGGGGAGTGGTGGAATCGCCATCCATGGAGGTATTTAAGAGATGAGTAGACATGGTGCTTAGGGACATGTTTTAGTGGTGGTTTGGCAGCATTTGGTTGGTGGTTGGATTTGATGATCTTAAAGGTCCCTTCCAACCTAGGCGATTCTGTGCTTCTAAGATAAATATTTAGTGAAATCATTACAACCGTTCTCAGTTCTTGATCCTAGCATCAAGTATTCTTGTTTTTGTTGGACCTTTTGAAGAGATTTTACTTTGTAATATACTTTTTGAAGAAACACTGCTTCAAAGGATACCTCTTCGATCTTCGATCTTGAAGGCCTTCACTCAACTACAGCTATTACATCCTAATGTAGCTGCAAAGTCTTTCCTCTGCTTCCATGCCCTCCCTCCCTTAATTTCATACACCCTCCCAACACCTCAGCTCCTGCAGCATTTGAGTACAGATGTGAATTTCCCTCTGCTCACAGGTATCAACATGTTAGCGTTGATTGTGTACGTAATGCACTTGCCTTGGGCAAAAGGCAGACTGAATGCTGCTGGGTAACAGATACAATATTCCCACAGTTTTGGGGCCACAAAAGATTATCTATATCACAAAGAAGAGGAGTCATGGAGTCCTACCTGCCCTTCAAAATGCACCAGGAGGAGAAGAGGGCCTTCAAAGGACATGGATTGTGATCAGTAAATCACAGCCTTCTCTTAGCTTGTGTATTTTGTTCATCCCAAGATAAACTTCCCACAAGTGTTGCTCTCATTTCTGCTGAATCAGCCTTCTAATTACGCCCACTGAGCAGATGATAACAAATGAAGAAGTACTTTGTCATGTGCAACGTAAAAGTGTATCATGTATGGAAATGACTGATATAGACGGAGGAGTTACTCAGCTAGATATTGTCCCTTATTTCTCAGAGAGGTCAAGAATAGTGCTAGAGACAGTGTCTTCTGATTGAAGGATAGCCACTAGGAATGGTGTCCTTTCAGACTGCTCCAGCCAGATCTGCAACAGTATATACCTACAATGTACTTCATAAACAGATTTATCAAGTCCTTGGGCATACGTGGTTAATTGTACAGGGCTTATGGTGAAGCTCAGTGCTACTTGCTCTTGCGTAACTCCTTTGAGGTTTAGTTGGCTGAACTTTACTTTTTATAAGTCATTTGATAATATGGAAAATAAAAAAATGGGCGGAATACAAAAATTATGTTAGGCACACCAATAACAGACAGACTGGGCTCCTAGCTGAGAAACAAATTCTCATCAGATAGGAAAAAACAGGGAGGGGAACAAAGGAAGAAAAAAACACCTCGCTTTTGGATCAGAATGAAGAGGAATGTATTGTTATCATTTGCAGCCACAGAGCCATCATGCATGTTTTTATTTTTTAACTATTCTTTGCTGTTGGCGGCTACGGGGACACCTTTCCCTGCAGCTGGCCAAGAATCTGAGTCAGTTGCTCCCACAGGAGACATAATGTCCCTGGATGTATGTTGTGCGAGTGCAGGAGGAAGCGCTTTAAAACGACCCTGCCCCGTTCTGGCTGTAAACACCGGAGTTCACCACCATGCTGGCCCTCATCCAAACCCCGAGCCCGTTCCCCCACCTATCCATAGGGATCCATAAGAGAGCTGCCATTTTGCCACAGCCCAAAAAGGCAAACAACGTAAAGCTGGCCTAGTTCAGTAACTCAGGGTGATGCCTGGAGGCTTGTGGCTGAAGGTAGCACAGAATGGGTTGGAAATGAATCAGAGGGCCACTCAGCTCAGCATCGCTAACCAAAAGCTAACCTAATTAGTAGCCACCAAGGCCTGTTGCCATCTGCTCTTGAGCTGCCTGTCTGAGTCTGGTCCTGAGTTCAGATCTCTGCATAAAGATACAGATCTACAGCCTGCCTCCAGCACTGTCCACATCAGAGACGGCTTTAGTTACCTCTTTTTTTTCATAGTCTCAGCAGAATAATTGAGCATTAGATCAGCTCAGAGATGAAACACACCTCTTGCTATACTTAGTAGCTCAGGCTAGGATGAAGTGGGGAGCTCCATCTTCTCTGGTTTCTAGGGACAGAGACGTCCGGCACTCTCAGTTCTCTGTTCCCCCCATTTGGCTTACTAGCATTCATAATCTGTCATTTTGTGGACCACTCCCCAGTGGAGCTCTCTTCTGGGGCTGCACTCCTCTTCCCCCCCCCCCCCCCTTCATGATTTGCTTCCCATACTTCAGTAGTTGTTTTTTGGTGCGTTCTGGGTTTTTTTCTGGGGTTTTTGTGTTTGTTCATTTGTTTTTTTCTGGGATGCTGACGATATTACCTCCTCTGAGCGTGTGTTAGCTTTTTTATTTTTGTGGGATCATATGTCTTTCCCCCAAGATCTGTGTAGCTGAACCTGGATATGAGTAGTTTTCTCCTTCAAATTCTGTTGCACCCTGGCTCCTCATCTGAGAAGGAGGGAAGGGGGGCTTTTATTGTGCTGATGGACTTTGCCCATCCCTCTCTGGATCTGAATAGGCCAGCATTATTTCACAAGTGCTTAATCCACTCACAATGGTTTTAAATGGTTGAGCTGCTGAGCCAGCTGAACAGCAAACACCAGAGGGGAAACCACATTTCGTGAGCACTTCAGATTCCTTCAGACTGTACGTGGAGCCATTAAGAGCAAAGTAAAAGCCCTTTGACACAACTCCCTTCGGCAACTTTTTCACAGCCACGTGCCAAAAATGGGGGCTGGCTAAGGAATTGGTCCAGAATCAGCTCCCAAGAATCTAGCACATGAAGATGGAGTTCAAATCTGTTTCTATTAAAAGGGAAGAAAACAGCAGCATATTATATTTTCTTGTAGCATATTAATCCTTTGTTGGATGTCTCTCTGATCAGTATGGATTGCCAGTCAAGGTATCACTATGGGCAAAAGATGAAAAAAACAGGTGCTTATGTTTTGCAGGAATATTTTTTATTGTATTTGTGTTTGTATCTCTCTTCCTTATTCTCTACATCTAAGTTAAGAAGAACCCAGATTCTAAATCTCAAGGTCTCCTGGTCATCCCAGAAGAACTAGATCTTCAGCTAACACGACCAGTCAAGAAATATCCAAGAATGTAAATGATTACCCCATTGCAGCAAAATGGATGAAGGCCTATCTAAAGGAGCTGCTATTTCTGTCTCTGTCGAGGCTTGTGAAGACAGGGGACTTATTTCTTCCTTAGAAGACAGAATTGCATATTCACTAAACAAGTTCTTTCACAACAATCTGGGTTAGTTTAGCCACGCAGTAATGGAGGTTTCCTAGGCCAGACAGTCTTGATAGAGTGATTACTTTGAGCAGTTGCATTGAAGCAGCAATAATAATTGATGGTGGTGATGAGGATGAACCTCCCCCCTTCACCGCTTCAGCTCCAGTCAGCAAAAAATGTGTGGCTGCAGCCTGAAATCACACAGGGACATGCAAGAACGTTTTATCTTGAATCAACTGGAAAAAAGGTGAAACCTTGAAGTAGAATAGTTGCATCAAGAGCCTGTATGGTCATTCTGAGTCAGAATTTACATTGAATGTAATTTAGCTTGTTTCACTTTGGCTTTGGTGTTTGCTTCCTCCACCAAGATGGTTAAGCATGACTGCAGCTCCTTCAAGAAAGGGATACAAACACAGCTGTGTGCCTGAACTTTTTGTGTCAAAATTTGTTTCCAATTGCTGATGAAGTTACATTCAGCAGGGAAGGAATTGTGTTTGTTCTCTTATTGACAGCTCCAATCAATGTTCTTCTTTACATTGTGTGAAGTAACAGTGGTCTCTGATGACTAAATAAAACAATCTTTAACAAGAGATAAAGAATTTAGCCAGTGAGAAGTAGAGATGAAACTACTGAACACACTGCTGCTGCATGGCAATCTACCCATCCAGAGTTTCTCAGTCTTTCCTTCCTGCTTCTCTCACTTCCTACTTGAAGTGACAGAATAGTGAATAGAATACTTTAATAGCGTCTTTGGGTACACTATTGGTCATTTAACTGTCTCTGCCTTGACCTAATATCTGTCAAATATGCAGGAATACACCTCTTGCTCCATACAGGGATTGTGAAATTAAATTCACTGATATTTTAAAAATGCTGGGAAAACAAGGGACAGCAGAACTTGGTTCTCACACAAGTCCTGTGAGAGTACAAAGTATTGCTGTGTTGTTATTTTCTGCAGAAACATCCCTTCAGTAAAACATAGGCTACAGTAGAATGGTTAGTTGCCCTTTCACTTTTGGTAGATTGCAGTTATTTTTCTCACATAACTAAGGTCTGTGGTGAATTTGGGACTTTTTTAAAATCCCCCAAAATATCATTTGGAGTTGTGTGAGTGCAAAGAAAAAAGTCCTACAAATATGCATAAATATTTGCAAAAATTAAAAACCTAAAAAAAAAGAAAAAAAGAGCCTGAACAATCCACAAACCAGTACATCATCTCATTTTCTTGTTCTCATTTCTCTAAACCTGCTGACAGGATTCCCCCAGAATTTCCAGCACTCACTGAACCTTGACCTAAGCAGCTTCATGAGAAATTTCTTCCCCAAGGGTTATTTTGGATAGAAAGTTCTAAGATCCTGAGTATAATGGTTTTCACAGCTGTAATTATAGAGTCACACATCTGATTCATGTAATTTGACAAGGAATTATAACTTGCCTGGTTCAAAGGAGTGTGTCAAGGTGTATGGTAACTGGTGATGGGAATCTTGCAGCATCTGCACATGGTCTCTTCCATCATTCTGGTGTCCAATTCAAATGTTACGTGTTTACATACCTGGGGCAGTCTAGATTACAGTATTCTTGTATTGCCTTTTCTCAGAGAGAGCTTTATAAACATTTGACTCACAAGCCAGGGATGGGGAAATGGCAGTGAAAATGCCCATGCACCCTTTCGTACTTGGAGAAGCTAACACTTCTGTGTGTGGTTATTGTATGCATGCAGCATTACCCATTTCTGGTTCTTGGAAGAGACACATAACAAATGAATATATGGGTTTCAGGAAGGGCTGAGAAACAGTAACTTGGGCTGGAGGCTTCCTTTTTTCGTGTCTAAGTGAGCAGAGGTGCTGTACCTGTTTGTCGGCTGTAGGTGAACAGAGAAGCAAGTGCATGGTTCAGCTCTCAGGCATGGGTTGGAATGAAGCCAAGGGAGGCAACTTGTAGACAAAAGACACAAGAAATGGTTTATCTGTGGTTTCACAGGTACTTCATGATGCAGAGGACCCCTCCTCACAAAGATGTCTCCGTGGGAGGTTTTGCCTCTGGCCAGCCAGGAGAATCATGTGTTCCATAGCCAGGTTTATGACCACTCACTAAATAAAACCCACTCCTTGTGTGCTCAAATCTGCAAGATGCAAGTGTGGGTGAGATGTATCTGTATCTCAATGCGTGAAACAGGTACGTGGCCAGAGATGGTACCCCTAAAGGTTGTGGCTGAGGAGAAGATGGTGGAACGAGGAGTAAGGGGTCCTGCTGGTGGCCAATGTGCAGGTGCTGTGAGCAGGCCAGGCCAAGCTGGTGGTGCAGCATGGGGGCAGCAGGAGGGTTGTCCTGGTTGTTTGGTGAGGCTGCTGGCTGACCTTGTCCTCAAGGTCAAGGGTGACCTACACCCTACAAGCAGGGTGTAGCCACCCTGACCTGCTGCCACTATCAATGGGGCACAGGTCCCCCATCACACAAATCCCTGAGCATCCCCTTGGCCCCTTGACACCATCTTGTCACCCTGGGTCCTGTGTTACTTCATCCCCTTCCCACCTTCTTGGGGAGACCCCATGCCTCCTGGGCCTGCTCCTCCTCGGTTCCCCCTGCTTCAATTGTACGAGCTTTATAAAGTAGGCGATTATTAATAAGCTTTTGTAGCTGCCGACCTCAGGGTCCTCTACCCTTACCTTGGGGGAGGTGGCAGCACCTCCTGACCCAAGTGACTCCCTCTTTCCCTCCCAGTCTCCTCTTCAGAAATGTCTGGGCTTCCTCAGATTATTTTATACAGCCCATTTTTCTTCCCTGGCAACTGTGACTGTTTCTAGCTGTGACCTAAGCTCCCACCCTGCTGTGGTTATCAGACATGGAGGCAAGCTGCTGTGTGCTCCCATCTGCGATGAATCAACCCTATGAAGCAGTGGGGGAAAATGTCCCTTAATCTACTGTTATGGCAGCCCCAGCTCTGAGTGAAACTCGTATGTCTAAGCGCCACGTGTTGTAGACCAGCACGCCTTGTCCCTGTGGACCTATGTGCAATGGCAGGCAGAGTCTCTCACGGAGCCCAGGGAGGTCTGGCCATGCCTCGCTCCTGCGAGGCCGATGGGGCAGCATGGCTGGCACGGCAGCTTCACCCTCCGCCGCAGTGGGCCCGGGGTCTGAGCGCCCTGCACTCAGTGTCCTCTGGCAGCACAGCCTCCTTTCTGTACCTTTTAGCACTGGCGGGCAACTTTTTAGATGCATCAGGGGAAATCACTGTTCTAACGGCACCTCACTGCCTTTCTCTTTCTGTTACAGGGTTCTCTTAATCCTACCCCAGCCCTAAACCCAGGGGAAGAATCCTATTTAACAACAGTCCCTTTTGGTCTTCTGTGGGAGGCCTCTGCATGCCTATTGCTTCAGTGAGAGCAGATTTACTGGGTGATGGATGGGTCAGTCAGGCTAATTCACTATTTTACACACTCTCTATCAACAGCCCCTGCTGTCCCCTTTCCCTTCTCTGCCTTCACACACAAATGTTCATGATGGGCACAGCCTGCCCAGTGCACAGCTTGGGACCAGGCTCCCTCTCTCAGAAAGATGCAAATACTGCCCTTTCATCACCCCTCAACAAGGTGGAGTGTGAGGGACCACATCAGCCTCCGGTGTAAGGCCACTGATTTCCATGGGAAAACTCCAAGGACATATTGGACTCCACATGTGCCTCATTTCCCCCAGATACCCTAAAACCTGGGGTCCAAGTTTCTCAAGATGAGAAAATACCATCCCCATGTTTGGGAAGGGTATAAATGAACGTTTACCCTAAGTGGGAAGGCTGGCCGTGTCCAGGTAGAGCAGGCAGAAGGAATGTATAGAGGAGAGGAGAAATGCCACGTCTGGCTGCAGAACAAAGGACCAATTAGCACTGGCTGTAAGAAAAAGCCTCCTTTTTCTCTGAGTGTTGCAGTCGCGCTATCTGTCTTCTAGCGCGAGTGCTACTGGTTTCTGGGACCAGCACGGGTAATGTTGCACCAACTTGCAGGTCCCTGCGGCTAGGGGAGAAGAGCGTGGGATCATTCTCACTCCTAAGCATGATATCCTATTTCACACCCGTCTTTTGACCAACTACAGCACAGTGAATCTCTGCCTAACACTCTAGCTTGCTCTGTAAAGGCTTTACTGTCACGTAGCAATCCAAAATCTTGCAATCTGAGTGACGTCCACTAGTGAGAGAAATCATTGCTACTGTTTGAGCCTTCCCTGCTTCTTCCACTGGCTCCACCCAGACTTGGACCTTCAGCTAACTGAAGTGAAGGGTAGCTGCCACTGAAAGGAGACATCCTGCTGCCTCCACATGCTCTCATGGCCACACAGTCCTAGTCATTGGCAGTCATAGAATCATAGAATCACTTGGGTTGGAAGAGACCTTCAAGATCATCAAGTCCAACCATAACCTACACTACCAAAAACACCACTAAACCATGTCCCTCAACACCACGTCCACCCGTCTTTTAAATACCTCCAGGGATGGCAATTCTACCACCTCCCTGGGCAGCCTGTTCCAATGCCTGATAACCCTTTCGTCTCATCCTCCTGGGAAACACCCCAGGACAGCAAACCAGAACACTAGCCCTATCAAAAAGCGGTTGGTTTTCTCCGAGTTTAGCTCTCCAAACCAGCTTTACCGCTGTCAAACGAATGGCGCAGGCGTTGGAGCACACCCCTGGGAGCGGGGAGTGGGATCCTGTCTGAGGGGCTGTGGTAACTGGGTTAGTTTAGTTAAAAACACGGTGCGATAAGTTCCTCAAACTCTTGGTGGCTGATTTGCACACACCATACACAGATGTCACAGGAATGGCTCTTTCTGAAGCACTCGCGGTTTTTTTTCTGAAAGGTTCTTTCTCAATGCAGACTGTCACTATTTGAGCCTAAATTACAGAACCCAAATAATGCCACTGATATCCACTGTGGCAGGTACGCTTCTCAGTTGGCGATGTTAGATTGCCACCATTCTAGGAAATTGCTGAAGGAGAGTAAAGGTCTTATAGCACTAGAAAGCACAGGCTGGCTGTTGCTGCAGAAGCAGGCAAATACGTGCCCAAGCCAAGAACTTGTAAGCACATCACAGCCTCGAGGCACAAGTTAAAGCCACAAAAAAACCCACAAAAATAAAAGTCTAACCCAGTTGTGAACAAACCCCCTGCATCCCCTCATCAGGCCTAGACTGAAAGTGGGATGTGGGAGATGGGATTTACAGTGCTAAGTGGGACTTTCCATTTGTTTCGTGGGCAGTTTAGAAAAGTCCGCACTTTCACACCTATAGCTAAGTCTATTTATCTGCCTGTCTAAAATCTTCCTGCTGTAGATCTGGTCAAAAACTGAGCACTAGAAGTAAATTATCCAATTATTTAAAATCTTTTTTCCTTGCAAGCTGCTTGTAAACTTGTCTTTATTTCCACAGATGTATTTTGCATTCAAAGTATTCACCAAAGAGCTTCTGCCAAAAAATTTCAGTGTGGGGTCTGTTTTCCAGAATGATTATTTTATCTGTTTACTCTTTTTACTTTTGATGTATGAGTGATTCCCTAAATGGTGAGGTATTATTTCTGATTCTCGTCCCAGAGGATTATAAATTTTTTTTATCCAAAGGGTAAGAAACTATAAAAAGAAAGATGCAACATACAATATATAGCCTCTTTGGCAATACGAATATGGATGACATTCATCCGGCGCACATCCCTTAAACACCCATTTACACAGAACATAACACCCGTTCATGACTGAGAAAATATAAAAATACAAACCTAATAAAACTCTGAAGCCGTTTAGTATCAGCCCCAATCTTTGCTTCGTTCTGCAATATCCATCTGGGGCTCTGACAGACTTAGCCGTGGCAATAATGTGTGAGTGTTACTGATTTCAGCTGTCCGCAGACTTTCTGGTTACTGCCGCTGTGGTGGGAGTGGTGGAACGGATGTTGTCTCAGTCGGTCCCATTCAAAGTCTGGTACATTAGCTTAAATCACCAATGAAACAGGGTTGTGTTAAGATGCCAGATCGTGAACTGCAGCAGCTGAGGTGCACAGCTAAACAGATTTAATGGGTCTTTTGCTGCTGAAAAGAACGGTCCTGTATGGCTCCCTCCTCCTCTCTCCCCCCTGCAAATCTCTATGGAAGGGTTGGAGGCAAGAGCCAGGAGGAATAATAGCATAAAGAAGTGCAGATAAATCAGCCAGAGTGTGACTGTCAAAGCCATACTTCTATTCTAATTTATAAACTTTTGCTTCCTGAAGTAAAAAGAAACTGGTAGTGGGATCTTGTTGGGTTGTTTTATTTGTTTCTATCCCAAATGTGTTTTTCTGATCCCAGATATCTCAGGACATACTCTGTTATATCTCATCAGGTTACTGGTCTACCTGCCTGGTTTCTTGTCAATGGCAGGAGCTTGATAGGGGAGGGGGAAAGTTTCACTTGGAAGCCACAAATAGAGATGTTGGGAAGAAAAATGCATCATTCACATTAATTGAAGTTTTATCTTTTAATAGGTAAATCAATCTTTTTAATTAAAAGATTTTAATTCAAGTTCTATCTTTTGTCTTAGCATTTGGCTGGCTGGCATAGATCTGGTGAGGCTGCTCTACAGCCTTGTGGCTTTTTTTTCCATTTCAGCACCATTTCTTTTTAGCATCTCTCTGTGCACAGTTTGAGGTTTTGCTGGTCTTCCTAGAAGTCAGAACTGGAAAACAGACTCCTTTGAAACACACAGAACAAGAGAATTTTTGTAAGGGAGAAAGTGGATTAATGGGAGATACTTCTTGCTGTTAAAAAGCAGTCCTGGGTCTCACTTACGGACAGTTGGTTCATAACTTCTCTAATGCAAGATACCACTTTCTGTCTGGTCAGACATTGCCTGTAGGGAACTGAAAAGCGTATTTTTATCCTGCTATTGGCTTATGGGATTTGAAAGTACCTTTTTAGCTTGCATAACTGTAAATATTTTTACTGGACCTCTCGACCTCTTCTCAATGCTTGCTCCAATATTTGACCTTCTGACCTGCTCCAGGAGATGGCAAATTCCACAGGCTGATGACACGATGGGTGAGAGAGTGTCTCCTGTTATAGAGGCTTTTAATTTTGCTGAGTGAGCCTCTGTTCTCATGCTCTAGGATGAGCAAAAAAGTTTGGGGGCTGATCAGTTCTCCTCAGAGTCTACTTAAATCTTGATTGCCTCTTCTAGGTCTCTCCTATGCTAGGCCAGAGGTTCATTGTGTTTTCATTCTCTTGTTACCTGTCTAGCCTGGCCATGTAAATGTTGTATAAGAAATGCCAGCAGGTACTGTGCAACTGCTTCAGGCACAGGACCCTCTCCCTATAAATAAAACCCCTCTATTTCTGTATTGTAGCATAGTTAACTTTTAGGACTGTTCCTGCTACTCCATCCAGGAGCTCCTTGAGGAGAAGTGAGTCATGCATTACCACTCCAGAGAGTGCAGTGCACATTCCCCCAAGCTCTTCATAAACCCACAGCTGGAAACTTCCAAGAAGACACCTGCTCCACGTTCAGTGCTCAGAGTAGGGACTCAAAAGAGGCTTTTAAATGTACTTTCAGCTGAAAGACTTCTTTTTTTTCCCTCTGCCACTGATCACTCCTTCCTTAATCTCACTCTTGCCAAGTCACATCACTGCCAGGACCCTCTACTTGTCTCAGCTTTGCGGTTGTAGGTAACACACTTTCCCTCCCCTGCCAGCCCTGTATATTTCCTGGTCATAAGCATGCAGGAACCTGTGTGTATTCACCTCTATTTTGCACTGTCTGGTGGCTTCATCAAAGCCCTGTAAGGTGTCACAAAGAAAATCTCAATAGCATGGTCTTTCTTGTGGCAACATGTGTAGAGGTGGATAAAAACACTCCACACCTTCCTTCTCTAGAAACTGATAGGTATGCTCTTTTCAATTTTGTAACTCAAGGAACCTTTGACCTTCTGGACTTATTTATTTGAGTATTGTAAAGGCTGAAGATGCTGAGGATCCCTTTTGTCTCTTCACTTAACTTCAAGATGGGTTGAAAGAGAAAAATCTAAACCCTAGATTTTTCAGTTTATGAGCATTGTAATTGGTGAAGCTGATTTTTTCATCTATGAAAGCTGGTCTTCAAATCCATCATAGACCTGAAACTTTCCAGTGGGTGAAATGATTTAATACACAAGAAGTTAATCTGACTTTTTATTTGGCATGATTTTCTTGTCCTCTTTGCCCTTTCCCCCAGTTCCTGTCTTACTGATTTCTATATTTTTTCCCTTATTATCTAGTTCCAGAAAAGCCTAACCTCTGTCTTCCTCAGTCCTAGAGTACATTTTAACCAGCTGTCACAGCTACCTGTGCATCTTCCTCAGTTATTGAGTCTCTTATCTGAGCATAATTGTTCTCAGGTCTTAAAAAACTGCCCTGCATCTCGTACCTCAGTGGAGATATGTTCTTCAGGACAAAGGAGTCTCAGTCCTTTCTAGTTAGAGATAATCACCCTGATTATTTCCAAGGGCCCAAATCTTTCCATTTTCGTTTCTTTGACATGGGCCAAAAGAAATAAAAATTGAGACCCCAGATGGACTTCCCCACTTTTGAGTCTGAGGGTGGTTTAGACCATTACAAACGGAACAATCAGCTGCAAAGTTTGTACCCTGCTGCCAACCCTCCCAGGGCTGGAAGCTGTGCCCTGGGCAATGATTCTTATTCACCCCTTCTCCAGAGCTGTCTGAAGTGTGGATCTGGACTTAAACTTCTGAAGTTTGACACGTTCTGAGGCTTGTGACCTGGGGTTTCGATTCCATTTCATCTCTGATAGTTTCTTTTTCCAAACCCTTGGGTAGTTACCCTTTCCTAGAACACATGCTGAGCATAAGAAACACCCTTCTTAAAAAACACAAACACTCAGAAGAGGAACACAGAGAACTGAAAGAGCTTCACCAAGAAGTTTTGTTTCTCTGTAAACCCTACGTAGGAAACTCTGGCCTCTGCGCTCCCTCAGCATTTGCTGTATTTATTTCTTTTCCTCCTCTCCAGATTGGGAGCACTTTCTGCCAAACAGAGAAAGGCTTTGTGAGATGAGGAACGGGTCAGACTTTTGCAGCTTGTAAAGTATGTGCTGCCTCCTTCTGAGAGCTGAAGACTAACTTCTGCCCCTGCTGCCACTCCTTCCCCCAAAAAGCAGCTCTTTTTAGTAATACCCCCCTTCTTACCCTCTTTTGTAAAAATGCTCATAACAGCTCCTGGCAGAACAGGGCAGAGATCCTGCCGCTAGCTTTTCTTCAAAGGAGAACACAGGAAAAATGCAGCACTGACTTTTCAAGTGAAATTGGCTGCCAAAGCTGAGGAGTGAACAATCAGAGTGGTGGATATTTCCCCCAAACTAGGGATCTTCCCTCCCACTTCTCCCTCCCGCGGGTATTTCCCCGACATGGACTCACTTGAAGATTGATGCTCTCCCCTTCCGAGGCCATCCTTTTGCCCCCAGGTCTCTTCCTCTGCAGACGGTGCACGGAGCGGAGCACTCTGCGCTCCCGGAGACTCTCTCTTCACTGGACCGGGACGTGCAGCTGCTGGAACAGACCTGCTATTCATCTGCCGGCGGCCGGCCGCCCGCCTTGGCATCAACTGGGGGGCGAGAGAGGGGGTGGCACGCCAATTCTTCATTGTCCAGGCAGTCCGTGGAACAAGCATCCCTCTTAAGACTTTCCATGACAGTTGTGTTCATTACGTGTCTGGGCTACCTCTGAGGCCAGCTGAGCCTCATGAGGTCACTTGGGCTGGGACACGGTGATGCAGCCAGTGTACCAAGAGGTTCCTGGCATGGGCTGTGCAGCCGCAGCAGCGATCCCGACCTCTTCCTCCTCTCCCCAGCGCACGGCAGAGCGTACGGACAAAAAACTAAGTTGAAGAGATTAGGTCCAGAAAGTTGTGCCTGCTAGCTGCTGATGCTGCCACAGCAAAGATACTGTTACAGCTCAGATAAAATTTCCACTTTACTTTGTTTATAGTCCCTTCTTCTCATTTTTCTCCCCAGCCAAAATGCCCTTCCTTTCCCCTCCCCAACGCTTTTTTTTTTTTTTTAAGTTGAATTTGATATGTCTGGTCTTAGCTGAAACTAAATCGTGCTTTTTGCTTAAGTTAAAAGCAACTATGAATGACAATGGAATGGAAATGTATGCAGCCAGAATCAAGTCACAGCGCAGAAAAATATGTTGTTGTTATTAGGTGGAATCCTCAAGCAGAAAAATCAGCGCAATTCTCTAGATTTTAGGGAAACTCTGCTACTCTGTACTACCTACAGATCAGGTAGGCATGTTTGGCTTTTGAAGGACAATTTCTGTAGTCGCTGTAGAATAGAAAATTCACGGTAAACAATATATTCTGCTTAAACAGTTTAGCCAAATGCATGTTCTAGTACTCCAGCCTGACTAAAAGCGCTGACAAGTCTGTCAGTAGACGATCCTGTTGGATTGATGCTTCCCAGCAAAAGGCCTCATTTTGCAATGAAAATACTAGTGCTTAGTACTGCAAGTTCATTTCAAAGTGCTGATGAATTTAGCCTCCCTGCATTCCTCTCAAACAGCTTTTTTTTTTTTTTTTTTAACTTATAGATGTATGAGCTGAAGCAGTGAGATGTGTTGTTTAGGGACCGGGCTAATGTCACACAGGAAGGCAGGGCTAGGATACATGTCGTTTTATCCTTAGTGTTTGGCCTAAGGCTGAAAGCCCACCAGGAACCATGAGGCTGATTCTACAATCAAAAGCCACCCTCATGGTTCCTACTTTTGAATCAAAATTAAGATCCCTGTGTCTTGTTATCACTGTGATTGAATTCTACAGGGAAGTGGAGGTGAAGGGAAAGAGGCCATTCATTGCTACTCTTCAGCAATTGCAGCCTTTTTTTTTTTTTTTTAAATGTAAGGAGAATTTAAACCAAAATGCAGCCACCTGCTGTTGCTGTTGACTTGCTCTCCTGATTGAAAGCTGTATGTTAACTAAAAACTCCCTGTAAATATACTATTGCACAGATCTTAATATAAATAATTACCTGTTTTAATTTGCTTTTCTTAGTGTAGTCTATAAAAAGATGATATGGTTGATCCGTTTGTAAAAAAATATTTTTTATTAATAGATAATTTACACCAGGTGGGTGTCCACTGTGTTTGTTGAGGCACTCCTGGGAGTTAGAAGGACTTAATCATGTGCAGGTCCTTTGTGAAGAGGCTTCCAGTAAACAACCCATGAAGTCTGGCCAAAGTTTTTTGAGTTCCTATATGTGCCATAAGCATAAAAACAAGCCGAAAATATCTTCCAGTGGTCAGACAGGAATGAAGTATCTATGATCTTATTTAGCAGACAAACAAATATCATCAGTGTACAAATTTCGGACAAGACTGCATGATATATAGCAATGTGCCTTTTTACAGCAGTTTTTTTGTTAGTATATCTAAATACTATGCCAGGGATTTCATTTGTTTGGTTTTTGTTTGGGTTTTTTTGTTACACTCTCTCCGAAGAGGTATTGGAAAGCAAAATAACCTTGCTTTGCATCCTCAGAATACCTATAGAAATCAGTCAAAACTTGCAGTAACCCTTGTGTCCTTGTAGACACTTCAATCAAACCAGGTTTCCAATGCCCTCTCCCTCAAAGACTCAAATTGTCTCTGCACAGTGTTTTAGTAGCAACGGCTGTATCAGCTTCCCTGGAAGTGTCTGGAGCCAAACACATTGGAATGAGAAAACTTCAAATAACAAAGTTTCTCTTGGAATTTTTTGTCTCTGTCACTAATAGCAAAGCTCAGAGCCGAAAAAACATGAGAAAAGAGGGGAGTGGGTTTATTTTAACTTGAATTGTAATAGCTGCCCAAGAAAGGAGTGCCTCAATGAACCCAGTTACAACTGAGATTTACTTGTCACAAAATGCAATTACAAAGGCCTACATTTTTTAGACTTTCTAGTAATTGTTAATTATGATGCAAGAATGCACCATTGTAATGGTCCAAAGATTAAGGCATAGAAAATGCAGCCCAACTTCTGAAAGGGATTGTGTGACCTAAGTAGCAGCACTCACCAATTTTAGACTCAACAGCCCCTGAACTCTCTTCCAGTCTTTTTCTGTGTTTTTTTAACACATGCCACATGGGAGACCTCCAAAACCTGGCTGTCCTAATGGATGTTGATTGATTACAGAGTCTTTCTGGTAACGCAGACTAGAGACGGATGGGGAAAGAGCAGTGTTCCTTGAAAGGAGGGTGGGGAGCATCTGGGGCAGGATGAAGAACAAGTATGTGATTTTCTTTGCAAGATCAACCCACGCCAGCTGAGAGTGGAGGGGAGGCTCTGTGGATCAGCCACATTCACTTGGGAGGAACACGCATGGCAAAGCCTCTTGCTTCCACCCCCATCCTCTTCCCTCCCTTATGCCAGCCAGAGTGCTTGTGCAACCACCCAAGAAAACAGACAGAAGAAGTTCTTCCAGCTGGGGGGAAAAAAAAAAAAGTTGCCGGCTATTTTTTTGGCTGGGATCAGATCCCTGACCTGGTTCTGCACATAACTGCACAAACACTTACGCTGGCAGTAGGGAGGGCGCCCGGTGGGAAATGGAAAAAGCAGCTGGGAGTGGAGAAGGGTGGGGACAAGCCGGTCCAAGCAGCATTGCTGCTGAATGTGTAACCAGCGTTGCAGTGCTGGTGTCACCAGTGGGGCTGGCCTCTGCAAAGGGGACATGGGAAGAAGAGCTGCAATTCTGGGGCTTCATCACTAGCCGGCAGAGACTGCCAGCAGCAGAAAGTAGGCCATGCTGTGTGAAGACTGATGCAAGAATTGCTCTTCCCCACCACTCTCAGATTTGTCGCGGTCCTTGAGAGAGAACCATAACCAAGATCGCAAGAGTTTCTGTACGACAGCTACACTTCTAACAGAGCAAATAACAATAACAGGGCAACTTCACTTCTTAACTCTTCTGAAGTAAATTGTGTGTTACAAAGGTAGTTTGGTTTTGGTTTTGAGACACCCTTTCTCAACCCTGTCGTTTTGGGCCACCTCTTCGCCGTATCAGGAAAGAATTGTGCTGCTGATCTATTATGGGTGCATTCACATGGTTCTCTGAGAGGATGTGAAAAAAGCCTTACAGAATGAAAACCAAGAGGGATAACGATGCCAGCTACAAATCCACTAAACTGGAAAATTCTAGGGAGATGGAAATGCAGCATTAGCACAGGAACTAATTAATAAACTGGACAAGAAAAAATGCTAGGTTAGAAATTAGAGGAGGGTTCTTGGCTGCCTAAGTGCTGATGCTCTGGAGAAGCCAGCCAGTGACAGCAGCAAGACAAGAAACTGAACCAGACTGGAGATGCAGTTTGCTGAGTTTACCAAAAGGATTACCTGATATGGCTGCCTGTGACAGCCAGGGACTGACCCTGCTAACCATTCTTTTCCCAGGTCCCATTTCCCATGTTTCGCTGGTGGCTGTCTTTGAAGAATAAAACCCAGCAGTGCTGCAGTGCATGCTGCTGTAAAAGTAAAGGCAAGTGACTAGGTAGCCAAAGGCCCATTTTTTTGTAATTTCTTCAGGAGAATTAGTCCCATTGTCTTTGAATTAATGGTAGGGTATATAACTCCTGATTGGCACGACTAACTTCACTTTTCATAGGAGAGAACCACAGGGCACAGCCTAGTGAGTGGAAAAATAATAATCTTAAGGGAGGCTCTGGAGACAAAGAACACAAAGATGCAAGTAATACTTCTAAAATTCTCCCAGAGGTGATAAATGAACATGTACTTAGCCAGTGAATCATTAAATTATATGAAAGCAAGGCTAGAAGGGATTTTAGGGAGTCACCAATTCCTTCTCTTGCTCCAGGAGCACAGCGTGTCAGTGGTACCTGTCCCGTTAGCACAGACATTGCTCTGGCCTGCTTCAAAAGTATTCCAGAGGTGGAGATTTCCAAGGCAGCCTCTCCCAGTGCTTCAGTAACACCATCCTAGCAGCAAGAAATGGTTTTGCTAATATCTAATCAAAAAACATCCCTGCTGCAATTTTAGCCTGTTATTCTTATCCTCTCCACGTGGGAGAGAAGAGATTATTTCCTTCCTTTGTTGCAGTCGCTTACATTTTTGAGGACTGTTATCATGTCTCTGTTCAGTTTTCTCTTTTCTATATTTAAGAAAACAAAAATTCCTTTGCCGTTTCCTCATAGGTTATATTTCATAGATCTCTGAGTGCTCTTGTTGCTCTCCGAACTCTTTCCTGTTGAATTATTGGAGAGTTTTGAACTCTTGACAGTCTGCATTAGCACAGGTGAAAATAGTCATAGGGGTGCAAGTGAGAGAAATAATGGAGAAATAATCTTCTGTATATTTCAGCTGATAATGGGAGTCTGGAGCGCAGACTGTAATTTTTGTGGGGTCTGACTAAGTGTGAGTTTTCTGTTGGTCCTTGAGAAAAAATCACTACTTCCCACTAGAAGGCCAGGACAGACGCTAGACTAGAAAGATTCTTTTAGCACTCTTCAACTTTTAAAAATGTTGTGGTAAGCCACAGTCAGAGTGAGAATAGAGTAAAGGTGGATCAGGCTCTAGGGAGTCCAAGGTCACCTCCTGAACACCAGCTGAAGCTCATGTAACCAGCTACTGATAATTCCCAGAAATCCTCGCAGCCCAGACTTCCTTTGGCCCTCAAAGGAAGAATTTGGAGTGACGAAACCATGCCCCTTTTGGAGAACAGTTTCTGAAGCCTGAACACTCTTTCCTGGGTGCTAGACTTTTGGATTTTGTCTTCCTTAGTCAAACCTCTGCACTGGAAAGGTAGATTAAGAACATTAATTAACTGCAGGCCTGGAGAGGAGAAAATATCGCTAAAGAACCAGGGACCTTGGTCAGACTACAGCCTGACTGGCACTTCCTTGAGTTCTTTGAGAGCTCAAGTGGACAAATAACTCCGATGTCAATCCTTATCTTCTACACTGGAAGGTGTGAGAGGTTAGAAAAGGGTTATGTGCATTCCAGTACACACCCCCACTCTTTAAGAGCTCAGCCACAGCCTACAGAAATTACAGGTTGCTTCATGCTCTCTTTTCGTCTCATTAGTTCAAGACAGACTGATACTTGAAGCTTTTTCAACACCAGTGGGTCAGGAGGCAGGCACGTGCACGCCCACACACACACACACAGGCACACCCCCCCATTACATGATCCTTGTTAACATTGCATGGTCTTTTAGAGAGTCATAATACATTTTTTTTTTTCTGAGTCCTCCAGTGATTACCAAAACATCTTCTGTGGTACTTCTGAACCTAAAACTTGCTGCTATCTAAATTTCCTTGTAGCTATTTCTACTGACCTCAGTGCTTACGGCCTTGGTCCCTATCTGCCTTCGGCCTCAGCAGTGAGTGCTTCCCAGCCTTGCTGTGCCTGGCAGATTTGACAGCCATTTTCCAGGGTAAAGCTTGGAAACATCATCTAATTAAGGCTCCCTCTTTCATGCTCCTTTGCTTTTCTTCTCAAAGTCTCCTCTGAATCCAGCCCTTGGGAATTGGGCAAAATAAGGATCTCCCCTTCTTGCCCCTTTCTGCATTGGTACTTTTCCTAGTGTTCCTCTCTGCATGAACCGAGTCTTTCCTGAATCTGAGCAGGCAGCACATCACAGGCACGTTTTGCATGCCGTGAACAAATGCTGCAGAGTTCCCTTTGTGGCATTTAACCTGTGTGACGTTTTCCCAAGGACCTAGAATTTGAAGCTTGAACACAACTGTGGATTACTCATACAGACTAATTCACAATATTCGGATCACTCCCGTTTGCTTCAGCTGGAGTTGAATATATTTTGCTGAAAGTGAACAAATCTTCTACAGTGAACTCCCAAATTCCCTCTCTTGTACCCTCCCTCCTGCCAGTGTCTACCCCCATCTCCCCACCTACTGCTGCAGAGAAAGGATCAAATGATAAGCCCAGGGGTAGATCTGGAAATGGCATGTTAATGGCATTCCCTTCTGCCACCTTTGTTTATTCCCATCCTAATGCCACACACTAAATATTAGAGAAACCCTCAGCCCTGCTTACTCTGTCCCTTCCCCCATCTCTGCCCTCCTGACAAAGTTTCCAAAGAAACCTTGAAACCCGCTATCAGTTGTAAAATGCCTAATCAATGGAAGGCACAGGAGTCAGTAATATGAAACCCTTTGCCTCAAGACCTTAGTGTTTCTTACTGAACTTCAGTCTTTAAGGTCAGGTATTCTAGCTGCTGTTTGGCTTGATGTTCATTGAATGCAAAGTTAAACAAAGGGTGAGCCTGGGTAGGTTATCCCTCTGTTTACAAAGCAAGCAGCATAGTGACTTCTGGCAAAGTGGACATTAAAAGGGCATCCTCACCTAAAGGACAGTGGAGAAAAATAGGGAGAGATTTTGTATGGCAGGACCTGGAGCATCATTCTCAATGCGCTGCTTTGTTCCCAAGTATTGATGAACCGCAGGCAAACTCGGGCAGCAATGACTGCAAGACAGGGAAAGACATAATTTGCAAAGAAGCATTTTAAAAGCAAAGCTTGTGGAGGATAGCTAAAGTCAGTACCTCCTACAAAGCCCCTTTAAATCCACAGAAAGTCTTCTTGTCTGCGGTTAGCTTTACAGCAGCCCTGAAGGGAGACAGGGGAGGGGGAGATTCCACCAATATTTGAAACAGGAGGGAAGTTATTTAAGGAGGTAAAAATGCAAGTACAATGGGATGAAATTGAAACAACAGCACCTGACAATCACGCAAAATTTACTGATGTTTTGGCATCAGGTCTCTGGGAAGAGGAAGACCCATGTTTTTATGACGATTCTAATTTGATGTGATTTAGCTCCAAGAAGTGTACAGCAACAAGACAAAATAATTTATTTCTATGGCAGGAGGAGGGATTAGGAAATTTAATGCAGTTATTGGTTCTGTGTCTTGAATGGACTTTTGCTTTCTTGCTGTGGGGTTCCAAGGGAAAATGGAATTTTCAGGCTCAAAAATGTACAGACATGTATGGATACATTGCTTCTCCCTGCTGGGCTCTCCCTACAATAAATGGGGACTAAGAGGTTTTAATGTCGGGTGTCTTCAAACAATTTTGTCAACAAGCAGCTGAGATCTGTTTACATTTTAAAGATAGTCTATTTAGTTAAACTGCCAGGCACTACAAGTGCTGTGGCTGTGGCAATGCCTCAGGTCAAGACCAGAAACACAAAATGCAGTAACATGTTATTCAGCAGGTCTTGTTACTGAGGGCAACCCACCCTGCAGTCAGTGGAAAGACTTTCTGTCTTTAAAGGGCTTAAGAGCAACCATGTACTAATCCAGTAACTAGGTACAAAATTTTTTTTTTTTTTTGCTGTCAAACTCCCTTTTTGTGCTGTAAACTGCAAATCAAAAACTTGTGCTTAATCTGGTTTGATGGGTATTTTACATTATGTGGTGCGGACACAAGAGCTAAAGGGCTTTTGCTTTAGCTTTGTCACTTCCTCAGCATTTGTGATATTTGTGAGAAGCTCTTTAAAGACCTTTTGCAGTAAAATTTCCCATTAGAATGGAAGAATTTCAGGCCTGACAGTGAGTCTTATTTGATGAAAAATACTGTTCTTTACAGTTTTGATTCTGAATCAGACACAAATATTTCACTGGTGTGGTTCCAAAGGCTTTGCTGGAATCCCTCTGATTTACACCCATATGAGATCAGCATTAGGCCCCAGTGTTTTCATTTTTCATTTGTTATTCTTGGCCTTAGCATCCTTTTACCACTGTTGAATACAATGTTCCTAAAACACCAGATGTGCTTGTGAGATGAGGGAATACGGCAAAAAAAATAGATTGCAGAGATTCACTAAACAACACATGATCATCTTCCTTTTGCCCTGGAGTCTGAATTCTGGCCTTTTACACCAGTATAACTCCATTTATTTCCACAGGACTGTTTTTGATTACCATTGGGAAATAAAGTTATAAATCCTTCCTAGTATAAGTACTTTTGTTACAGTATCTCCTTAACAGGATCATTGTGCTATGATCAGTATTAGCTTGTATAATGACTGATGCTTAATGTGGCCAACATTGGCCACAGATTTTGTACAAATTCTGGGTTTCCAATCACTTTTAAAATATTTCAATCAATATATTACTTACTGGTTTCAAAGTATTATGGGCTTTGTTGCTCCTTCACTACAGGCTACCCCACTTAGTGCTCATATTAGGCGTTTGGAGATCTTAAGCAACACGGTTAATACACATAGTTCATACTGATACCAGGTATCACATAGTTTATACCAGTTAAAACTGTTGGGAGATACAAATCTGGTCCTGTATCCAGATTCCTTTGATGTAGTTGGAAGAACAGGTTCAAATCTGCAGAGTGCTGGCCACTCCAATCTTAAACAGCAAAGCATTAAACAAAGTGCTGAGCTTTAGTTGAATGAGTAATGTGACCAAACAACCCATCTGCTCTTCAACCTGCACAGCCAAGCCCTGTGTGAACAGGGAAGCCGAGGCTGTGTGTGATCACCTGCGTTATTTTGTGCCTTTACCTGAGACCTGGTTACTATAGCCAGCCTATAGTGAGCTACTCGCAAACTCATCTGTTTAAAAGGTCTGAGGCATCTTCACAGATTATGGAAGGTACAGGGAATTGTTTCCTCCCATCTTGAAATCATTCATTCACTATTGCCACTGAAGACCAGGCTGCAGGTAAGAGAAACGAACGAATGGAAAAAACCAACCGGAGAGCATCAACAGCATTCTACTGTGCATCCCATCAGAATTAACTTTCAATTTGTAAGGCTGAGATGTTGCTAAATTGGTCGTTTGGGATGACAAATGTTTTGAAACACTTCTTAAAGCGTTGACAGTCATGCAGGCAGCAACAGTAAGTTTAGTACTTTAGAGTCACAGTTTTTTCTCATTTACACCGTAGTATATTTGGAGTAGATCACTTGATGTCAGAAATTTGACTCAAATTAACACTGATACAAATGATGCCAGAAGCCACTCCAGTGAGCATCCACTTTCTGCTGCACCCACTAAATCACACTGAAAGCAAGCAATGGGATAAATGTTCACCCTTCCCTGCACGTGCATGAATGAAAGTATTGGTATTGCCAAGTGACAGTGTGTCCATGCTGGTTGAGCCATGAGGCAGGGGTCTGCCAAGATAGAAGAGGAGGAGAAAAGGTGCTACACTTGTTACCAGCCTTGCTTCCCAGGGATCCATAGCTGACTCGGATCCTTTGGCAGAAAGCAGAGACCTTGTGCCAGACACCCACCGTTGGGATTACGTCAGTATGCTCATTTATTATGTCTGTTTCTCCAGGCACAAATTCTTCTCACGAGGTACTCAAAACACAGACAGGGTTAGTCCCTCTTCTCCAAAAAATAGCAGAAAACAGTATTGGCAGTACTTTCCTCTGAGCCGATCTCCAACATGGTGGTCGCTTTCAGCTTAAAAGTAAAACCAGGGACTTAAATAATTGTGTCAGTTAAAATCCTCTATCACTTTCTTTGTAAACCTGTCTTATTTAAATAGCATCCTTGATGGGTAATTAATTAATTTCTGCCTAAAATTCCCTCTCAGTTTTATTAAGAACATGATACTCAGTACCTTATGCTTAGATCCCTAAAGTAATACATGCTCTCCGCCGAAAACACTGTCTTTCATCCCAGAGGTGGCTGAACTGCAATGGTGAGCAAAATGCTCTTGGTGCATACAGTAAATAATCAGGTGGTGAATTTCATGAGGTACTTGGAGATCTTTGAACAGAGGATGCAGCATAAAGTCAGTCGCTCCTCGACAGGATTATATGTGGGCTCTGGATGATGGGTAAAGTGAGAAGGCCAGGAGTGCTGAGAATCTAACAACATAAGCTGAAGGCTTACAGTGAGCCACCCTTTCTCCTCTTCTCATACTCAATTTTTCAGTGTTATAAAAGGAAGCTCATTTAAAAAGAATTTTCTATTGCATAAGTACAACGTGTCAAAGACATTAAAAAGCTAAAATCACCTCTGTGGCTTTAAAAAAAAAAAATTCCCTTTTCTGCTGTCTTACCCAGTGTATTTCATCTGGGATCCAAAGGGGTTGCTCAAGGAATAAGAGATAACATCATACCTATGCTCATGTTAAAAAGGTCTACTAGGGTGGTGGATCTTAGTGACAGGTGACTAAATACCTGTGCTCCAGAAGCTTTAAGGACTTGATCGAAACACACTGAAGATAACAGCAACATCCCCATTGACTACAGTGTAGCCCCACAACTTTTCACTCTGCTACCATGCTCGTGCAATTTCAAATGTTTGCTCTTTATGCTGTAAATCCTCCATTCCAGTAGATTAATTATGCATCAGTATTCCTTTACAAAGGATTGGATTAGTGATTGTGATTACAAAGTGATTGGGATGCTCCTCAGGGTAGTAAGTAAAGGAAAAATAAATATATGTTATTTTTCAGTCCACCATCCCATGCTTAGTTCTAAAGTGAATTTCATGTCTCGAGAAGTGTCAGGTTGATGGCCCAGGCGCAGGCATTCTCCTTTCATCTACAAACACTTACTCCAGCAGCAGAACAAAAGCTTTCTCCATACTGATCCCTGACAGTACATCTTCAAACTGAAGAGACTTCAAATGGCGGGCCCTTTAAGTCCTTGATCTGTCTGGCAGCCTCTGTAACAAAGGGGCAAATTTGTGATGGTGCTTTTTATGATATGCTTCTCTAGCAGAAACTCGACTGGGAGTCTCAAATTGTCTGAGAGATCAGTGCTGTCTAATGTTATTATTCACTAGTGTTCTAAAAATAGTTCTGATTAGATTATAATAGATAGAAACCCACAGAAATGTCTTAGAATGCTAACAGTTTATTTTGGAATAAACAGAATTTTTTCCTAGTGAAATCTGTCATTATGCTAGAAACAAATTGCTCCCAAAGGAAAATAGCTTTATTTTTTTTATATGCCCATTAACTAATATGAAGGGTGGGTTGTTTTGTTTTGTTATATTTTTTACAAAAAAGCCTGGACTGTGGAAGCCAGGAAATATGATACCAAAAGTATTTCTCACAAACATCACCAGTCTTGTGGAAATGCTGACCATGATACCTGATTATATCAGGCATTTGTGACTGCCCATCGTGTAGGAGTTACAAGGTCATCATGACCTAAACAGGTAAAGGAGAATCGTAGTCTTTCCCAGTGTATAATCCATAGCAAACACAAAGCGTATTGGGGATTATGAGCTAGAGTGATAAGGTAACCTTCTTGCTTATAGAAGCCTGAAACAAGTCTTCCAAAATCAACTATTTAGAACTATCAAACTTCACCCTGACCCACTTCCCCCACCCCTCCCACCCCCCTTATAGTAGAATTACTGGTTTACGATCAGTCCTTCCTTGAAAACTGGTTTAGAAATTTTTCCTGTCAGGAAAAATTTCACCAGCCATCTGAATGAAAACAGCATCCTTAGAAACTGGTATTTTATGCTAGTCACCTGCAGACAGAGGCTCTGAGCCTTCACTACCTGTTCCCTGATTTGAAACATCACAACCAGATGCTTTCCCTCATTACTGAGGGCTGCTGGCAGTGTCCATCCCTCAGTCAGGAAGGTGAAAAGGGAGGGAAGAAAGCAAAATAGCTTTACAAGCAGCTTGGATGGAGTGATGCTGACTGAAGAAAGTTCCTGCTCTTTACCATCACAGGACAGTCTTGCCTCCTGCCAGCTTATGATAATGAACACCATGGACGCTCGCCTGAAAGTGTCTCAGTTTAAGCTTTTTCTCCATAATGAATCAAAGGAAAGGAAGAATTCAACCTATCAAATAGGAAAAATCCCTGTTGTGCTTCTGCCCAGGCAGAAGTGTCTGTTGGTTACCCTAGGGGAAGGTCTGCCTTTGTGTTGTACTGTTGGACGTGTCTCTGTGTCCATCCCCTACCGAAGCATTGTATCCGCTTTTCCCTATTTGCATCTCTCATCTGGGACCCGTGCCCTCAGGCGAATTCCCAGCACCTGTGCATTTTTCATTATGGACCAGCTGCTTCTGCTGGCTTCTTAGAAGGCCAGCATGCCCTGCTATGAGCGGCAGCAGGGGCGGGAGGACAGTGTGTCCTTTTGCCAGCCCCTACCTAAAAAAGAAAGTCGCAATTTACCTTTCAATAGACCTAATGTAGACGTGAAGGGGGGCTTCGTACCCAGAGAGGGATGGTGTTACCAGCAGCGCTGGGAGACAGAGGAGCATCTTCGTTGGTATGGGCAGCCTGCTGTGTGCTGTCTCATGTCTGGAGCAGGGTGTGACAGCAATTAGCTTTTCTTTAGAAGTGATGGGGAGAAAAAGACAAATTCCATTCACATCACAAGATTTTATTCCCAGGTTTTTTTGTCCCTGCCTAAATGTATCTGTCTATCTGAGGTGCTCCAGTACTTTAGCATACCTGAGATCCAATGGATAATAAAAACAATTAGAAAACTGAACCACAGAAAAGAAATATAAGGAATCAAAACAGAGCACAACTAGAAAACCAAATTGTATTTTACACTTACAAATTCCGTCTCAGACTAAAGGCTAGCCAGCAGTACTTTCAAGGAATAGGCAAAAAGAAAATAAATTAATTGCTATGACCCACAAATACACCTCATGTTGTACTTCAGAGGTGAATAAAGACTGGCCAACAGAACAGGGACAACCTAATTTTCTAAGGAACCTATACAGTGGTCAGACCTTTGGTTTTGAAAATGCTTCTTGTGAGTTCTCTGCCCAGTGAGCTGCGTGGATTTACTTCAGAGGGTTACACAAGCCTGAAAGCCTCTTGAGCTTTGGACTGTTTGTACCAAAGTTCTAAAAAATTATCCTGATTGTTTCAAAGATCCACTCTGAATTTTTTATATACTCTGTTTTCTACCTCTGTAAAATTACCTCTCTCCTTAGTTATTTCAGGACAATTTAGGAGCAACTCCATAGAAGTCAGTGGTGCTTTTGTTGTAAAACCTGCCTCACTGAAACACTGGGTTTTTAAAAAAAAAATGTTTTTCCAGCAGCATCGGCATTTCCTCCTCCTCCCCAAACCACCTCACCTTTTTCCAGTCATCTATTCTTTTGACTATTATTTTAAGTACACCAATAACAATATTGATGTAAGTTCAGTCCAGAGCGCTTAAAATAATAGAAAACCGCAGGCAAACCCTTTGGCTTCTTTTTTGTACTCAGTGTGGAACTGTTAGCACAAAAGCTGATAGCTGATAATGAGCAACCCTATTGCGAAGGATGCTGGAACACTAAGCTGTTTTTGCGGGCTGATCCAAAGTATAAGGAAGTTAATGGATGGCTTTATACTTCGGGCTCCAAGATGATGGACTGGTATCGGGTTTTAAGAGAATGTATAATAGGCTAATTGTTCTGAACAGATAACAGCAATTTGCAGCTGGATGGGTATAACAGGGTATTCATTCTGGAATGTTTTTACATGTGGTAAAGCAATTTTTTTCACTCTTTATAAACTTATTTACCAAGGAATTTAATACAAGAGAAAACTAGTAATTTCGGAAGGGCTGGATTCCTTAACTGGTATATCCTGCCTGCACACCTGACAGCACATTTGGCTGACGACTGGAGGAGTAGTTATACTCAAAATGGATGCAGGATGTACTGTGGAGTGTTGTATGTTGCCTACGTTACCTGCAGAATTACCAGAAAAGAAAAAGACAAATATAATCAGAACGGCAATGAGAAAAAAAACCCATGCAACACGACAAAAAGCATGAAACTGTTCTTCTCAGTTATATATCTGCACTCCAACTGATCTTTGCAGGGGTTGCACGGTTTTAGTGCACAAGAGTGATGTTTACCTCAAAAGATCTAAAATGAAAGTGGGAGGGAATAGCTGATGACTAACAGGGAACTTCAGGGGAAAGGCCCCTATTATACTAAGAAGTATCTACCGTCGTTGTAATTGGAAAACATAGAATGACTGAAAATGAAATTAATTCAATAACTTTAGGGAGAGAAGAAGGTCAGATGTTCAAGTCATCACTGAAGCCGAAATGGCAAGCCTGAGCCCTGGCACTAGCTGCAGCCTGTGCTGCCCTGCAGAGAGCCAAAAGGGGAGCTCCGGCAGCAAGCCCAAGAGCCCAAGATAACAATCACTTGGAAACATTTCTGCCAAGAAGTGTGGCTCCATTACTGCTCTCCCACTAATGCAAAGGATAATAGAATCAGAAAGACACAGGTCTGGAAGGGGCCTCAGAAAGCCCTTTAATTGGTTTCCTGCCCGAAGGCAGAATGAACTGAACTTATGCTATTTCTGGTAAGTGTGTGTCGAACCTGTTCTTAAAGGTCTCCGCTGACAGAGGCTTTGGAGGCTCAGGGGAGAGCGCAGGTGGTGATGACACCCAAGGTGGGATGGCAGGATGGGAAGGCAGACAGAGGTAGAGAACCAGTTAACCAGGAGGAGCCGGGTGCAAGAGCTGATAAAAAGAAAAAAGTGAAAAACCTCAGCCATAACATCTATAGGAAAAATCCAAAGAATGTGGGGCATAGGATATGAAAGCCAGAGCAAGGCTGTTAGGAATTAGTTGGGGAAACCTGGAGTTCACACAGGAGGAAGTTAGGTAAGAGAGGGAGGACTTGTGTAGCTGGAAAGGTGGACAAGTGCTGGATTCCCTGCACGTTTTATTTTTTGGCTTTTTTTAAAAACATCATTCTTCTTGTTGCTTAACCAGTGATCCTATGAACATTCATGCAATTGTTACCTTCAAGTCTCTGAAGTGTATCAAGTAGATACCCAGACCACACTTCACGGATTGCTGTGGTCTAGAGGTGGTTCTGTAACTGATAGATCCATGAGTAAGGGTCTCATGATCAGCACTTTAGTGTTTCTGTATAAAGGTGAGAGCACATTAGTCAAGTGTGAAAACCTAGCTAGCGACATGAAGTTCTTTCCTGGACAACTGCCAAATAATGCTGCCACTGAGAGGCTGCTAGACCATTAGGGAGAACTTCTTTCCAAGATAACAAATTTGATATATTTGATACATTTTAAGAAGCAATTTGCATCTACTGAAAACAGTAGACCAGTACCAGATGAGGAGAGGAACGTAAAAGAAAGGAGGATAAAATGGAGCCTGAGCCGTTCGCCTGTTATAAATTTGGTTGCTGCCTGTACTAGCTGATGTGACAACACCCGTGGAGGGTTGGAGACAAATTGCAGAAGGGCATCCTCCGGACTTTGTTTAGATACTGAACACCCCTACAATTCCAATGTGGTTAAACCAGTTAGGCTTATCATATGGGAGTGAAAGAGCAGATGTCATTCTACAGACTGTGGTGATGATCCCTTTTGGCCTTTAAGTTCGTGTATCCTAGAAGTGTCCACACCCAGCCACTAACCCTGTGCTTAGCCTATACCTGCAATGGAAATTTCCTCAGAAGAACAGTGCTACTTCAAACACTCGCATCCCACCTAACCAGCGCATAGGTGGCTCTGAAGAGCCATATGGCCTTTGTCGGAACAGGAGGCAGATGGAAATTGAGAAGAGATTAAAACTCCCTAAAAAGAGCTGAAGTTACAGCACGCAGTGTGTGGCTATTCATTATCACCAGATACGTTGTCTTGACACTGATTGCACTCGGGGATGAAAATCCATATAAGATAGGGTAAATTAAATAGGGTTTTACTTAGTAATATGCTTTTCAAACACACATCTCAGCAGAAATAGAGAAGCCGCATTTTAGAGAAACCCTGTCTGTCTGTCTTAAAGGGACTACCCCATTAATCTAACTGTGCAGGAGTATGACGCATTAAAGGTGCTCCAGGTGAGACAGTGATGACAGAAGCTTGATAATAATGCTTATCTGACTTCCAAGTAAAGAACAGTACTATAGTACATCATCAGCTCTGGGCCAAATCCCAGCTTCTTTGATGGGGAGATGATGTAATGGCTCGAGCCTGGAATGACACTGAGGAACTGCAAGTAAGGAAGGATGCTCTGTAGAATCCCTGTGCAGGGCCTTGCTGCCCCACATGCAAGACGCTTCCTATAGAAGAACTGTGCTCTGCATAGACAGGATAATAATGGTTACTTAGTGAAGGGCAGGTTATGCTACAGAAAGCTGCCCTCTGGCTCATGTGTCAGGTGTTGAATACATTAATAGGAGTGCAGCAGAATTACGTGATTACTTGGGAGAGCATCCCCCAAGTAACAAAAAGCTTTAAGAGTGAGGCAGGATCTCTAACAACTGTGATAAAAGTATTGCTTTCCTGCCTCTTCTCCATACAACGGTGAAAAGTCACAGTACATTGGCCAGCAGGCAGCTACACCACCACAGTTCAAGACCTTCTGGCCCTTTCTTTCCTAGAAAGTTTTAAGTTAGCCAGCTGAAAAGTATAATGCCTGGACTCCCATAAACTCAACTTAGCATGAAAAAAGACAAAAGTGGTCATTCTGGACACCACAAACAAGGGGGATATCTGTTTGCATAGGAGCCAGGGTGAACCTGCAGTCCCGGCTGATGAACCCCTGCCTGGTTTCCACCCGTGTGACTTCACTTGTGAGACGAGTAATGGTTGCATGTATTGCTCCGAGGCCAAGTTTGAGGCAAGAGATTCCTTTGCTGTCTCCAGTGTTATTTTGGTATATTTTATTTGGCCTAGAATTTAGGAAAACAAGAGGGAGGTTTTCCGTAGGGAGTGGAATGAGGAGGCAGGAAGGGCTACCATATTTCTCCAGACGGAAACTCCTACAGTGTTAGAGTCCAGCACTGCTCCAAGTGTCAACAGATCAAATATGATACAGAAGGCCCTCTGCCAACTCTTTGCTACTACAGCAGCAAACTGGGAGGGAAGCAGAAACTAATGTCCAGTACCACTGAGTAGGTTCAGCCTCTGCTGCAGAGGGATGGAGCAGGAAGAAATTAGCTACCACCTCCTCCTTTCCATGGGGTACAACATGGGCTGGTCCAGGGCCCCCAGCAGGAGAGGGCTGACCCAGAGAGCCTCAGACCCAGGGTGTTCAGGCCATCTGCTGAGTCAGATACGGTGGTAGCAGCCACTGCGATAGGATCTTAGTACATAGAGTCCTTGTCCCGGTTGGTGTTTCCCAAGGGAGACCCTGAAAATTAAGTTGCCACAGGAGCACGGCAAACTGTGCCCCTCCGTGCCAGCAGGTGTGATTCAGACCAGTAGCTGCTGAGGGCAACAGACTGAGCAGTAATTAGCTGCTGTTAGTCATCCTCTTCCCAAGTACGAGAGGTATAGCATTTGATTATTTCAACACAGTTGGATGTGGGAGGGAAGGTAGGCCTGGAAACGCTTTCCTGACAGCATACTTCTCAGCTCTTTTAAAACACCTCTCATGTTGACACTCAGCACAGCATTTCAAATAAAATGCTATTTCCTCTTGTAGAGCAGCGAGGTAAAAATGCTGTCACAGGTTTTATAACAAACATTAGGTAAGCAGCAATCATACCCATTGTGCAATCCGGGATTCAGGTAGGAAAACAATCCCCAGATGGCTGAGAGAGAGGTACCGAGTGTCTCAGCAATCTGAATAAGATGTGAACTGCTTGAGGACCACAGAGAAGGGATGGGGTTGAATGGGTTAGTGGGACAACTTCACACTGGTAAGCGTGAAGAACAAAAAGGCATAGTTTTTAGACTGGAAGCTAAAAACTGACACTGCTGGAGGAAATGTGGGTTACTTGCGTTCAGCTAAGCTCTTCTTGTTTCTTTCTCATGACGTCATGAAAATGTGCAGTGGTCTGCCTTCAGCAATCTCCTGTCCTTCTGACAGAGATCTCATCCACCATGTAGTGTCAGTGGCAATGTTTATTCATACTCTGAAAACCACATTCGCTAAATAGAAAAAAATACAAAATCTTTTGTAAGGGTTTCATAACCTTTCTTTTTTTTAATTTTTTTCACCTGCTGCCTCGGTATTTCATCTTCCTCCTGAATTCACAATGTCCCAGAAATTTGAAAGCTGCCTTCCTTCTACTTTTTTTCTTCAGCAGGCATGTTTGAACTTCCTACCCATATCTTGGTATAGCCCCTGGAACACTGTACCTCTCTCTGAAGGGCTTTGCATTGGGCCTTTCAAAATCCTAGATGTAGCGAAGTCCCTTTGGAGGGAAGTATTTAGGGATATGGGACATCTACAGACTCTGAGCAAGTACAATGTTCTCAAAATCCACAGAGTAAAGTTCTGAGTGGTAGCAGAGGATTTAACAAGGAAAGTTACCATATATAATTTTTTGGCTTACTTTGGGAGGGCTTAATAAGACTGAAACAAATAGTAGTTAGGATTATGTTGGGATTCTCGCATTCCCAATATCATGAGCCTAGACTAAGAACATCCCCTGTGCAAGTACAGCCTGCATTGCATACTACAGGCTTAGATAAATGCTCTCTGTCCATGATCAGCTTTTTTTAAGGCAAAATATTTCATTCGTACCAAGCAAACTTGAAAGAAAAAGGAATCAAGACAGTAAGCTAAATATGCACTCTGAAATTGCTTAGTACAACATTTAGAGCGTGTTGTTGTCAGCTTGCATTTTTAAAAACTCTGAACCAGCCAGCTGAGTTAGCTGAGCTGCTAACAAACAGGTCAGAAACCACACCACAGTGGTGGTTACTTCTCTCCCTCGTACAAAGATCTCAACAGCATTGATAAAATGATACGAACAGCTTAATATAGTGGCATGGTGTACAGGTGTTACCAGTTTTACAGGCACTAAAGAGGGTGTATGTCTTGGTTTTGAAACAGGAGGGTTAGATGTCCAAGAAAGTGTCCATATACAGGGTGTGAAAATCAAGAGATGTAAACCAGTGTGGGCTTTTTTCTCAACCGAATGTTTCCAACTATACCATTTACTGACAGTGATGAACTCTCTACTCTTAGTATCAGGGTGATGGACTCTGTTTATAGCATTTTGCACAAGTAACCAGTTTCACGTTCTAATGTGTCTCTGATCTTACATGTTTTAACTCAGTAGATTTTGAATGCTCTTTTGGGATTGTCACTGAAACAATGTCAAGTAATGCAGTATCAGCTCTGTCGTATTGGGAGACTAGTCCACGTTCCAATATATTCAAATTTTCCATTTCTCCACTCCACAATTCACTCTAGTAGTTCTAAAGTTACTTTCCTATATTACATTAAGTCTCCCTGCGGTTTAATGCTTTAAATGTTTACAGACTGTTATAATGCCCAAATAATCACATTTCCAGTCCTTGATAACAACTGCATGGTAACAATTCCTACATTTTAACAGAACTTCAGGCCCTTAAGGAGGTAAGTAAGGACTTCATAAAGAAGAAATCATCACAGCATTGTAATCGTCCTCCTTTTTCTTGGTTTTATGTCACAATTGACTGTTAATACATGGTATATCGTATGCGTTGTAACATATCTGATACAGTAAGGGGACACAAAAGATTCAGATTCAAGGAATAACCATTATTTGTCTGATGTGTCTGATAACATATACGACGTTTGAATTTTGGGCAAAGAAACAAAGCATCAGCTAGGATTTTTTTACAGTTAGGAAGAAAGCTCATGCAGATGTTGAGCACAGAATTTACAGAAACTCAGATGTTTGTGTGAGTTGTGCCTCATGTTATCTTGGGCTGCTGCCAAAAGTGTAAGCTGCTCAGAGACTGTTTGATTCCCCTGAGATTATATATTCCCTGTAACACAAGATGTTTTTGAAAAGTAATTTACTCACTGTGATATTAGAAGTCCTAATGAGTGGATCTATATTTCCTTCTGGGTCTTTTCTGCTTGAAAATCCTGGCAAACCTTGTAATGAATGTTGTGTAATCTCTGTCACTTGATTGTGGATCTAATTTTAGGTACTGATGTTTGATTTGGGGATTTTTAGTGCTTTAGGAGAGACCAGAATGATTTGCATTTCCATGACCAGCATTGTTTTGAATCTTAACTGCTGTACCTGTAATCACATAATCACTAAGAGCCTGATCCTTCAGAAGCTTACTGCTTGCTGTGTGCAACGTAAAATGTCAATGGGACTGTTTGTAGGACTAAGTACTGTTTCCCAGTTGAAGCGTTTGCAGATTTGGGTCCTGACAATGCACATTTGTGTGCCTGTCTCCAGCCACAGTGGAGAGGCTACTGATGGGGTACTGGGAGTAAACAGCTCATGGTTCAGGTTGCAGGCACCAGGAGAAGTGAAGCACTACATCCCAAAGAGGGTGGAGTGAACTACAGGAAATGAGTCTGACTCATCAAAAAATTTTAATAATTTGCCCTTTATACTGGTCTTGCTGTAGACAATCTGTCTGCTTAATCTCTGCGTAACAAAGTTTTGAAGCCATGGCTGTACCTAAGTGTATCTGTTTCCTGAGGCTTTGTCCTATCTACCTAAGGCAGTTCAGGAGTTGCCCGAGCAGAAAGACATCACTCCCACTATACTTCATAGTCTGCTCTTTAGTGTGATGTTGCTTGTGTCCCCACAAGGCAACATCTTTGCTTTCTGGCTATCGGTAGCAGTTAATAGCTTGTGGAAGGATGTCAAAGAAGGCGGAGTTATTTTCAGAGAACAAGAATACAAACCAGAAATATTTTAAAAGACTGACATTTCAGGACCGAAACAGCAGAACCACTGTGTTGGTATCAGAGGCAGGTGAATTGGGCAAGCTGTTTCTTGGAGAAAGACATTAAAATAGCAGTGTTATATATATATATATATATATATATACATGAATCACAGCATGGTTAGAGCTGGAAGAGACACTTTCCACTAGACTAGGTTGCTCAAAGCCCCGTCCAAATGTTCTAAATTCTTCTAAAAATGTTTTTGTTGCATCTCAAAGGTGGTTGAACTATGAACTTCCATTCTGCTTTATTTGAGGATACCTGATGAGTTCCTGTGTACCCCATTAGTTTGGAGAGGCTGGCGTTTTGTGATAGTCATCAGCAATTTGTGACAGACCTATCAGGGTTGTCTGCATTTAGGTAGTATTACATGGATACAAAGAAAACTGAGACCTTTCCTAATCTTCATTACTTTTCCAATCCACACAGATCTCCTCTCCCTTCTCTCCTGGATCTTTAAGACACTCATCAGTCTCCCGAGATCTCTGATAAACATGAAGTAGATTCCCTGGAGCATTTCACTTAAGATCAGGCGCAGCAAAAGATCTAGTGCTATCTGCGAGGCAGCTACAGATCCCTGATTCTCTGCCCAGCCTTGGACACAGATTTGAGCAACATGAGAGCTGCTGTGACCTGTGTCATCTGGCAGTGGTCCGCAAGAGCTTGTTTACACTGGATATTTTTTCATTAGACTGTAATTACACCACTGAAATGACACGAGTGTGAAAATTTTGCACATGTGAAGCAGAGGTCATTCAGGTACGGAGCTTTGTTTTAAGTCACTTTTAATACCAGCGTGCTTATACCGTCACTAAACACTTTCACTACTGACAAAACACTATGGCAGGCCATGCATCATCTGCGGATTGCCAGAATATGTTACGTTTCAACTTTGTGCCTTCTCTCCTGGTCCCTACAGACTGCAAGAGGAGCCAGCTGACTGACTCTGCAAGTGGACAGCTCTGTAACGTGCACAACATGCCAATCACTCCTTGCACTAAGTATTTTGCAAAGAGAGAAGCAATCTCAGGAGGTTGCTCCGGATTTATATTGCTCCCTTTGGGCAAATGATCACATGTTCCTTTTTTCTATAGGACTCCTGCCTTATCAAGGGCTCGATTCTGCAAGGTGTTGAGCCCCGCCATGAGGGACTGAGTGTTCTCACTTTCCCTGCCGTCAGTGGCCATGGAGTGCACTCATTATCCGTCAGGAATGCTCAACGCCCTTCAGAAATGACGAGCACCTTCCAATACTGGAGCCAGGATAAATGGCACAGGAACAGACTAACACTTTGCATTTGGCCCAGACTGCTTTTGAAGGACATGAGGAAGTTCTTTATGCTGGACTGTAAACCAGCTCCTGCTTTGACTGAAGTGAGTAGTATTTTATTTTTGTACTTTGATGTAGAGAGGAGCAGGACTGGACCTGCTGTGAGAGTGATTGATTTTCATCAGCTTGTGAGCAGTGAACAGCAAGCAGGGCAGGCTGACTGCTGCACAGCATCACTAACAGATTCAGTCGCAAACACAGCATCACCATCTTTTTCACACTTCCCTCCACCCACCTTCATCAAACAGCTCCTCTTCATTAAAGCAGTGCCCCTGCTTCTCTGCTTGCTTTAGAAGTGTTATGACACCGCTGTGAAGTGCAGAATTCCCTAAAGCCTTAGAGAGAAGAAAGATAAATGAGGTATCCTGAGCAATGACTAAAGACACAGAAAACGGAAGAACACAATGCTGATTTCAGCAAATATCCATGCTTCCACAACACTTAGTCACTGTTAGACTACTTCACAAACTTGTTGTGCAAAGAAACATTGCAAGAACAGCCATGAAGATAACACAAAGAATGAAGTGAGCAAGGATTTTTCTCTGCCCCCGATAGGGCTGACATTGAATTTGGCCACAGCACTTGCCATTATGGCTTGATACAGTATGAAATAGTGCATGAACAATAACTGAGTCTCATCTCTGATATAATTCAGTGTTTGAGTTATTCTAAATGTCCTTTTATCATGTTCCCGTTGTTTGACTTTATCTGAACGGATTACGTTTGAAGAATGTACATAGATAAATAGATATGCCAATAATAAATACAGTAGTTGATGAGATACAAACAACAGGGAGCCAGCAGTGCAGCCTACAATGAGCTCTAGACTAAAAATGGTTACTAATATAACTGAAAATTGTACTTCGGTCATTAAAAAATGCAGGTAACAAACCCGTGAAATATCCTTCTACTGGTTCTCCCACTGGTTTACTTTTACGTGGCTAGAATACATTTGTTAATGTAGATCAAGAGAATGGTGAAGGAAGGGAAAGAAAAAGAGTTACGCTTTCTATTCTGGTAGCTACGATGGGGGTGGACGGGTGGGTGAAAGGGAAATGCAGGTTTCAATCTGATGAAGCAGCACATGCTACGCTCCAGTTTTATGGTGCAAGGTTGTTGACATTTTCTCAAGCAATAAATAAGAAATGTCACAAAAATTCACCATCTCTGAATTCAGTCTTTCTTTTACAGTCTGTCTGCCTCTTTCACTAGTCCTTTAGTTAGAGCTCATGCTTTGCTCCGGTGTCTTGGCCATGGTGTGGACCTGTCTTCCTGCAGGACTAGCAGACTCTGTAAGCCAGGAGAGCACAAAGAGGGATGTTTAGTTTTGAGCCCTGTAAGACTTGTAGGTCTTGCTCTTTTTCAGTTCCTATGCTCCCTGCTCGTGGAGACACTACCCATGTTCAGAGGTTTTGGTAGGACTTGCCATCCAGCACCATCTGATGGATTGCCTACTGCAGAGACTTAAATCTTCCCATAGATCCTAGAGATGCTTACAATGATTTCATAATTGATCTGACCTCTGGAGATACTTGCAAGTATAAAACCTTGCTAAAGATAAAAGTATAAAAGAACTGTAAGGTTTTAGAACAAGTTTCCAATTACATTTTATTTGCGGGGGGGGGGNCCAAAGCAAAACAGAATAAAGTTAAATACTCTAATTTCTCAAGGATGTGGTCTTAAACACTTTGTTTCACTAACTTCCAGCATTAACTTCCAGCAGCCTGTTGATAACATGAACACTGTAGCAGAAGCCTAGATTTGAGAAATGTCAAGGAAAAAGAAGAAACCATGGTAGAAAAATTTGGATTGTCACTGTTGTTACACGGCACTGTAGCTGCAACCTGGTAATGTGCAATAAAACCGAGACAGACAGTTTGCTTTGAAAAGCACTTAGTTTATGGAATAAAATCACATGCATCAAAATTATGGCATAGCCTTCTGTATTGCATAATGTATTGCATAAGAGAAAATAGAGAATAGCTGTTTCACATTAATACTTTGTCACATGGGCAGGTCATGAATGCCAACAGTGAATGAAATTTCACTGGAGAAAGCAAAACAGAAAAAAAGTTTCTGATTCAGTCAACTTCAAAATCACACTTCATTCAGAGTAATTTTTTAAACTATTATTGTTCCAAGCAAGATGACTGTAACTAAAAGAGGCTTGACAGAAGGAGGATATTTTTATTATGTCAAGTGTCAGCCCTTTGGATTTAATCAAAAGATCGTTTAAGTAACTTTGCTTGTAATTTCTCAAGTATAGTCAGACTCCTTATTTCTGTGGATTTTTCTTACAGCAACGGGCGAAAGAAATATTTTTAATTGGCTTAGAAACTTCAGCACCGAAAGTATTTTAATTACTTGTTTCTAAACATAGAATACATATAGAATTTCCTTTAATGCTTTATTAAGTCTTGCTGCAATACTGAAATTTTCCATTTAGCCTAAACAGAGTTTTACAGATTAAAAGAAATAAAATTGAAGGGAAAGCAAGCCCACACTCTTTATTACATTCGTCTTTTTTTAGAATGACAAAATTAAACCAACACCCACATAAAACATAATTGCCAATATCATTCCACTTCATTTTTTTCAGAGCCAAAGAAGACAAAATCCCTCATTCCCACCTCCAGGTCAGCTGCTCAGCTTTTTTTTTTTTTCCACCGAGATAACTGCTATACCTATCTCTGCCCAGAAGAGGAGCCAGTGAGAAGAGCTGGGTGTTAAGGACCTCGCACTGAACACCCTGGGCTCAGAGGATGAACCTTCTTGAATTTCCAGAGTGCTAAGGAATGTGCTGGATCAGACACCGGGGAGGTGCTTTTTTACATAATTACCACAATTTTTTAGTAGAAGACTGCCTCAGGCGCCCTGTGGCTATGCACTGCAGGGCTGCAGGTCTCTTTTGCAAAACTTTTGCTTAATTAACTAAGGGAAAATACATTTAAGAACAATGGGTGAAAGGCACTTGAGTAAGAGAGGGGCTACACGCAAGGTCTCATTTAAACCACATGTGTAGACCACAGGGCGGTGGTTCCTCAGCTGCAGCCCATCTACCTTTTGCAGTAGATCATATGGTACGTGGCTGGGTGCAGACCTGGGAGCCGCCTGCCAAAAACCTGCTGATGATGCAAGTGGAATTCACCGAACAGCTCTGTGGCTTACACCACAAGGGATGATTTATCACTGTATTATTTTGGGTATATGCTCATGAAGTTACAACAGGCTTCAAGCTGGAGTAAGGTTTGCTGTCTACTCCTACTTAACCCATCCAAAGGGTTAGTAAAAGTGCAGCAGGCACCGGAAGAAAGCAGACCCCTGCTTTCGTGTAGCTCCAGAAGGCGACAACAGCGGTGAAAGTGGAGTAGCACAGACTAGGGTAGGTAAGGGGGCTTTGCCTGCCAGCCCCTCCTGGAGCTCTGCTGCTATGACCTACTACTCTGAACGGTATGAAGCTAGCAGGGATAAGCCTGTTGATACTACAAATGAATCTTCATTCTGATGTCTAGAGGTGCATAAATACCTGTAGCCAAGTGTTGAGCGAAGCCTGAACCCTGCTTGGTATTCGAGACGTTGATGGTCAATCACTAGTGTCATTGGACCTGGCAGCGCAGTGGAGATGTGGCAGATTGAGTTGGAGTTAATCCATCTTGATCCAGTCACTCTTTGCTGCTAATAAAATTACCCCATTTAGCTCAGCATTGTTTTGGAAAGTTCTACTCTTGTGCCAATGCAGTTCAAGCAGCACGCTAACAATTACACTAACTAAATTAACTTGTGCAGTGAAGGCAAGCTCTACAAGGCTTAAGCCAAGTGGACGTCTTTACCAAAGAGTTGTACAACGAAGTACCTTTCGTCCCCTTTGTGAAGACTGTATTATCAATTTGTTTGCTGTTAGAAAGTAGTTGATATCCAGAAAGCAATGGTATTCTGATTACCGTGTGGTATTAAATTTTATGTGTGAGGAATTGGATTTTGTGTCTGAGGGCTGTGGAGGTCTGAAAGGACTGTTTGTGTTTCATTGTGCAGAAGGGGTTAAGGCCTCACATCGTCAACACACAACTTCCTCTAAACTGCTGGTTTAAAAGTAACTTTTAAAAAAGTATCTGAAATGCCAGTATGTTTGCTGGGAACATATTATTTACATAGGGAAATTTCCTAATTTTTTTTTTCCCCTTAACGTGATTTTTGATTTGTAGTTGCCCGAAAGGCACAGTACCAAATCATTCGCTCCTCCTTCAGTACATTCCCATTGACTTCAAAAGACTGCTCTTGTAAGAAGGAAAGTGCTTGGTTTTGGTTTATTAACACAAAAGAGGAACACGATATAAACAAACTAGATGACTCGTGTGTGCCAGTGCTTTGTTAAGCTGAAAGTTCCTGATTTGGGTCAGCGTTCGCGTGGGCTCTCGCTGCTCCCCTGGCTGCTGCACGGCCCCGATTCAACTGCAGCGGCCACAGTCATGACTGAAATGGCCATGGGATAACCATCACTTCCAGGGCAAAGGCTGACAATTGTTCATTTTACGTGATGGAGAGGCCACATTTACAGGGAAGTTATTTGCATTTTCGGTTGCCTGGCTGATTAATACCGCTTCAGGTGACCTAAACTGCGGAAAAACCCCAAACCCTGACTTGTTCATGGACTACTCACATACATGGGGTTATTGTCGCCCACAGCTTTAAAGAATTTTAGAGTTTGGAAACGCAAAGTTAAATATTTAATGTATTGAACGGGCGCAAGGCAGGACTTGAAGAAACGAGCCACGGAAGCAGACCCAGCGCCTTTGGCCTAGGCCGCCCCGAGGAGGGGGCGGCAGCGCGCCCCGCCGCCGCCCTGGTTTGTCAAGAGCAGGAGCTGGGGGCAGCCTCGCTCCCCCCCACACCGCATCGGTCCCCTGGCAGGCTGGGAGCCTGCACCATTCCTATCCCTCCCCGGGGTCGGGGAGGTGGGGGAAGCCACGGGCAGCCCTGCACCCCCAGCCCGGCTGAACTGTAGTTTCCCGCCGGAAACTACAACTCCCATGATCCTCCGCGCGCGGCGCGGTGCACGACGGGAGCCGCCACCTCTCCCTGGCTGCGCGGGCGGTGNGCCCGCCCGCCCGCCTGCCGGGAGGTGGAGGCCGCGGCCGCCATGGGCGCCCCTGCGAGGCGGGGCTGAGCCCCCGGGCCCCCTTTCCCTGCCCCCTCGCCGGGGTGAGGGCGCTGGGCCTGCCGAGGCCTCTCCCCCGCCCGGTGCGAGTGGCTGAGGGCGGCAGTTTCCTCCGCGGCCGGCGTGCGGGGCCTGCCCCCCCTCTCCC